>JAPPVO010000014.1:18402456-18922342 GCA_030407325.1 Camellia japonica
TGTTTAGGGCTACCAGCGGAGAATTGCTAGGGCTTTTAACAACAAAGTTAAGTCCCGAAATCTCAAAGAAGGAGATATGGTGCTGAAAGACAACCGAGCTTCCATTCATGACCCTAGGGGCAAGTTCAGACCCAATTGGACTGGTCCTTACATCATCAAAGCTATCTAGTCGGGTGGAGCATTTATTCTCATGGACTTAGATGGCTTGGAATTTTCAAAACCGATCAACATGGGCAAGTTGAAGAAATACTATCCCTAAAAGGCTCGCTAGACTGAAAACCCGAAAGGGCGACCTAGGCAAAAGTTAGTGCATGAAAAATTGGAAATAAAGAAAAATTGAGCTCGCAAGGTTGAAAACCATAAAGGGCGACTCCGGAAAAAGTTAGAGCTCAAAAGGAGAGAGTTAATACTCGAGTGAACCTGAGCTGAACTATGTAAGGCCTGATTCCCATCTTCGGGGATACGTAGGCAACTTCATCCTGAAGTTCGGTCGTAATCACCTCCAACTCAACTGTCCTGTCCATGTGTCTGATCAAGTCATCTTTGTCTGTTCTTTATCTGAGAATTCGGTTGTGATCTTTGTTCTAAGAAGAAGATTTGGTTACAATGTAGAGCAGTAATGTCTTCAATCAGGGGCAGTTATGAGCTTTTGATTCTAGGTTGTACATCTTGAGGATTGATTCCGCGCGTGTCAAGTGGTGATCGCTTTCGAAAATGGTTTTGGAAAATTTTAATAAAAGTTGATTTCGTTCAAAATTTTACCTTTTACAACTTAGACCATTTTTGGACCAAAAGGAAAATTTTTAGTGCTCACAACTTTAATTCCATTGATTTCAACATAAAGTTCTCCAACTCTGATATAAATCAAAATTGCTTTTATTACATCATAAAACTTGAAAAGAAAGGTCAAAGCAATAAACTAGGGGCAAAGGTGAGTCAGGTGCTCCTGCGTCCTCTGCTCATGCTCGTGGAAGCTTCTGAAGCCAAAGTAGGCCCAGTTTGTGCCTTATCCTCGAGCCAAGCCAAGCACTCGCTAGAAAGGGCATAACTGAAACTAGGGGTAGGGGCTAAAAGTTCTCTCGTCCTCCAAGCAATGAGGTACCTAGCCAAGTGTGAGGCACGAATCGGGAATGAAGTCGGGTATTCGACCTTCTCCTCTGGGCAGGTCTGATCATACTCGAACTGGCATCTGAACGGGAAAAGAAAGTAGAACACACAGTGCGTGAGGTCGATCAACCGTATGCCAAGCTGCCGAGCCATGCTGTAACTCATCTCGGTCAAATTAAGCCAAGGGCAATGCCAAGCTATATTGGTTGCAGACCTGCTGCACATCCAATTGCACCGCCATCCCTCGTTGGGAAAATCCACTAGCCAGTGGCGGAAGAAATAAGCTCGAACTGAGTACTTGGGGCAAGAGTCCACTACCCTCAGCTTATCTATAAGCCATACTTGGGAAGGGATGAAAAATAAGAGAGATTAAAGAATAGAGAGATGTATGTTGAGAGAAAAGTAAGAAAAGGACTTTGAGGGAAAAATAGAGCATGAGTGCCGAGTAATGTGAGAAATACATACGAGAAAGGGTGGGAAACAATACCTGAAGAAGTAGTGGACTCCTCGCGAATCTAGTAGTCTCTCGCTGATGAAAAGCATCTAAGCCCATCAGAGTCTTGGCTAGTGCCAAACCAATGCAACTCTTACCTTCTTTCAGACCTTAGGCCACTTCGATCAACCGAATGCTGGATCCACTGAAACTAGGGGCAAGAAGGAAATGTGCAAGCATGCATAAACAGAGGGCATACTGCCGAAAACCTCGCCAGAGGACGTCTCCTCTGTCACCGATGTCAAAAAATTGATGAATCAAGCTAGGTATATCTAGCTCTCTGTTGTGGGCTAAAGATTAAGCCTCGTGCAAAGTGAGCCCACATATCCATTCCAAATCTTGGGCGTGGCTAAAACGGGGCTAAGGCATGATTTCCTCATCGTGCCGGGTTTCCATCAATGCTTGAAATTCTTCAACAGTCAGGCACATTTCTTGTGTTTCGAAGCAAAATACATACATAATCGGGTCCCAGCATCGGACCGCAGCATGGAGGAACAAAAAGCAAAGTGGAGTGTGGCTCAATAGAAAAAGTGTGTTTACGCTAAAACCCTGGAAATTTACCTTTTCCGTGCTGTCTAAAGTGGCTATCCAATCCGTGAGCATCTCGGCAAGGAATGTCTCCATTTGTGAAAGAAATAGCAGTTGAAATAAGGTTCCTGAGAAGAAATCACAAAGCAGAACCTTTTGTAGAAGATAAGGCTGTAGTGGAGGCCACACTTGTGGCCGACAGGCGACCTCCTCTGGTGGGCTACTCCTATCTCTGGCCGGTATCTCTTCTTTTTGGCCTGTCGTCCACTTGTGTACTGGGCAGTGTTGGCAGCATGTGTTTTGTCTTGATCTTTATGTGTTTTAAGGTCTTGTTTTAAGTCTTTTGGTTTTAGTAAGTGTGTTTATTTGTATTTGAGTTGTTTTTGCTTTGTTTATCGAGTTGTATTTTGTATTTTGTATTTTGGTTGTTGGTCGGCTCATTACCCAATTAAGAACATCGTGCCAATACAAGTATTCATTTTCAAATTCAATTCCATGTTCATTTCATGCAAATATGGTGCTCATGATGCAAAATAACAACACTGTTTGTAAAAAATGCGAGGTTTTTTTTCCGATCATGGTTTTTACAAAGGAGGAGTACAAGTTTCAACAGCAAAAAATAAAAAATAAAACCTATCTGAAGCTATACATGTGATAATGCTACCAAACAAAAAGAAACTAAACAAAAAGTATAAAAACATCAGCGCCGGTCATCTCAAGCTCGAGAGGCCCTCTTCGTCCTCTTCCTCGGAGGGTACTCGGAAGCACTATCTCCATCAGTACCACTATCAAAATCAAACTCTGAACTAGAGCCGGTATCATCTCCGCTCCCTGCCTCAGATCCCGTCTCGGCATCACCTCCGCTCTCAGACCTCGAGCCAGCATCATCATCTCCACTCTCAGATAACTCAGCATGTCGACTCACTACCTCCTCGGAGTCACTAGTCTCAGCATCATTATCACTCAAAATGGGCTCTGAGGGACTACTCTGGCCTCGGGTGCCCCTATCCTTGCCTTGATCGCGGCTCACATCTCGGCCATGAGTTGGGGCCTGTCTCTCTCTCCTCCCTGCTGTTGGAGGAGGTGTTGCCGGTACTGCTGCTGCTGCTGGTGTCCCCAGTATAGATGGAATTTGAAAAAAAAAATAGTTGTTAACATATCAGCTACAATGTGTGTATCAGATACATGCATGGTATGCAAAATAAGTGTCATACAAAAAGCAGATACAGTATGAGTACAGGGTATGAGTATAGTGTGCAGTGTATCAGTGTAGTTTGCGAAAGACTACAGTTGAAATGCCGACGTATCAGTGGAAATATGATAGTGTAATGCACAACGGAGTTAGCAATGAAATGAATGCTGAACTGAAAGAAATTACCTAAATACCGTGGAGACCAAGCATCATCTTCCTTTTTTACACCATATCCATCAGAGAAGCGACCAGCTCGAGGACGCTCCCTATATACTCTATAGGTGCCTGGAAGTGCATTTGGATGATCAATGTCTATAATAAACATATCTGAAATGGAAATGTGGGATGCAAATTGTAAAGTGTGGTCCATACCAGAGTCATGCCTAGAACTCCGACATACTCGTGCCCCGTCTCTATTGGCTCGATCAGAATCTGGTAAGCAGTTCCAATCAGCCGCTAACATGTGAGCACAATGGAAAGCTTCGGCCAACAGGTAGTCTGCTTAACGAGGGTCGCCCCTCTAGTATGGGCTCTGGTCACCCGAGTTGCCTCGCTTGCCACAGAAGCCCCTGTTCCCTCGCCTGCTTGAGCGCCCGTCAAAGGAGGCATAAGATGAGTTTAATTGAATGTCATGTAGTTGCCCTCTCCTCTGAAAAAGTCAGCGTCTAGGCCTACCATGAACTGTATGATTGCACCAACTGGTTAGTTATCCGCTGTCCTCATAGACACCGCGGGTGGCATCGGAACAGCGGGATCATGCGAGCCTGTAGTCTGGCGTACAAACTGCTCGCTCAAAAACCAAGCCCAACAGACTGGGCCCTCCAGCAAAATCCGAAAGCGAGATGTGCCCTAAGCTCCCACATACTAGTCTCTCACCTCGGCCAACATAGTCGCCCAGGGTTGCTACGTGATCTGTAAACAAAGAATGTACAGATTATTAGTTGCCTTCAGGTGCCAAAGTGTGAATTAGAGCAGTATTAAAGCAAAAATGACTGTGAGTTTCGAGTTACCTCGTCAACGACCACCGTATCGAAGTAATGGTAGGAAAAGACGAAGGTCTCACGACTCCAGCACTGGCACCAACCGTCGTACGGTCATGAGGAAGGGACGATAGGGGGGCTCTCCTCTATAAGCTCTAGAGTCAGAGCCGGAAAATACGCGTAAACCCACAACTGCAAGGAAAGGGCAGTGATGTTATCAACAGCATCAGCAGATATAGAAAGTGCAAAGCAGAAAGCACAGAGCATCAACATATATAGAAAGTGCAAAGTAGAAAGCACAGGTGTTGAAATGGATATAAAGCAGAAAATATGAAGTAGCAAGTATAAGTGCAGAGCGGGAAGTGAAGAGCATACCTCCCAGGCTCGCCAGGAGCCTCCGACCTACTCCCCCCTCATGTGGGAGGTGGAGCTCATGTAACTGTAAAGGGTGGCGAGGCCAGCTCCGCCCCAGTTATAGAACCGAACTCGGGGTAGGGTTACCAGCATGCTCAGCAGGTATAAATCCATGTGTAGACACCCCATTTTTGACCGTCCTCAAGACTTGGATGTTATCGTTTGAATACTCGATGATTATCTGTGTTCGTGTTCGTTTTGAGTTTCTGAAGGTCTCGGCCGTGCACCTTGCCTTGAAGCCTCTTAACTTGTCTGTTTTGTGCTTGGTTGTGGACCCAGGGCTTGTATCTTTGCTTCTGGGGGGAAGAGGGTGGTTTGTCGGCCAGCCCTACAACCCATCGGCTAGGGCTTGTGTCCATTGGCTATCAGTGGTGGCCGGTTGGCTACACTGATGGCTGGTCGGCCTCTTTACTGGCCGGTCGGCCACTTGTGTTGGCCGAAGGCCCTTTTTCTGCTTTTTCAGATATTTTGTGTGCCAGCTGTGGGGCACTGAAACCATCCTCCATACACGTGTATGGAGGGATAGAAACAAGCTTCTAGCTTGTCAAGGAAGCTTTGGATTGCATTGTTCTATATAAGGGGAGGTGCTTCCCTCTTATTAGAGGTTCTGAAATTTTAGAGACAGAAATTGACTCTCTCTCTAGAGCTCTCTCTCTCTCTCTCTATATATTGCTTGAAAGTGAGTTTCTTTCACATATTTGCACACAACCTCTTAGCCAAACACCACCATCATTGAGCTGAGGTTCTTGGGAGTGATATTTGAGTTATAAAAGCTGGTTTTGGGCTGAAGAAGTTGTTTTGCTGTGGTTCTTCAAGGGTGAGCATCTCCCTCTTTTAAGCTTATTTTTGTACACAATCTTAGCCACCTTTGCATGCTTTTTTTGGCTTAAGTTTCAACTAAAAAAAGTTCTATATTCAAGTGCTTAAAATGGTTGTTTAAGGCTTTGTTTGAGTTAGGGGTGGTTTACATCCTTGGTGGCTTGTTTTGCGTTGTTTTGTGCCATCTTTTAAGGCCTTTGAGACCATCTCTTTTTGGCCCTCTCACCACTAAAACTCAGAGGAATTTTAGTGGTGGAAAAGTGGTTTTGAGGTCCCAAATGGGTGGGGGTGGTCCCCCCTCCTCTTCTCTTGTTTACATGTGTTGATGGCCCTCCAAAAGAGCATGTGTTTTTACTTCTTAGAGGCTTTGTTTAGGCTCATTTTTGTGACTTTTCAGACCTGCCGTAACTCATTTTTTGGTTGTCTTGGTCACCTCTTGCATGCTTCTTATACTTGTAGTGTAATCCAGCTTGTAGCCTTGCAGAGTAGCATGTCTTTGTGCTTTGAATTTGCTTAGTTCAAGCATGTTTTTAGCCTTTATTTGACATGTCATAACTCTAATTTGTGTTGGTTTGGTTGCCTCTTGCATGCTCCTTGTACTTGTGGTGCAATTTTGTTCACTAGTTTAGTGTATTTGGTGTTTTAGCCTATTGGCTTAGCATGTGCATGCTCTACTCCAGCACATTTTTGCTACCATTTTGACCTGCCTTAGGTCTGTTTTGAGTGCTTAAGGTCATTTGAGCATTGCTTAGTATGGTTGTAGTGTAAAGCCCTTGACTAGCTTTGCATTTCAAGTCTCTTGGCATGCTTTATTTGAGCTATTTGCATGATATGACATCACTTGGCATGTAATTTCAGAGCATATGTCATTGCCACACTCTCACATTTTCCACTCCTTCAATGTGTTTGGGAGTTGTGTCTTCTTTCCTTGTTGGCGAGCCGTCAAACGTGCATATTTTCCTTGTGTTATATGCCTTGATCTTAGTATATTTCAGCCACTATTTTGGTGTATTTAACCTCTATCCGAGGTTGGTTTGGTCATTTAGGCTTAGTATTGTATGCCTATAATGCTATGCTCTTTGCTAGCTTTGATGCCTTAGCTTCTAAACATGGCATGCATACATTGCTTACATGATAGAGCCTTGCGCATGGCACTTTAGCATTGATAGATAAGCATGTTGTTTGCATGTGTGTTGCATTGCATTGTGTTTGGATCGGACGTTAATCCAAACACGGGGAACGAGGGACGTTTCATACTCAAAGTGATGAAACGTGCCTCATTCCTTAGGTCATTGACACCTTTGATCATGTATGATAAGGTGGAGGTTTATCGAGTCTATTTGTGCATTCATCAACATTGTGCAAGCTTGACTTTGTGGCTATCATGCATCAAGATGCGTGATTGGTGGCTTGAGAGCTGCGCACTACACTCATTTGAGCTTGAGACATGATAAGGAGTGTGGTTGCACACACATTCCCTTGCAAATACACTGCCATGCCTTTATTTGTGCTCTGTTGTAGCAAAAGGAGAAATTGCAGGAAGAAGTGGCCGACCGGCCATCATTACTGGCCGATGGCCACCATCTCTGGCCGATTATCCCTCAGCATGTTCTTAAGATTAGTTAGAAGCAATCTGGAAGTTGGCACAATTTTCAGAGGTCTAAAGGTGTGCAAATAGAGGCATCTTGAGGCAAGGCGGTGGATTTCCGGGACGACGCGGCCGAGCATGCATGCCTCCTTCGCCCGCGAGGCCATTTTACCACTTTACTAGCTAGTTGTAGTTAATTACATGTGTTGTAATTAATTAGTTTAATTAATTAGCTTAGATTAGCTAGTTATTCAATTTGGTTTGTAATAATTAATTAGCTAGAATAATTAGTTAATTAACTGGTTTGTAATAATTAGCTTAATTAGCGTAGCTAGTTAGCTTTCATATTATTCGGACTCCCCGTTGAGAGGGCGAATGTTGTAATAAGCGTGCGTGTGTGTGTGCATGTCTTCCAACCCCACTTCTTTCTCCCTTTTATTTACCAACTTTTGATGGTTAGTTTTAGGGCATGTTTCAATTAGCATACTTATGCTTTGCATGCGTGCATCATTCATTCATATTGCATGCACCGGGCTCGGCGCATCATTCAAACTGCATTGTATTTCAATACCTATTTGAATACATGTATCAAATCGTTGCATTCATATGCCATCTTAGATAGCCGAGCCTACTTAGTTGCATTTTGTATGTATTGCATTAGGCACTTGACATAGCTAAGATCATGCATTGATTACTAACTAGCTTCTGTTTTGGCTTGGAGTACACTATGAGTGTTTATGCTTTAGCATCCTTGCATGTGTGTAAGTGATTGCCATGATCGCATGCTTGCCATGAGGCTATATGTTTATTTGATTAACAGCATGAATGCCTGTGGATGAAGGCTTCATTGCTTGAAATGGAACAATTCATCAAAATGTGCGTTTTAAGCCCACTTGTTTGTGGCAAATCTACGTTTTAGCCTACTTACGAGTAGCATCTTCAAACCATTTTCGAAAAACAAACATTGAATTGTTTTGTTCCAATTCAGGCGATCTAGTTTATACTTGTATGCTGCATGCATCACATAGTAATGTTAGCTAATAATTAATAAGAACACATGTGTTTAAAAAAACAACATATCATGTTAGTAGAGGCTGATCTTTGATCGGGAGAGCGAGGGTGCTCATTTTAGGACCTTTCCCTCTCGTACCCAAGTTCCCAAGCCGAGGCAACTTTGGTGATGACGGACACGTGGCCTTGGGCACGAGTCAGGGTTTCCTAAATTTTCCAAAATAAAATATTTAGGTGGCGACTCTGAAATCTGGCAAAGCACTCCATGTTTGGCGCTTTTTGATTAAAATTGATTTTCCAAAACGATTTGCCGGATTTGGACTCTTTGGTGATTTATCAGTTTCACATTGCACTTTGTGAGATTAGATTCAAAACCGTGACAGGAGTCCGAACTGTAGTAGCTAGAACCCAAATCCGTGCCCTCTCCGAAAGGGGGGCGCGCGGAGGAAGTTCAGGCAGTTTACACCATGGTGCTCCACCTGTTCGAAAATAAGGTGGTACCGAGGACAAACATCAGGAAGCCTCGGGCATACTGCTCCATCTCCTTTGGTATCTCAGGCTTGCTCCTGCGGAACTACTTGGTGAACCAACTGTATCTCACCATGGCCAGTTGGTATAGTGGTGGGCGTGCCCCAGCAGGTGTATCCAAGTTGTCTCCCACTCGCCCAAATCCATATCGAAGGGGATCGGATCACCCCCTACTCCTAAGCCTGTGATCATGGTGAAGTCATAGGGAGTCATCGTCATCTCCCCAACAGTAGAGAGGTGGAACGAATTGGTCGTGTCCCACCACCTTTTCACCAACGCTCCTAGAAGGGGGCGGCTCGCTATGACACGTGACAGTCTAAAGCAGAAAAGGCCGAAGCCAGCCTCATCAACGATATCACGGACCTCGGTAGGGAGCTCATCGTACTAGTCCCTTGCTGTCGTCGCTCTGTACCCCTTGTAGGCACGGGAGTCTCCCTGTGGCAGAGAAAAAGAGTGAATCAGGCAGTGATGAAAGAGCAATCAGATGAAAGGCAGTGCAAGAAATGTAGTTAAAGGAAAGGCAGAAATGCATGAAAAAAGAGTTCATACCTCAATAGCGCTGGAAGAAATTTGGGAGTCCGACCCCCTAAGTAGGAGGTTCTCTAGTACACCACAAGTGAAGTCACTAAAACACCTGATTCCTCCAGGCAGAATATGTGTGTACGGGGATAATATGTCGTCGGGTCGAAGTGCCGTACTCTCAGTGGGTTTTATGAAAAAAGTTTGTGTGGGGCGTTGGAAAGCAAGTGTAAAGCACAAATCTTGAGAGAAGAAACACCTAAAGAGAGAGGGAGAGCTATTTCGAATGTTTGGGTGTGAGGAAATGAAGTGTCTTGATGTATATTTAAAGACCCATGAGCAAAAAGTCCAAACTACCCTAAACTACCACGGGTGGCCGGCAGGTGGTCGGCGGTTTTTCCTGGTGGCTGGTAGCTCTTAGTTGGGTCCTAGTGCTGTCCTATGCTTCTGCTTCCCGAGTAGTGTATGGAAGGTTCTGTTTTGGGAGCTTGCAACTGCGTTCTGGTGTGTGTACGTGTCCCACTTGCCACTATAAATAAGGTGTATCCTTTTTGAGCATGTTGCATTGCTATCGAATATCGTTTTTTTTTGTTTCGTCAAATTACATCTTTATTCTCCTCTATTGCATAGAACATGCATTTTCATATATACTTATATCACATCCGTGCCTTGGATCGCTCATGATTCATGCATAGAATGTGTACTCGTATATGCTCTCTGGACTTGCATAGAATATGTTTTCAGTAGCCGCATCTATTGGTTCTCTATCACTGTGGTGATTTGTAATCTTGCTTGCTTTGTGCATTTATCACACATGTTCACTGTGTATCTATCGCGCTTGTTCATTTTGTGCATCTATCATGCACATTCAGTCCTTTGTGTTTTATCTCGGGACGCGTGAAGCGCGAGCCCGAGCGGTTTCTCTTGTATCTCAGGAAGCATGAAACGTGACCGTGGGCATGGTTTATCTCGGGACGCGTGAAGCATGAGCCCAAGTGGTTTCTCTTGTATCTCAAAAAGCATGAAGCGTGGCCCTGGGCGTGTTTCATCTCGGGATGCATGAAGTGCAAGCCCGAGCGGTTTCTCTCGTATCTCAGGACGCATGAAATGTGGCCCTGGGCGTGTTTTATCTCGGGATGTGTAAAGCGTGAGCTCGAGTGGTTTCTCTTTTATCTCGGGACACGTGAAACACGATCTTGAGCGGTTTCCTCTTTAGCTTGTATCTTAGGACGCGTGAAATGTGACCTTGAGCGGGTTTGATCTCAGGACGTGTGAAACGTGAGCCCAAGCGGTTTCTTTTGTTTCTTAGGACGTGTGAAGCGCGGCCCTGGGTGGGTTTTATCTCGGGATGCGTGAAATGCGAACCCAAGTGGTTTCTTTTTCTCAGTTTCTCAGGATGCGTGAAACGCAGCCTTAAGCTGTGTTTTCTTTCCTCGTCTCACGTTTTGGTGTGGTTAGAGTGTGTTTTATATCTTTTTGCATCGAACCTGTGTTGGTTTTAAGCTTGAAGTTGCTAATTCATATGTTATTATCTTGCTTATTGCACCTGTTATTGCTTATTGCATCATCTTGCATGATTATAAGTTTTCAAAATAGCTGGCTTCGCAAAGAGTGTGAGTCCAGCTTTCAAAGTTTTTTATTCATGCATATCATTTGCATCTTGCCCCAGAACGCTGGTTTGATTCCTTGCAAAGGGATACGTAGACAGCCTACGGGTACAACCATTTATTTTTGTCTTGATTATTTGTCCAAGTCTTACGACCTTGTCAAAATGGGTCGTCTTCGAGCTTTGACATTCATTCACGTCATCTCATGGCTCCGAGTTTTGTCACAGAGGAGCAACTGCAGACAACCCATTTTTGACCACTCTTACGACTTGGATGTCACCATTTGCACACCCAATGATGAGTATATATTCTTGTTAACTGCTTAGAGTCCTCAGCAGAATGCCATAGCTTTGAGCCTTCAAACCCTACACACCTATTACTTTATTTTTTGGACCAAAACCAGAGTTTTTCAAGCCAACAACCTCTTGTGGCCTATCGGCCCCTGCTATTGGCTTCCGGCCATTGCTTCTGGTTGCTGGCCACTGATGTGGCCTGCTGGTGACAATTGTGTTTTGCAGATATTTTTTTGCCAGTTGTGCCAGCTGTTGGCACAGATGCATACACCTTCTTACATGTGTATGTATTGATATTTCTGAGGGAGTTGCATGGTTTTCTATATATAGGAGGCCTCTCCTTCCATTTTCAAGGTTCGAATTTTTAGAGCAAAAATTCTCTCTTTCTCTCTACAATTCTCTCTCTGTCTTGCAATTTCTTAGCTTTTTGCCAGCTTTTGCCTATACACTCTAAACCAAACCTTACCATCTTTGAGTTGAGGTACCTTTAAGCCTAGTTTGAGCCCTTGAGGGTGTGTTTGCCTTGATTTGTTACCTAGAGTTGGTTCTCCTGTTCAAGAGGTATAAAGCTTTGCTTCTCTTCTTACTTTATTTACTCTTTTTCCTTTGTTTTGAGCTGTATAAACTCTGTATTTTTGGGCTGAAAATTGTGGTTTAAGGCCTCAAAGGGTGGAGAGGTGGTTCACCCTTCTTCCCACTTTGCTCTTCTAGCCTTTACTCTTGTGTTTCCAATCTTTAAACCATCTCTTTTTGAGCTTTTAAACACTGATTTTCAGAGCTTTTTCAGCGGCTAAAATGTTGTTTTGAAGTTTGAAAATTGGAGGGGTTAGCCTCCCCTCATTGTGTTTGTTTACTAGCCTAGCAAGCTCCATGTTTTATCTTATTGTTCTAGCTATGTTTAGCTTAATTCTAGCATGTTTTAGGACTAATTTACCACTATTTTAAGACTGTTTTTAGCTTCTTGTTGCATTTGAGCTTTGTATTGCATGCTTGTAGTGCAATTGTCCTCATAGGTTTGGTTGTTTAGGCCTTACCTACCATCCTATTGGAGTTGATAGCATTTATTTCATGCTTTCCTTACTTGTGATCACCTTTAATCACCTCTGCAACCTCCCTCCTTTCTTGGCTTTTTCTTTGCTTTGAGAGTTGTTTCAAACCTATTAAAGAATTGGAAGGTAACTAAAATGGAGTAATAAAATTGGTGACTAAAGAAGGGCAAGATAATATTTTGGTTTGGGTTCAATCGGACGTTAATTGAACCCTTGAGTCTTGAGTCGTTTCATACTCAAGAGTGATGCAAACTCTCAAGATTTATTGTCAACTACTTCCTTTGATCATTCATGACATGGAAGTGGTTTTGAGAGTCTTGTTTTGTTGCATTCATTGAACTTGCACATTTTTGGTTCATAAGCCATCATGCAATGAAATTGCATCGGTTGATGGTTTGTGAATCAAATTTTGCCACTCCTTTGAGCTGTTTAATGATAAGGATGGGTGAGTTGTGCAAATAACTCTTGAGAATACCCTGCTCTTGCTTTGTTTGCTCTTTGTTGCAGTAGGAAGAACCAGGTAACAGTAGCCAGCAGGCCACTATTTGTGGACAGCAGGCCATCACTTCTAGCCCGCTGGCCACTTGTGCAAAATCCAGCAGTGTACTTTTGAAGCAGAATAGAATTGGTCTTGAGGTGGAAAATAGTCTAAGTGTTCTACTGTGCAACAGAGGTATCTGGCAGCAGAACAGTGGCCTTCTTCGGGTAAAAACGCACTCATGCATGAACCCGCCCTCGATCCTTAGGATCCGTGAAGTGATGTTAATATTAATGTTGTGCTTGAAGTAGTGGCTTTGTAATAGCTAATTTGTTTCATATTATAATTATTTAATTAGCTAGAGTAATTAACTACTTATTTTATTCGGTTTGTAATAATAAGTTAAGTAGTTTAGCTAAATTATTCATTTTGGTTTGTAGTAGTTAATTAATTAGCTTAGCTTTAATTAGTTAGCCAGTTTATTCATTCGGACCCTCCTGTGTGATGGCACAATGTTGTAATAATGTGTATGTCTTCCAACCCCACGTCTTTCTCCCTTTTATTTACCGGCTTATGACAGTTAGATGAAGGCATCATGTTTTGTTTAGCATTCTCCATGATTGCATCCACTTGTATTGTATGCACCGAGGCTCAGTTCATCATTCTAACTTGCATTGTTAGTTAAACATTCTTTGAATACGTATTTAGACCGCATGCTATTTAATTGATTCATATGCCATATTAGTAGCCGAGCTTAGTAATTGCATATCGCATGTGTTGCATTAGTCATGTTGCATAGTTATGATCATGCATTTTTCTAAGTCTTTCATCTTTTTGGCTTGGAGTACTAGGTGAGCCTTTACTCTCTTTAGCATATCGCATGCGTGTGATTGTTGCCATATCTAGCATGCTTGCCATGAGGCTAAATGCTTATATGATAAACTGCTTTGAATGCCTATGGATGAAGGCTAGTTGCTTGAATTGGAATAATTTGAGTAATGTTTATATGCGATCACTTTTTCAAGTGATACATATTCGAAACAATTTTGCAAACGAACATGAATTAAGCGTTCCAATTCTTGCAAATTAGTCTATACTTGTGTGTGTGCGCATCACATAGTAATGCTAGCCTAATAAATCAGAAAAATAGCATATAATATAAATAAGATTCATATCATGATTAGTGGAGGCCAATCTTTGATCGGGCGAGCGGGGGTGCTCAATTTATGACCTTCCCCTCTCGTACCTAAGTTCCTGAGCCAAGACAATCTTGGTGATAACGGATAAGTGGCCTTTGGCACGAGTCTTAGGTTTCCTAAATTTCTCAAAAATATTTAGGTGGCAACTCTGTATCTAGCAAAGTAGTCCATTTTTTATAATTTGATTCAAAATTGATTTTCCAAAAGATTTTTCGGATTTGGACTCTTTGGTGTTTATCTATTTCACATTGCACTTGTGAGATTAGATTCATAACCGCAGGAGTCCAATACTGTAGGGCTTATTCGTCTTCCGAAATGGGGCACCAAAAGTCAAGCTACACCTGTATCCTTTGATAACTAGTCTAGCTTTATATTTATCAATTGACCCATCAGTTTTCATCTTTCTTTTAAAGATCCACTTACTTCTCAAGGCCTTACTGGTTAGGCGTAGATCAACCAACTCCCAAGTATGGTTATGCAAGATGGAGTCAATCTCACTCTTAATTGCTTCTTTCCACAAAGTATTTTCAGGTGAAGTCACAGCTTCATGGAAAGTTCGAGGTTTTCCCTCTAACATATAAGTCAAGAAGTCCAGACCAAAAGACTTTGCAATCCTAGCCCTCTTACTCTTTCTTGGCTCATCTACATCTTCAGCTTGATCATTTGTTTGATCAGCTATGTGATCAATGTCACTTTCAATCTCTTTCATAGAACTCTGAATCCCTTCTTGGAGACGACACAAAAATACATTTTCAAAGAAAGATGCATTTCTTGATTCTATGATAGTATTCTTGTGTATATCTGGAGTAATAGACCTATACACAAGAAATCGATATGCACTGCTATTATGTGCATATCCAATGAATACACAATCTATTGACTTCGGTCCTATCCGAACCCGCTTGGGTATAAGCACCGCCACTTTTGCAAGACACCCCCACATTCGTAAGAATTTATAAGAAGGCTTGACGCCTTTCCATAACTCATGCGGGGTGTTGTCCACCTTCTTCCGGGGTACTTTATTTAGAATGTAATTTGCGGAGAGAATTGCTTTCCCCCAGATGTTCTATGGCAATCCAGAACTTATCAACATTGCATTCATCATCTCCTTTAGCGTCCTATTCTTCCGCTCAACAATCCCATTTGACTAAGGAGAATAAGGTGCCGTGGTTTGGTGTATAATCCCGGATTAAGTGCAAATCTCAATAAACAGTGATTCATACTCACCACCACGATCACTTCTTAAAGCCTTAATCTTGTGGCGTAATTGATTCTCAACTTCATTCTTATAAAGAACAAACTTGTCAATATCCTCATCTTTGCTTTTGAGCAAATACACATAACAATACTTCAATCATCAACAAAAGTGATGAAGTACTTATTGCCATCACGTGATTGTATAAACTTTAAGTCACGCACATCACTATGCACTAAGTCCAACGGTTCTGAACTTCTTTCAATAGAATGAAATGAAGATCTTGTCAATTTCGCTTCAACATAAGTTTCACACTTGTGTTTCAGATTAATCTTAAAAGATGGTGTGTGATCTAACTTGATTAATCTACGTAAAGATTCAAAGTTCACATGTCCTAGTCTACTATGCCACAAATTAGAAGACTCAAGTATGTAAGCAGAAGAAGATGTATCTTTATTCACCTTTGGGATAAGGGTCATTACATTGAGTTTAAACATACCCCCCAACGTATATCCCTTACCCATATACACTCCGCTCTTGGTCAGAACGACCTTGTCAGACTCAAAGACCATGCGAAAACCATGTTTGTTGAAAAGAGACCCCGAGACAAGATTCTTACGAATGTTCGGGACATACAAGACTTCGTTCAAGGTCAGCTCCTTTCCTGAAATCAACTTTAGGACCACCTTTCATTTCTCTTCAACAATTGAGGTAGAAGAATTCCCCATAAACAACTTCTCACCGTTTGTAACTGACTCAAAAGTTGTAAACAACTTCTTTTCGGAGTAGGTGTGGCATGCAGCCCTAGTATCAATCCACCATTTTCTTGGGTTTGAACCCACCATATTCACCTCAGAGACAATAACAGACAAGTGCATGTCATCCTCATCATGGGAGTGTTCTTGCATATCTACCATATGAGCACTAAGTTTGGTTTTGTATGGCTTCGTTTGTTTGCGGCAGTCACTAGCCCAATACCCCTCGCTACCACAGTTGTAGCACTTCCCCAAGAACTGATAACTAGGTTCCTGCGGCTTGTATGCCGGTTTCTTTGCAACACCACCCCTTGGCCCCAGCTTTGAGCCCTTGTTCACAAGGGCCTTCTTCCTTATCCCAGAAAATTTGCCATGCTCAATGACATTGGCTTTCATAGAGGAGGTACTCCCTCATTTCTTTCTATTATCTTCCTTAATTCAGAGTCGGACAATCAGGTCTTCAACTAACATTTCCTTGCACTTGTGCTTCAAATAGTTCTTGAAGTCCTTCTAACCATTGGGAAGTTTCTCAATCATCACAGCAACTTGGAATGACTCATTCAAAGGCATCCCCTCAGCATGAATTTCATGCAAGATTACTTGGAACTCTTGGACTTGGCTTATCACAGTTTTTGAATCTGTCATTTTAAAGTCCAGGAACCAACCAACGACAAATTTCTTTGCCCCGGCATCCTCAGTCCTATATTTCTTGTCTAGAGATTCCCATCATTCCTTTGCTGGGCTCTTGGCACAAAACACATTGTAGAGTGAGTTTGCTAAGCTGTTGAACACATAGTTTCGGCAAAGATAGTCAGTCTGCTTCCATGTGTCAAGTGCCATGACTTTCTGCCTGTCTGGCTCATTTTCTTCCATGGCTGGAGGATCCTCGGTCAAAACCTTTGCAAAGTTCAGTGTGGTCAAGTAGAACAACATCTTTTGCTTTCATCTCTTGAAGTTCACCCCAGCAAATTTCTCTAGGCGCTCATGGTGACTGAACGATTATCTCGAAACAGCTGGAGTAACACCAGGGTTGACCACAAAGGTCACAGCAATAGGGGTTGGCAAGCCAGTTGCCCTGAGTTCATATCTCCACCAACATTAGCAGTAGCAGTAGCAACAGCATCAATGACAGTTGCCATTTCTGAAAATTACAACAGAATATCACTTTCTGTGTTTCCAGAAATTAAACTTAACACTAGAAAATTCCATAGTTGGAAAGTTAATTCAAAACTAGTCTCACCACTAAACCTAGAATCAAACATGGTCAAGGATGTTCCCAGGAAGACTAGAGGGGGTCACATTGGTTCCACTTAAAACCCAATTAACCTTTTGACAAAACTTTCAAGAGCATGTTGACTCATAGTCTGAAAAAATAATTTTTAGAATTAAATTTTCCAAGGGATGAACTAGGTTAAAACAAACCAATTCCAAACTTACAAGTAATTAAAATAAAATTGCTAACAATTACAAGCAATATTAAAATTGCTACAACAAAGATAAGCAAAAAAAAAAAAAAATGCTTCTAATATGCTAAGCAAACAACCTTGCTTAAAAAGCATTGGCAAGTAACCACTACTAAATCTCAAGCAAAAAATTGCTTAAATATAAACCAATGTAGACCAATCCAAATAGGATTTCAATTAGTCCAAAAAATTATTTTCACGCTTAGGTATTCATGTTCCAAAAAAAAAAAAAAATAATAATAATAATATAGTAGTCCATTTTGTTTCCATTTGGATTTGTACTTTTTTTTTTTTTTTTTCCCAATCCCTTTTGCATAGGTATTTTTTTAAAGAAAGTTAGCAAAAAAACCCAAAAAAATACAAACCAAATAATTTAAACAAAATTTAAATAAATTAATTGAAACCATGTAGCCAACTATTGAATAATAAAATTAACCAATGAATTAAAAAGCTAGATGAGTTACAAAACCAAAACAATTTGTAATTCCAAAATTAAATTAAAACTTTAAAATAAAATTTCTAACTCCACAATTAAATTAAAACTTTAAATTAAATCATGAATAGGCAAGAGTTACAAAATAAACCTTTTAATTGGCAAGAGTTTTATATGACCTTATTACACATTAAACATGTATATAATTATAGACAAGTTACAAAACTTTATAGCTCCAAAACCTTAAATTAAAATTAATAGGTAAGAGTTATGTTGAAATTTTCCAATGCAATGAACATGTAATATACATGTAAATGATTCTAGCAATTAAGATGCAAAGAATTCTATTAAACTAAAAATTCAAAAATAGACTCAGTCAAACAATTGTAGGCTAATAAGCATGTAAAACGTGAATTAAAATCTAGAACAATTTAGAACTCACATATCAACACATGAATTAAACTAGAAAAATAGAACATGTCAATTTTAACTAAACAACTTAAAGACTCTTGAGTATGGACATTATAATTTGAGTCTATGAATAAAGATGCATACATATCATGGTAGAAAATTATAAACCATACTCATAAAATAAAATTACACTAAACCACACAAGGATGCTGTTGTTTACTAAAGTTCTAAAATTAACATAAGATTACATATATTAATTCCAATCATGCATAACCAGAAGAAAAAAAAAACGGTGGCCAATACACCAAAACAGTGCCGGTTAAAGTACGAATGAATATTTTATATTCAAATACAAACAACAACTTATGCAACCGTAGGCACTCAAGATAAAACAAATGGCATTGAACCAAAGCAATTCATAGTGACATGCTGAGAATTAAAATTACTTGATCTTAGATATTTTGTGACTATGTCCAACGCAACAGCAAACAGAACAAAATTTTGTTTTATTTACCGTAACATGAAGAGTATTAACTGAATTTCTATATGAATCTAATCAATCAATTTCATAGAACATATATATAATATTCTGTTTTAAGTTTGTTGTATACATTGTATAATAACAAAATTATAAATAGATTCATATTGAACAAACAAATTCAATTTCAGAACATGAACAAGCTTGAATTTACAAAAATTCATAATAAAATAAAACTAGCAAAAGGAAGCGAACCGAAACCTGCACTAGACAGTGTTCTTAAAACAGTTTCACTGCCTTACCAGTTGGGTGCTAGAGGTTGTTCGACGTCTGTCTCCTAGGATACGATGGTCGGACCAGCTATGCAATGCACCGACTGAATAGCTTCAACGAACAAAATTTTGCAACGCTCTCTTACAGGAAGAAAATAATAAAAATGGAAAGCTTTTGAAGACTGGAATAGCAGCAATTTTTGGTCTAGAAAGCTAAAGGAGAGGGTCTCCTTTTATACACATGGAGAGAGAGAGGAAGAGGCTCCCCTACAACAAATGCATGAATTAATTCTGCATTAACCTGAATTAATTCTGCAAAACTGATGGGTTTAATTCCATCATGAATAGAGGAGACTAGGTTTTGTGTACATATTCCTACAACCCACACATCTGACTTGGCCCAAAAAGATTAAGATGGGTGGGCCAAGCCCAACCCCCACACTCAATCCAAGCCCAAGACCCAAGGCCCAAGGTTCGGGGACCCGGCCCGGTCCGAGCGGGCGGCGTGCGTGTGGCAATTTTTGCATAACTAACTTGGACCATAGTCTTGGCCCAAGTCCATCCTTGAAGCATCCATAACTCCATTCCTTCGAAAAATTTGGATGCCCTAAAGGGCTTGCACCCTTATGCAAAAAAATGGGATTTAAATACCCATCAATGCTCTCCTCTACAATCAATGTGGGATAGAGGTTTTACACTTTTCCCAACACCTCTTTCATGAGGCTAACTTAATGAGTCAATTTCTCATTCAAACCTTAATGGTTTTTGGTCATTCTTTTTGTGGTGTAAAGATTTCACTACAAAGAATCTAAACCCACTTTACTTCGCCTCAATTCAGGATTGACACCCACTTTAATATTGCATTAAAGTCACCAAAAACCATTATTTTTCCAATAGTTATAGCAGAGAAAGAGACCGAAAAGTCTGTCTTGGTCATTCCCCATCTTGGTGGCATAGAACTTGGAGACAGAGGCATTTGAGGACAGAGAATCAAGGAGATTTTCGAGATTATAATCAAATATATTATTAGTAGTAGAAATTGTTGTGTTTGAGCAAAGTTCGTAGGGAGGGGCAATGGCATGAACAAAATGATGAAGAACAGAAATATAGCGATCTCGGTTGTCCTTTTACTATTCAGTTGTATTCCAGACATGGTTCCGTGAAGTTGTTAGTTGTAATTGGCTTGTTGTCATCCTTTAAATCGATTCGTTTGGGTTTTAGGATGTGTTGGGCTTGGTTGATTCAGGTTGGTAGAGTTTTGGCTCCCATTGTTGTTGCACAATTTTTGGATGGTCCGCTCGAGCGGGTCTTCTTGCGCTCGAGCGGGGTTTGCACTCTTCCAGTATTTTGTGTCCCTGTAAAACTTCTGCAGGTATGTTTTCTACGCTCGAGTGGGTTTCCTGCGCTCGAGCGGGTTGCACTCGAGCGGTCTTATTGGCGCTCGAGCGGGTAGTACATTTCTAGTGTATGTTCTGGGAGGGGGAAATCCACGCTCGAGCGGACTGGTTTTCGCGCTCGAGCGGATGCACTTTATTCTTGTGTCTTGCCGCTCGAGCGGTACTTCTTGCGCTCGAGCGGACCTAGTTATTTGTTCTTTACGCTCGAGCGTTGTGTTTTCCACTCGAGCGGGAATGTCATATAACAGAGGGCAGATAGGCTTTTTCAAATCACTTTTTGCATTCATTCTCTCTCTCTTACTTTTCCAAAACTCCACTGTTGAGCCTCTCTCTCTAGAACCTTGCCTTCTCTCTAGGTATTGATCTAGTAGGAGTTGTTTCCTCACCTTTGGCCTTTACAAAAAAGTTGTTGATCGTCGAGGGCTATCTTTTGATCCGAGAAAGTTGTGATTTGGAGCATTTCCGTTTTCATCATCTTCTTCCCTTAGGCTCCGAATTTGAGGTAGGGATTCCTACTCACTCTTATGGTCTTTGACATAGATTCTTGGTTGTTTGATAAAGTGTTGAAGTTGGGTAATTTTGGGACTTAGGGTTTCAAAATGTTTAAAGAAAGGTTTTGATATTTTGATTCTTAAATACGTGTTTTGGGTTTCAAAATGAGGTTATGGTCGTTGGTTGTTGATATTTGAACCTATGGGTTAATTTTGAGAGTTGGGGAAGAAAACCCTAATTTATTGTGTAAATTAATTGATATAATTAATTTTGGGAAAAATGTTGTTATATGGAATTGAGTTGGAAATAATGAAATTGGCTCATTATATGGTAAAATGGTGGAGTTGGATTTATACATCGCTCGTTTTTGAAAACATTGATATTTTATCTGTTGGAGCTTTTATTATCTGTTTAGAAATAACTGCTTTGGGCTACCGGTGGAGGGTAGCTATGATTGTTGTAGACAATGCATGATGATTAGGCAAACTAAAACCAATCAATTGGATATGTCATAGAGGACGACAGTTGATAGAATACATTAACGTTATGTGTTGATTGATTGTGTATATGACCTATGTGTATATACGTTGTGTGTGTGGGAGAGGAGATAGGGGATGTACTCCACGATTTAGGGGAAGATAGGGGATGGACCTCTAAACCGGATGTTGCTTGGGAGGAGATAGGGGATGGACTCCACTGATACAGCTCATATGCTTGTCAGTTAACGTGTTGATACAGCTTGTACGCTTATCTTTGGAAGTGTTGATATAGCTAATATGCTTACCTGTTGAAATGAGGATACAGCTTGTATGCTTATCTGTTGAGATGTTGATACAACTAGTACGTTTATCTATTGTAAGATGGGAAACGTTTAATATGAGCCACTGTCTCATATAAGTGGTTGGCTAGGTTCTAAGCCGTTATTGTAAATTGCGAAATTGATAAGAAATGGGAAATGAAATGAAACATGGACATAGTGGTCATGTATGGAAACAAGTTATGAATTGATTTATGGGAATTAAACGTTTATCTATTACCAATGTCTTAGTTATTGCTTATACTGTGTTTAGCATATCTCTACTGGGCGTTGGCTCACCCTATATAGGACATTATTTTTAGGTACAGGTAGCATGCCACCTCCAAGGACTTAGCTTGGATGGATATGAGAGTTGAAGACTTTCCTTTTGATTATTTTGTTTGTATTACATGTATATCAAGCCAAGGGCTTATTTTGTATGGAGTTAGTACTCTTCTTTTGTGTACCAAGTGTTAACTTGGAAAGCTGTAAGCCTGTAGGGCAATGGCTTTTGTTGTTAACATGTAACATTGTTGTAAGAACTACTCTGATGAATGGAACGGCGTTGATTTCTTTATACTATTGCATGTCTAAAATGATGGGATCTATGTATTATTTTGAGGGCGTTACAACTTGGTATCAGAGCGTTCCGGGTTCGAATACTTTGGGTACGTGGGAAGTGATTAGTATCACAACGGGTTTGTCTCGCTTATTGAGAGACTTAGATGTAATGTTATATGCTTATGTGATAACATGCTTATGTGACTATATGGGTATGGGATTTGATTTTTGGGATATCGATTGGATCCTTGGGTTTCTGTGACTCTTGTTGGAAAAGCACTTGATCAATGCTGTTTCTAACCGGAACTCTAGTAATGCCGTGGGACTGTCATTATCCGGGAATGAAATTCGTAAGTGCTTATGTGTTTATGTGCTTACGTGGAGTGAATTACAGTTGTCCATGCATTAGGACGCGGGTATTTAGTTTCAGCACATTTATGAATGTGCTAACGTTTTTGTTACCTTTAATAGGATGTCAGGACGGGGTGTAGGCCTAGGAGGCAGGAGGTGCCTTTACCGGATGACGTTCCGGCAGTGCAGGAGGGAGTGGGTCAGGCCAATGTGGCTGAGCCAGTGGGTCAGCAGGCTATGGGTGCCTTGGCCCGAGAGATAGCGGGAGCTTTGGGTATTCTCAGAGCTGAGCATCAGGTTGCAGAGGCAGGGCCTTCTTTCTTGAAGAGGGAATTTTTCCAGTCTAACCCGGACGAATTTGTTGGAGATCCGAAGGAGCCACTTAAGGCTGACGAGTGCTTGGAACAGATGGAGAAGACATTCGAAATGCTTGGCATCGAGGATGGGGCTCTAAAGGTGACCTTGGCATCCTTCCAACTGAAGGGCGATGTGGGTCAATGGTGGAAGTACGAGAAGGGCCGTGTTGGTGGTGCATGGGAGGTCTTTGTGAATGCCTTCTTGGAAAAGTTCTTACCTTCAGCTGCTAGGGAGAAGCTGAGGGAGCAGTTTTGCCAGCTTAAACAGCAGGGTTTGTCAGTGGCCGAGTTTGAGGCCTCTTTTACTAGCTTGTCCAGGTTTGCACCTGAACTTGTGGCATCCGAGGAACGCCGTTGCTTTGAGTTTGAGCGGAATTTGAGGCGTGGACTCAAGCTGAGGGTTGAAGGATCTTTTATCCGAGAGTATAGACGCCCGGTAGATGCTGCAGCTCATATGGAGCTTATGATGCAGGAGGAGGATGATGAGAAGCATAGAGGCTCCAAGAGGGGCCAAGATGGCCATAGTGATGGCAGGAGACAGAGGGGTTTTAACCCTCAGCAGTCTCAGGGTGGTTTGGCTAGATCGACCTTTCCAGTGCCGAGTGCAGGCTCCGGGAGAGGTAATCAGGGGGGCTTGACTTGTTTTACATATGGCCAGCTGGGTCACAAGTCTTCGGTGTGCCCGCAGAAGGGAGGGGGTCAGCGAGCTGCTTTTTCTTCAGCTAGACCTCAGGGCCAGAGTCAGGGTAGGGGCCAGCCTTTGTCTTGCTATCAGTGTGGTCAGCCTGGGCACCTGAAGAGGTTTTGCCCGCAGTTGAGTGCCACTTCAGGGGCGTCTGGTTCTAGGCAGACGTAGAGTTATCAGCCAGCTCAGTCTGTGCAGGCCTCGAGGGCCAATCCGGGAGCTTCGTCATCCCAGTCTGTGCAACAATCTTTTGCTCCTAGAGGCGAGCAGGTGGATCAGGGGCCTACAGGGCGCGTGTATGCTATTACCGCGCAGGACCTGGTGCCGGTTCCGTCAGTCGTGAGAGGTACCTTTCTGTTTTGCAACTCGGTTGCTAGTGTATTGATTGATACGGGTGCATCTCATTCTTTTGTGTCTGCTACATTTGCATCTGTATTGGAGTTGGAGTTGGCACTTTTAGCATCTCCTATATGTGTTGTATCGCCTATTGGGGGTGAATTGATTTTGAAACACGAATGTAGAGGTTGTGATATAGAGGTCGCCGACCATAGGCTTCCTTTTCCCTTTGTTGTTATGCCCATGAAGGGTTTTGATGTTATTTTGGGTATGGACTGGCTATCGTCATACCGGGCAGTTATTGATTGCTACCGCCAGAGGGTTACTGTGTGTACCTTGAGCGGGGAGTGTTTCCATTTCTTGGGGGATCGAGTTGGTAGTGTGTTGCCACCGGCGTATGATCCGCGAGGGCGGAGTGAGCTTAGTGGTCTACTTGCTAGCTTTATGAGTGGTGAGTGTGATGAGACCCAGATTGTGTTGCCGAGGGTGGTTTGTGAGTATTCGGATGTTTTTCCCGAGGATCTCGTTGGTTTGCCACCTCATCGTGAGATAGAGTTCTCTATTGATTTAGTGCCCAGCACGGCGCCGATTTCCATGGCACCTTATCGTTTTGCCCTAGCCGAGTTGAGTGAGTTGAAGATTCAGCTCCAGGAGTTGCTGGAAAAGGGCTTTGTTCGCCCTAGTGTTTCGCCGTGGAGAGCACCGGCCCTCTTTTCTAAAAAGAAATATGGTGCCTTGAGACTGTGTATCGACTACCGGAAGTTGAATCGGGCTACGGTTAAGAATAAGTACCCTATGCCCCGTATTGATGATCTGTTTGACCAATTGAAGGGTTCCCGTTGTTTCTCTAAGATAGACTTGAGATCGGGTTACCACCAGTTGAGGGTCAGGAGGAGGATATTCCGAAGACGGCATTCCGTACGCGGTATGGCCATTATGAGTTTCTGGTGATGCCATTTGGGCTCACCAATGCACCGGCAGTCTTTAGGACTTGATGAACCGGATCTTTCAGGAATTCTTAGATGTTTTGTAGTCGTTTTCGTGGACGACATTCTTATCTATTCGCCTTCTGAGGAGGAGCACGTGGAACACTTGAGAATGGTGCTTGAGTTGCTTAGAGCCCATAGGCTGTATGCCAAGTTTGGAAAGTGTGAATTCTGGCTGGGAGAAGTCAAGTTCTTAGGCCACGTAGTATCCGGGGAAGAGGTGTCTGTTGATACATCCAAGATTGAGGCAGTGCAAGACTGGACATAGCCTAAGAGTATTGAGATCCGCAGTTTCCTAGGATTAGCTGGGTATTACCGCCGGTTTGTGAAGGATTTCTCCAGGTTAGCTTCACCGTTGACTAGACTGACTCGGAAAGGAGTCAAATTCGTATGGAGTGAGACTTGTGAAAAGTCGTTCCAAGAGTTGAAGGTTAGATTGACCACCGCTCCGGTATTGATTATTCCGGAGAGAGGGTTGGGTTACACGGTTTATTGTGATGCCTCACGAGAGGGTTTGGGTTGTGTGTTAATGCAAGAGGGGAAAGTGGTAGCTTATGCCTTACGTCAGTTGAAAATACATGAGAAAAATTACCCTACCCATGATCTTGAGTTAGCAGCGGTAATCTTTGCCTTGAAAATCTGGAGGCATTACCTTTATGGTGAAGATTCGAGGTGTTCTCGGATCACAAGAGTCTGAAATATCTGTTTACACAGAAAGACTTGAACTTGAGGCAGAGGAGGTGGATGGAGTTTATTGAAGATTACGACTTCGAGTTGCACTATTACCCGGGAAGGCCAATGTTGTGGCCGATGCACTTAGTAGAAAATCCATAGGTGATGTAGCTTGTATAGCCATCCGGGAGTGGGAGATGTTGGGGGCACTTGGCGAGTTTGATTTGCTACTGGGTGAATCCGTTGAGGTTCGGCCTTGTTTCTATTGTTGCGTAGCCTACACTTGTGACTAGAGTGTTAGAGGCACAGAGAGGTGACCTGGAGGTAGAATCCCTCCGAGAGAGGATCTCCAGCGGGAAGGTTGAGAAGGGTTTGACGGTGTATCCCGACCAGAGTGTGAGATACCGATACCGTTTATTTGTGCCGGAGTCTTGCCGAGAGGAAGTACTCCGAGAGTTTCACCATTCGCGCCTTGCGGTACATCCGGGAGGTACTAAGATGTATCGGGATTTGGGTTGCCAGTTCTGGTGGCGGGGAATGAAGAGAGATGTGGCAGTTTTTGTATCGAAGTGCCTTATTTGCCAGCAAGTGAAGGCCGAGCATCAGAGGCTAGCGGGTTGTTGCAACCCTTGCCTATTGCCGAGTGGAAGTGGGAGCATGTCACTATGGACTTCATTGTAGGTCTTCCGAGGACTCAGCGGGTAGTGATGCTATTTGGTGGTTGTAGACCGGTTGACTAAGTCGGCGCACTTTATCCCTATGTGCGTGAGAGATTCGATAGATCATCTTGCCGACTTACTGTAGACACCCCATTTTTGACTGCCCTCAAGACTTGGGTGCTACTGATGGTTTGCTCGGTGATGAGAACTGCGCAGGGGAAAAGTTCAGTTTCTTCGGCAAGGAGAGAGACAAATCTTAACTTCACACCCCATTGTGGACCAAAGTTATTTTGGATGGTTTTAGACCTTAAAACCCTCTCTTTCAAAACATTTTTGAAATAAAATTCCTACGATGTTCCGACGCTCGCATTTCGGTAAATGTTGCGCTTTTCGGTAAATCGAGCAAGGACAAAGTGGAGATGAAAGAAAGAGAGATGAAATCTTTGAAAAATCTTTCAAAACACCTTACTTGGGGGTTTGAAGTTGAAGAGAAGAGAAGAAGAGGGGAGAAACCAAGTTAGAGAAGAAGTTCGGCATGAATCCGGGTAGAAGAGGGTCGAGCAGCCCTCGCTGAATCGGGCTTATTCATCGTCATACTTGGAGTTTAGCTATGAGGCCACCACCGTTGGAAAGAAGACTTCCGGGGCTTCATTTTTCATTCAAGAATCTCTTACATCCAAGTCCGGGTGGGGGAGATATGATTGGTTGAAGTTGGGTATCATCCTGGTTGGATCGAATCTGCGCGGCTTCACCAAAAAGGGCATAACTTTTTGCACAGAAGGAATTTTAATGCAAGGTTTGTGGCATTGGAAAGCTAACTTCTGGGGCTTCAATATGGACACCCACCAGCACTTTTTTGACCTCATAGGCCACCCATCGGCACTCTATTTATCCGATCGGCCAGTATAAATTGCAGGTCGGCAATATATTGTGCCGACCGGCAATTTATTTGGCCGATGACCCTTTTTCTTGGCCGGTTTGACCCTTTTGACTCTTGCAGGCATGGAGCATGCCAGCTGTGCCAGCTGGAGTGCACAGACCCGACCCCCCCATGCACATGTGTGGTTGTTTTGCACCTTTCCACCCTTTTGGCCCCTTTTTCCTTCTAGAAGATTGACCCTTTGGCCAAGCTTCTTGGGGAAGCTTGGCCAGCTGTCTTAGCTTCTCCTAGAAGCCTTGGACCATTTGCACCTTTGCCCCTTTTCATTTAGCTTCCTTGGGAAGCTTAGAGCCTTTTCTTTGTTATATAAGAGCTCTTCTTCTCCATTGCTTAGGGTTAGAGTTTTTGAACCAAAAAACCAGATATATACAGATATATATATCTGCCCTACACATTCTCTCTCTATATTTTCCCTCTCTCTCCTCCCTTGTGTGTGTTTTGTGGCCTAAAAGTGCTTTTTACCATAGTTTTGCACCAAGGCACACACCATTACACCTTGCTTCAACCTTGAGGGGCTTAGAGGGTTGATTCTTGAGTTTTTGGGCTGTTTTTGATCAGAGGAGAGTGGCTGCACCTGCTGTTCATCAAAGGTTCTTCAAGGGTAATCTTTTTACTTTAGATTCCCCAATCTTGCACAAGTTTTTAGCCTATCTTCTTTCTGTTTTGAGCTTTGTGTATAACATAAAAAATCTTGTATTTGCATGCTTAAGATCTTTCATTAAGACCACTTTGGTGTTTGGGGTTGTTTGACCCCTCTTAGGCCTTGTTTGGCCTCATTTTTGTGCATTTTTTGTGAGCTTCGGGACCACCTTGTATTGGCCCTCCCACCACTGAAATCTTGAGGGATTTCAGTGGTGGGGGTGGTGTTTTGAGGTCCTAAGAAGGAGAGGGGTGATCCTCTCCTTTGTTGTCTTGTTTACTAGCATGTTTGGCCCTTCAAAGGAGCCCTCATTTTGCACACTTCTTGAGCTTGGTTCAGGCATTTTTCAGTGGGTTTTAGGACCCCCATAAGCCATTTCCAAAGTTGTTTTGGTCATGTTGAGTGTCCCTCTTGCATGTGTATAACAACCCCTTGCATGGCCTTCCAAAGGAGCACCTCATTCTAACATGTATTGGCTTCATTTCAGTGGTTATTTGGGCATATTTTCGCATTTTTATTCACTGATTTTTGATGGTTTGGTCAGATTTCATATGCTTCACATACATGCCATACAACTCATGCTTACTAGCCTATGTTGCATGTTTGTTTTGGCCAAGCATGCTAGCTTATTTTGGCTACATTTCATACATGTTTTAGCATTATTTTGGGCTGCATAGGGACTGTTTGTGGCTGTCTTCATCATTCGAGCATCGCTTTGCATGTTTATAGTGTATTGCATTTCACTAGCTTTAGTGCTTGAGTCCTTAACAATGCATTACATGAGTGTTTGCATGCTTTGGAGTAATTTTGGAGTCATTTGGCATGCCATTTCAGATCTGGAACATGCACCATTGTATGCCATATTTCCTCCTTGCCATGTTTTGGTAGAGTTGTATTTTTGTGCCCTAAGCTTGGTTAATGCATTGTGCATGCATTCCATATATTTTGTTGCCTCATTTGCATTGTCATGGCCACTGATTTTGGCATGCTTAAGAGCTACCCATGTTAGTTTAAGTCCATCTTTGCATGTTGTTGCATGCTAGTTAGGTTACATGTTGTTACATGCTTGCCTATTCTCACATGTTGACACATGTTTGCATATTGCACGTTCACATGCTCATGTTGCATGCTTAGCTTGCATGTTTAGGTTGCATATCATAGCATGCATCTCTTGCCTCTTGAATTGATTATGATAGAGGTTGGGGCCCATTATTTGTTTGTGCATTTCATTCCATATTGAAATTGCACATTTTGACTCTTTGGCCATCATGCATGGAAATGCGTGATTGGTGGCCCGAGAGCCAAAGACCACCCTCCTTTGAGTCATGAATATGATAAGAAGGGTGGTGGTGCAAACATTGCTTTGGAAATTCTATGCCATGCACTACCTGTCCTCTGTTGCTGTCAAAACTGTTTTCTGCAGGAAGTTTTTGCCGACCGGCAACATTTAGTGCCGACCGGCCATTGGTGAATGGCCGATATCTTCACCAGCAGCCGGTGGCATTTTCCCGTGGCCGGTGGCCATCCTCCCAGCCGATGATGTTCTGCAATGCTCATAGAAGGTTCTCTGGGACTTAGACAGTTTTCAGAGAAGAAAGGCAGTGAAAACAGGGGCAGTAGTGGCATGGTACGGGCTTCCGAGCAAGATGGATCGAGCATGCATCATTCGCGCATCCCGAGGCAGGGCTGCGGCCATCTCTATTCTGCATTTTGTTATTTAATTAAGGGTCTGTAATAATTAATTAGCTAGGATAGTTGATTTTTATTTGGCCTGTATATTCTTTCGGTCCCTCCGAGTGAGGGCGTATTTGTAATAAGTGTGCGTGAGTGTGTGCATGTCTTCCAACCCCCACTTCTTTCTCCCTTTTATTTACCTGCTTATGATGGTAGATTAGGGCATATTTAATTAGCATACCTTATGCAATGCATGCGTGCATCCATGCATTTGTTTACATGCACCGGGCTCGGTACATACAACTGCATTGTACTTCAATTCCAAATTGAATACGTGTTATTTGCAGCATTCCACATGCCATGTTAGGATAGCCGAGCCTATTCTAGTTGCATCTTGCTGTGTTGCATTAGCCACTTAACATGAACTAGGATCATGCATATGATTACTAACTAGTTTTGTTTTGGCTTGGAGTACTAGGTAAGCTTATGCTTTAGCATATCGCATGCGTGTGAATGTTGCCATAACAGCATGATTACCATGAGGCTAAGTGCTTATGTGATATAACTGCTTGAATGCCTGTGGGTGAAGGTTGGATTGTTTGAGTTGGAAAACTCGTTGAAATCCGTATTTTAGCCTACTTGCGAGTAGCAAATTCCAAACGCTTTTCAAAACAAACGGATATGCAATGCTTATTTCCAAATTAGGCAATCTAGTCTATACTTGTTTGCTGTGCGCATAACATAGTAATTCTAGGCTAATAACCGGAATAAGAACACGTAATGTTTTCAAAATCGGATATCACGGTTAGTAGAGGCCGGTCTTCGGACCGGGCGAAAGGGGGTGCTCATAGCTGACCTTCCCCGATCGTACCCGAGCTCCCGAACCAAGACATTTGGTGATGACGGACACGTGGCCTTCGGCACCGAGTCAGGGTTTCCTAAATTTCCCATTAAAAAATATTTAGGTGGCGACTCTGTATCTGGCAAAGCAGTCCATGTTTGGCACTTCTTTTCAAAAATCTGTTTTTCTCAAAACGATTTGCCAGAGTTGGACTCTTTGGTTCAGATTAAGAACCGTGACAATTTGAGTCCGAACAGTGACCCAACATGAACGAAGGGACTTAACCCTCCCGGGGCGTTCGGGGACGTCTACAGTTTCTGGCGACTCTGCTGGGGATTTTAGAGAGCTTGACTCGAACTCGTGATATCCTTTTGATTTCATTTATGTGTTTCTTTGCATTGCATGTGCATTGGTGCGCCTAGGACACCGTGTTGGCCATCTGCTATTCCTGAGCGGTTTGCGGAGGCTTGTCTTGTCAAGGCATGACCATAAGGCTGACCGGTTGCGGGCTCTGCCAGTATGGGAACACAAACCCCGGTTTTACCGGGGCACCCTTTTGACCATTCGACCTAGTGCATATCGGAATCCATAGTGACCATTCCAAACTAGGACAGGTTGCTTACCCGATATAGGTTGTTTGAAACGCGCGTGCGTAGTGAAACCCTAGCTCCTGACAAAATAGGACAGGGAAACCCTACCCCAACATAGGGGTGTATTGGCTCTTTTACTTGCTATGTGCTTTTAGAGTGTATCTCTACAGGGAATGCATATACCAGTTTGAGTCTGGTATCCGGCCTGCGGGCACCAGTATCAGTATTTTGAGAATCAGTTATATCTGCGGGTATCAGATTCAGATTTGGGGCAGTGATTTCGGGGAACAGTGATCAGTAATAGAATACAGTCGTTCAGCTTTGCTCGTATCCGTTCCAGTGAAGTTGAGCTGAGATGCTGTCTGTTTTCTCTTTTGCTAGGTAGTCCTGGAATCATAGCTTCAGAAGGCTCCACTATCCCCCGGTACATTGGATTTGTGCTGATAGACTTTGTCAGGTCAGAGACTCAGTTCAAGGGTAATCAGGGCCAGAGAAGGCTAGTCAGACAGACCACCAGTACAACAGCTACCAGATCAGTGATCTTTGAGCAGTCGGGTTGAGATTTCCGAGCCTACTGCAGACACAGATATACCGGTTGCTCAGTTAGATCAGGACAATATGTCGAGTCTGGAAGAGATGGTGCGCCAACTCCAGGATAGTATGAAAGCCATGCAGCAAGACGCTGTCCGTCAAGCGGAATTCGCCAAGCAACGGGCTGTGGTCATAGCCCAACAGGCAGAGACAATTGCCAGGCTAGAGCAACAAACCGGAGCATCTGCTTCGCATCAAGCTCCTCCACCACCAGGGGTTCAGACACCCGGGGAAACACCCAATGTCCAGGAAGGTACGGACATTCCGGTAGGGCCGGCTCCGCCCCCAATTTTACCCCAGCAATCCAAAACACCTACCAATGTACCGGACTCTCCCTTTGAGTTCAAGACGGACCCCACAGCATTAAAAGTGAGCAAGCTTGAGAAATTGTTTAAAAAGTCTCAGGGGGCCCACTCTATTCCTGATATAGAGGATGGTTATACCGACTCAATGGTGACATTACCGGATCAGTTCAAGATGCCACATATTGATCGATTCGATGGCTCTGGAGACCCAACGGTGCACCTCCACCTGTTTTCTGATATTCTGAGACCAATGGGTTTGACCACAGCCCAGAAATTGTCACTATTCGGCCGAACCTTGTCTGGGATAGCCGCAATCTGGTATACGAAATTGGAGAACTCTGTGAAACAGAATTGGGAAGAGATGGCTGAGGCCTTCAGTGAGCAATACTCCTACAACACACAGATTGAGGTCACAACCCGTGATCTTGAAGTCACCCGCCAGAACCCAACAGAGCCTTTTGTGGAATTTGTTGCGAGGTGGAGAGCAAAGGCAGCACAGATGACAGATCGACCTTCTGAGAGGGATCAAGTGCAAATGATGGTGCGAAACCTTGAGCATGATATGTTGCAAAAGTTGATAGTCGCGCTATTCACTTTTAAAAGTTTGCATGAACTAGGGGTTCAGATCGAGAATGCGTTCAACAGTGGGATCATTCCCAGAACAAGTGAACCGACAAGGAGGGTGATTTCAGGGAATACCAATGCTCGTAGTAGCGCTATTCCCAAACCCACCGAAATCAATACAGTTGCCACAACCGACCCTTTTGCCAAACCAAGCCTACAAACAGCCGGCCCAGCCCGAGCTCAGGGCAGAACTTTCACCCCCCTCTATATGAGCTTGACTAGCGCACTAAAAGTCTTGATGGAAAGAGGGCATCTCAAACCCCTCGATCCTCAACCTCTTCCTGACCCACTCCCAGCCAGACATAACCCTTCCAAGTACTGTATGTACCATCAGCAGCGCGGTCATGGCACCGACCGTTGCTACCGCCTTCGTCATGAGATCCAAAATCTCATTGACAACCAAACGATAGCTCCACCTTCAGACCCCAATGACCAAATACCTCATCCACATCTCAATCTAATCCACACACTGGCCGTCCCTTACGACCCCAGCGTATACATCACCCCAGCCCATCTGCCCAAGCCTGCGGTGTTCATTCCAGAAAGCACGGACTTGTGCATGATGGATGCACCTGAATCCCAATCATCTCAAACCTGTGAGCCCACTACTTCTGAGCTGATGAGGATGATCGAAGATCTTCAGAGAACTGTGGCAGATCTAACCTTTGGAGTTTTGGCTCCGTCATCAACCACATCACATACCAGGGAGTTCATGTCAAAAGGCTCCCCAACCTTGGGACGGGTTGCGTCGAAAGAAGGCCAATCTTTTAGCAAAGTGGAGGCCAGTGATAAGAACAAGCCAGGGGCAAGCATTAGTCCCCATGAACATCTTCAGTGGGCTGTTGAGGCTTGGAAAGCCGAAGGACTGAACAAACAGCAAGTACTAGCAGTCGTTGCAACGATCGTGGATGGCACTTTTGCCGTTCAGAGTGAGAGCAGTTTGAATCGAGGGGTAGGCCGGGAAAAGGGCCGTCTTGCTAGGAATGTTCCTTTCAGCTCTAACCCTACTCCCGGAAAAGATCAGCAAACCCAGCCAGCACCTGCCGACCCCTTTGTTGGCGCATCTTCTTCAAACCCCCGAACTTCGGACTATCTACCTCGGGGCCAGAGGGTGTTCACCCCACTGTACATGTCTCTATCAGCGGCCTTGAGGGTCCTGATTAGAAAGGGGTATCTGAAGCCCCTGGAGCCACAACCATTACCAAAGAAACCCCCTCCCTCACATAACCCAGCTGACTACTGTGCCTTCCATCAGCGAGCTGGCCATGACACTGACATGTGCCTTCGTCTTTGTCACGAAATACAAAATCTGATCGACAACAGGATCATTGCCGTGCCAGTCTTGCAAAGTCTATCGGCACTTGATCAATGAACTTGCGGGGAATAATGTGACCATATGATCAGGGGATGAACCACCTGCGGGCGGCACTCAGTTTACTCCGGATGTGGCGTTTAGCAAGCACTGTTTTGAGCATTTGCGAATGCTAATTTTGTACTTTCTGACTTGGGTATTGGGTCAGTCTTGTCATTTTGTATTGAGTCAGTCTTTTCATACTGAGTCAGTCGGGTCTATCTTGTTGTATTGAGTCAGTCCTGTTTTGTTAGAGTCAGGTGATTCCGGGAGTGTTACCTCGGACATCACTTGCTTGTTTTGTGTTTGTCTTTTCATTTTCTTTTGAGTCTGTTTCTGCCGGGAGCCGGTTACACCAACAGATCTGAATGGAACAGCGATGATTTTCACACTCTTGTGTTTGCTTCTGCCGTGTGCCAGTTGTGCCAGAAATCCTAAATGAGATGACAGTATTTGATTAAGAACTCTGTCTTTTCTGTGCCTTGAAGTCAATGTAATGACCTGAGTTTTTCAAAACTTTTTCAAACACTGTGGTGAAAACGAAGAGGAAGGAATTCCTCGGGATTTGCAAAAATTTGATCAACTGAGAGAAAGAGAGGCATGCTAAGCCCTTAATGAATGAAATCATGCTTGTTAGTGTGAGTACTGAGAAGGACCCTAGCTTTGATCCAGATTGGTTCTACACTGTCTTCAGCGCGAGCGATTTGTCGCTTTCTTAAAAACTTTCAAAAATATTTTGCGCGGTCCTGCGAAGACCTGTGTGGAATCGCTCTTGAGATTGTGCAGCTAGGATCGCTCTCAGCCTCGAGACTCGACCCCTTACTTTCAAACCTTGAACTTAGATTCAGAATGTTCAGAGGTCAATCATGATGTGAGGCCTGTGTGGCCAGATTTGAAGCAGCCCTCGAACAAGAGGCAGGAAAGTCGGATCAAGAAGATCAAAGTTCAGAAGAAGCTTGCAAAGCTAGACAGAAGTACCCTCGAACTAGGGGCAAAGATGTCAGATGTGCTCGAAGAGCCGAAGATGAGTCTCTTGCAAATCAACAGCCACTCTCCTGGATACGGATGGCTTAAAACCTTACAACCATTTGGCATGGACCAAGCTACACTTTTACCCTTTGAGAGGCTCGCTGGGCCGAAAACCCGGAAGGGCGACCCAGGCAAAAGTTAGAGCAAGAAAAATATATACAAAGAAAAAGAAAAAAAGAAGAAAAGAGAAAAGAAAAAAAAAAAGAAAAGAAAAAAAAAGAAAAGAAGAAAAGAAAGAAAATGAAAGAAAAGAATGAAAAGAAAAGAAAAACAAAGCTCGCAAGGTTGAAAACCTGCAACAGGCGCCTTGGCAAAAGTTAGAGCCTAAAAAGGAGAGGTTAAATACCCGAGTGTACCTTAACCCCGAACTACGTAAGGCTTGATTCCCATGTTTGGGATACGTAGGCAACTTCATTCTGAAGTCCAGCCGTAAAACATTCAAATTCGACTGTGTCCATGATGGTTTTGATCATCTTTGCCTTCTCTGTATCCGAGAGTTGGTTGTGTTCATCGCTGAAGACTGACTACAATGCGCTGCGCATCATCCAAACAAGGGGCAACTTTCCGTTGCCATTCAACGCCGCGTGCCGTTCAAACAAGGGGCAACTTTCCGTTGCCATGCAGCTCTTCAACAAGGGGCAATTTTCCATTGCTATGGGTCCGAGGTTGTGCATCTCAAGAGTAGGTTCCGTGCTGTTGAGCAGTGGCGTTTGCAAAAATAGTTTTTGAGAATTTTTACTGAGGTTGACTTCTCTCGAAAATTATTCCATTTTTCCAAAACTGGACCATTTCTTGGACCCAAAAAAGGAAAATTTTCAGTGCTCATAGCCTGACTTGCATGATTTCAAATCAGAAAATCGAACAAGCATGTTAATCTAACTCTCATGTTGGTCAAAATGGTTTTAGTAGAAAACCAAAACAAAAAATGGTCAAAATAATGAACTAGGGGCACAGTTGAGTCAGGCTTCCTGTCTTTCCCCATTTTCAACATACTCGCCAAGAAGGGCAATCTACCTGCCAGAAGAGGGCACAACTGAAGCTAACAACGAAGGGCTGAAAGCTCTCTCATCCTCCAAGCAACGAGGTATCAAGCCAAGTGCGAAGCACAAACCGGAATGGATCAAGATCTTCCACTTCCTCATCTATGGGAGAAACTCACTGCTGTGAACAAAAATCTAGCAGGATGCTAGGGGCAAGAGCTCGCAACTTCATATCTATCCATCAACCACCCAGGGGAGGGATGAAAAATGAGGGATTGAAGAATAGAGAGGTGTGCGTTGAGAGAAAAAGCGAGAAAAGGGCTTGAGAGAAAAACCGAGCTTGAGGGCCGAGTGATGTGAGAGTCACAAATAAGAAATGGTGGGAAATAATACCCAGAGAAACTAGCTCCTTGTGAACTAAGAAGTCTCTTGTCTTTGCAACACGCCTGTGCGTCGCGTCAGTCCTTTTGTTTGTCTCAATTCTTGTTTTGAGTCGTTTCAAGTGTCTGTGTTTGTGTTTAGGTTGTTACCTTTTGTTTTCCGTTATTGAGTCTTTTTCGCTGTGTTCAGTTGTAGGCTCAATACCCGGTCGAAAACTCATTTCTCAAATTTCAAAAATGATTTGTGGTGTGCTCAGAGTGTTGTGCCATTCCACATTTGTGCAAAAAACAATTTGTTCTTTCAAAAACCGCAGGGTTCAACCCAGTCATGTGAGAACAGTAGAACCAGGACCTATCTGAAGCTATATAGGTTCCGGACTGCAAAGCAAAAGAAAAGAGGGAAAATCGAAGCATCTGAGTGTGTTTCACCTTCAGCAAATTCCGTGATTGTACTCCGGGTGTACCCCTTCAAGCCTTGTCAATGCTACCGAAGTATGAGTGCGCCTCTGCCTCAAGTGTAAGCCTGCTTCAAGTCAGAACGGCAATTAAAGCAGCAGCAGATGTTATCTCTTGCCAATATGAACAGGGTGTACCCTTTTCGAGCTGAGTGTGTTGCAAACCCTCTGAGAGGTAAATCAACACCAGAGTACATATTTGATGCTCCTCTATTGCATAGAAATGAACTTTCATATACACTGTTGTTGCATGTGTGCCGCGCATCGTTATGATTCATGCATAAAATATGCTTGCTTTCAATATTGCATGGAAAATGCCCCCATACTTGCATAGAAGTTGCATTTTATCGCACTTTCTTGTGCATTTTATCTCACTTGCACTATCTTGTGCACTTACACTTTGTATCTCACTTGCACTGTCATGTGCATCTTGTGGTTGTATCTCACTCGCGCTGTTTAGCGTATCGCACTATCTTGTACATTTCAAATCACTCGCGCTATTTAGCGTATCGCACTGTCTAGTGCATTTCAAATCATTCGCGCTGTTTAGCGTATCGCACTGTTTTGTGCATCACATCTTCGCGCTATCTTGCGCACCTCCATCGCACTGTCTTGTGCATTACATTTCATTCGCGCTATTTTGTGCATCTCATTACATTTTACATTACGTCTCATTCACGCTATTTTGCGCATCGCACTATCTTGTGCATCGCCTCATTCGCACTATCTTGCGCACCTCAAACGCACTGTCTTGTGCACTCGCGCTTTCTTGCGCATCGCACTATCTTGTGCACTTACATGCTATATCTCACTCGCACTATCTTGTGCATTCCATCGCACTCGCGCTGTTTAGCGTATCACACTGTTCTGTGCAATTTACTTTCGCGCTTTCTTGCGCATCGCACTTTTGTGCATTACATTGTTTCATTCGCGCTATTTTGCGCATCGCACTATTTTGTGCACTTTACTTGCATTGTACGTGCATTTATCGCGCTATCTTGCGCACTTACCTGCACTTGTTAGTGCATTACATTTCAATCGCGCTATTTTGCGCATCGCACTGTTTTGTGCATCTATGCCACATCTCACTCTCTTGTGCACCTGTATAGCACTTTTGTGCATTCACTCTTACATTGCACTGTTTTGTGCATCTTGTTAGCGCACTATCTTGTGCATTCCAACTGCTTCGCACTGTTTTGTGCATCTCCTTAGCATTGTTTTGTGCATTCACTCTGCATCACATTGTCTTGTGCACACTGTGTTTTTGCATAAATCTTGGATTTTCAAACCGGCTTCGCGTAGCGTATAAGTCCAATTATCAAAGTCTTCCTGCATATCATTTTGCATCCTGCCCCTGAACTACGCTGGTTTGATTCCTTGCAAAGGGATACGTAGGCAGCCCGCGGGTTCAACCAACTGCATCTATATTTTGTTTGTTTGTCCAAGTCTTCGGCCTTGTCAAACATGGGTCGTCTCTGGGCTTTGACATTCACTCACGTCATTTCATGACTTCAGTTCTGTCAAAGAGGGGCAACTGTAGACACCCCATTTTTTGACTGCCCTCAAGACTTGGGCGCTACTGATGGTTTGCTCGGTGATGAGAACTGCGCAGGGAAAAGTTCAGTTTCTTCGGCAAGAGAGAGACAAATCTTAACTTCACACCCCATTGTGGACCAAAGTTATTTTGGATGGTTTTAGACCTTAAAACCCTCTCTTTCAAAACGTTTTTTGAAATAAAATTCCTACGATGTTCCGACGCTCGCATTTCGGTAAATATTGCGCTTTTCGGTAAATCGAGCAAGGACAAAGTGGATATGAAAGAAAGAGAGATGAAATCTTTGAAAAATCTTTCAAAACACCTTACTTGGGGGTTTGAAGTTGAAGAGAAGAGGAGAAGAGGGGAGAAACCAAGTTAGAGAAGAAGTTCGGCATGAATCTGGGTAGAAGAGGTCGAGCAGCCCTCGCTGAATCGGGCTTATTCATCATCATACTTGGAGTTTAGCTATGAGGCCACCACCGTTGGAAATAAGACTTCCGGGGCTTCATTTTTCATTCAAGAATCTCTTACATCCAAGTCCGGGTGGGGGAGATATGATTGGTTGAAGTTGGGCATCATCTGGTTGGATCGAATCTGCGCGGCTTCACCAAAAAGGCATAACTTTTTGCACAGAAGGAATTTTAATGCAAGGTTTGCGGCATTGGAAAGATAACTTCCGGGGCTTCAATCTGGACACCCACCGGCACTTTTTTGACCTCATCGGCCACCCATCGGCACTCTATTTATCCGACGGCCAGTATAAATTGCAGGTCGGCAAATATTGTGCCGACCGGCAATTTATTTGGCCGATGACCCTTTTTCTTGGCCGGTTTGACCCTTTTGACTCTTGCAGGCATGGAGCATGCCAGCTGTGCCAGCTGGAGTGCACAGACCCGACCCCCCCATGCACATGTGTGGTTGTTTTGCACCTTTCCACCCTTTTGGCCCCTTTTTCCTTCTAGAAGATTGACCCTTTGGCCAAGCTTCTTGGGGAAGCTTGGCCAGCTGTCTTAGCTTCTCCTAGAAGCCTTGGACCATTTGCACCCTTTGCCCCTTTTCATTTAGCTTCCTTGGGAAGCTTAGAGCCTTTTCTTTGTCTATATAAGAGCTCTTCTTCTCCATTGCTTAGGGTTAGAGTTTTTGAACCAAAAAACCAGATATATACAGATATATATCTGCCCTACACATTCTCTCTCTATATTTTCCCTCTCTCTCCTCCCTTGTGTGTGTTTTGTGGCCTAAAAGTGCATTTTTACCATAGTTTTGCACCAAGGCACACACCATTACACCTTGCTTCAACCTTGAGGGGCTTAGAGGGTTGATTCTTGAGTTTTTGGGCTGTTTTTGATCAGAGGAGAGTGGCTGCACCTGCTGTTCATCAAAGGTTCTCCAAGGGTAATCTTTTTACTTTAGATTCCCCAATCTTGCACAAGTTTTTAGCCTATTTCTTTCTGTTTTGAGCTTTGTGTATAACATAAAAAAATCTTGTATTTGCATGCTTAAGATCTTTCATTAAGACCACTTTGGTGTTTGGGGTTGTTTGACCCCTCTTAGGCCTTGTTTGGCCTCATTTTTGTGCATTTTTTGTGAGCTTCGGGGTTGTTTGCCCTCCCACCACTGAAATCTTGAGGGATTTCAGTGGTGGGGGTGGTGTTTTGAGGTCCTAAGAAGGAGAGGGGTGATCCTCTCCTTTGTTGTCTTGTTTACTAGCATGTTTGGCCCTTCAAAGGAGCCCTCATTTTCACACTTCTTGAGCTTGGTTCAGGCATTTTTCAGTGGGTTTTAGGACCCCCATAAGCCATTTCCAAAGTTGTTTTGGTCATGTTCAGTGTCCCTCTTGTATGTGTATAACAACCCCTTGCATGGCCTTCCAAAGGAGCACCTCATTCTAACATGTATTGGCTTCATTTCAGTGGTTATTTGGGCATATTTTCGCATGTTTTATTCACTGATTTTTGATGGTTTGGTCAGATTTCATATGTTTCACATACATGCCATACAGCTCATGCTTACTAGCCTATGTTGCATGTTTGTTTTGGCCAAGCATGCTAGCTTATTTTGGCTACATTTCATACATGTTTTAGCATTATTTTGGGCTGCATAGGGACTGTTTGTGGTTGTCTTCATCATTCGAGCATCGCTTTGCATGTTTATAGTGTATTGCATTTCACTAGCTTTAGTGCTTGAGTCCTTAACAATGCATTATATGAGTGTTTGCATGCTTTGGAGTAATTTTGGAGTCATTTGGCATGCCATTTCAGATCTGGGACATGCACCATTGTATGCCATATTTCCTCCGTGCCATGTTTTGGTAGAGTTGTATTTTTGTGCCTTAAGCTTGGTTAATGCATTGTGTATGCATTCCATATATTTTGTTGCCTCATTTGCATTGTCATGGCCACTGATTTTGGCATGCTTAAGAGCTACCCATGTTAGTTTAAGTCCATCTTTGCATGTTGTTGCATGCTAGTTAGGTTACATATTGTTACATGCTTGCATATTCTCACATGTTGACACATGTTTGCATATTGCACGTTCACATGCTCATGTTGCATGCTTAGCTTGCATGTTTAGGTTGCATATCATAGCACATCTCTTGCCTCTTGAATTGATTATGATAGAGGTTGGGGCCCATTATTTGTTTTGTGCATTTCATTCCATATTGAAATTGCACATTTTGACTCTTTGGCCATCATGCATGGAAATGCGTGATTGGTGGCCCGAGAGCCAAATACACCCTCCTTTGAGTCATGAATATGATAAGAAGGGTGGTGGTGCAAACATTGCTTTGGAAATTCTATGCCATGCACTACCTGTCCTCTGTTGCTGTCAAAACTGTTTTCTGCAGGAAGTTTTTGCCGACCGGCAACATTTAGTGCCGACCGGCCATTGGTGAATGGCCGATATCTTCATCAGCAGCCGGTGGCATTTTCCCGTGGCCGGTGGCCATCCCTCCCAGCCGATGATGTTCTGCAATGCTCATAGAAGGTTCTCTGGACTTAGACAGTTTTCAGAGAAGAAAGGCAATGAAAACAGGGGCAGTAGTGGCATGGTACGGGCTTCCGAGCAAGATGGATCGAGCATGCATCATTCGCGCATCCCGAGGCAGGGCTGCGGCCATCTCTATTCTGCATTTTGTTATTTAATTAAGGGTCTGTAATAATTAATTAGCTAGGATAGTTGATTTGTTATTTGGCCTGTATATTCTTTCGGTCCCTCCGAGTGAGGGCTTATTTGTAATAAGTGTGCGTGAGTGTGTGCATGTCTTCCAACCCCCACTTCTTTCTCCCTTTTATTTACCTGCTTACAATGGTAGATTAGGGCATATTTAAATTAGCATACCTTATGCAATGCATGCGTGCATCCATGCATTTGTTTACATGCACCGGGCTCGGTACATCACGCTGACTGCATTGTACTTCAATTCCAAATCGAATACGTGTTATTTGCAGCATTCCACATGCCATGTGTAGGATAGCCGAGCCTATTCTAGTTGCATCTCGCATGTGTTGCATTAGCCACTTAACATGAACTAGGATCATACATATGATTACTAACTGGTTTTGTTTTGGCTTGGAGTACTAGGTAAGCTTCTATGCTTTAGCATATCGCATGCGTGTGAATGTTGCCATAACAGCATGATTACCATGAGGCTAGCTGCTTATGTGATATAACTGCTTGAATGCCTGTGGATGAAGGTTGGATTGTTTGAGTTGGAAAAACTCGTTGAAATCCGTGTTTTAGCCTACTTGCGAGTAGCAAATTCCAAAGCGCTTTTCAAAACAAACGGATATGCAATGCTTGTTTCCAAATTAGGCAATCTAGTCTATACTTGTTTGCTGTGCGCATAACATAGTAATTCTAGGCTAATAATTGGTATAAGAACACATAACGTTTTCAAAATCGGATATCACGGTTAGTAGAGGCCGGTCTTCGGACCGGGCGAAAGGGGGTGCTCATAGCTGACCTTCCTCGATCGTACCCAAGCTCCCGAGCCAAGACATTTGGTGATGACGGACACGTGGCCTTTGGCACCGAGTCAGGGTTTCCTAAATTTCCCATTTTAAAAAATATTTAGGTGGCGACTCTGTATCTGGCAAAGCAGTCCATGTTTGGTACTTCTTTTCAAAATCTGTTTTTCTCAAAACGATTTGCCAGAGTTGGACTCTTTGGTTCAGATTAAGAACCGTGACAATTTGAGTCCGAACTGTAGTGAACCCAACATGAACGGAACGGGACCTTAACCCTCCCGGGGCGTTCGGGGACGTCTACACTTATATATACGGGACATAGTGAGGTTGCACGGTGTCCCAGTGACGATCGTCTCAGATAGAGATCCTCGTTTTACTGCTAGGTTGTGGCAGCGTTTGCAGAGTGCCTTGGGCCCTAAGTTGACTTTTAGTACGGCTTATCATCCGCAGACTGACGGGCAGTCCGAGCGTACTATTCAGATCCTTGAGGATATGCTTCGAGGTTGTGTCCTTGACTTTAGTGGGACGTGGGAAAGGCACTTACCATTGGTGGAGTTTGCCTACGACAACAGTTTCTAGTCTAGCATGGGTATGGCACCGTTTGAAGCCTTGTATGGCCGACCGTGTAGGTCTCTAGTCTGTTGGGCCGAGGTGGGTGATGCACCTTTGTTGGATCCAGAGTTAGTGAGGGAAACGACGGAGAAGGTTGAGCTTATCTGTAGGAGGCTTGTTACAGTCCAGAGTCATCAGAAATCTTATGCCGACCGTAGGAGGAGACCTTTGGCGTTTAAGGTAGGTGATCACGTCTTTCTGAAGATATCACCTAGACGAGGTTTGATGAGGTTTGGGAAGAGTGGGAAGTTATCCCCTCGGTTTATCGGTCCCTTTGAGATCCTCGAGAGGATTGGGGAGGTTGCTTATCGTTTGGCTTTGCCACCACAGTTGTCCGGGGTTCATGACGTCTTTCATGTCAGTATGCTTTGAAAGTACGAGCCGGATCCGTCCCATGTGTTGGACTGGACCGATTTGGAGGTAGATGAGGATGCCTCGTACGAGGAGAGACCGGTGCGGGTCTTGGATAGACGGGATCAAGTCTTGCGAGGCAAGACCATTCCCTTGGTTAAGGTTTTGTGGAAACATCACGGAGTGAAGGAAGCCACTTGGGAACGTGAGTTAGAGGTCCGTGAGAAATATCTGGACTTGTTTGTTGATGTGTAGTCATGTATAGAAATTTTGTAACGTTATTGAACTTTAAGAGCATTATGTATGTCTTAAGTTGTAAAACATTGTGAATGTTTTGGTAAATGGAAGTTATGTTAACATTATATATGTTAAGTATTGTGGAAATGCAAGCATGATATTAATGTTGCATGTGTTAAGACATTGTGGAAAATGAGTTGAGATTGGTAAATTTCCACGGATGCATGTTGATAATGCAGGTTGTTATGTGTGATGTGAAATGCCTCTTGAAAAGAGATGAGATTGACCGGTAATGGGTCGGAATGTTAAATATTATGTAGTAATATTGTTAGAAATGGAGAAAACTTGTTTTTGAAAAACTTGTGTTTAATTTCGGGGACGAAATTCCTTAAGGGGGGGGAGGTTATAGCGATCCCGGTTGTCCCTTTACTGTTCAGTTGTATTCCAGACACGGTTCCGTGAAGTTGTTAGTTGTAATTGGCTTGTTGTCATCCTTTAAATCGATTCGTTTGGGTTTTAGGATGTGTTGGGCTTGGTTGATTCAGGTTGGTAGAGTTTTGGCTCCCATTGTTGTTGCACAATTTTTGGATGGTCCGCTCGAGCGGGTCTTCTTGCGCTCGAGCGGGGTTTACACTCTTCCAGTATTTTGTGTCCCTGCAAAACTTCTGCAGGTGTGTTTTCTACGCTCGAGCGGGTTGCGATCGAGCGGTCTTATTGGCGCTCGAGCGGGTAGTACATTTCTAGTGTATGTTCTGGGAGAGGGAAATCCACGCTCGAGCGGACTGGTTTTCGCGCTCGAGCGGATGCATTTTATTCTTGTGTCTTGCCGCTCGAGCGGTACTTCTTGCGCTCGAGCGGACCTAGTTATTTGTTCTTTATGCTCGAGCGTTGTGTTTTCCGCTCGAGCGGGAATGTCGTATAATAGAGGGCAGATAGGCTTTTTCAAATCACTTTTTGCATTCATTCTCTCTCTCTTACTTTTCCAAAGCTCCATTGTTGAGCCTCTCTCTCTAGAACCTTGCCTTCTTTCTAGGTATTGATCTAGTAGGAGTTGTTTCCTCACCTTTGGCCTTTACAAAAAGTTGTTGATCGTCGAGGGCTATCTTTTGATCCGAGAAAGTTGTGATTTGGAGCATTTCCGTTTTCATCATCTTCTTCCCTTGGGCTCCGAATTTGAGGTAGGGATTCCTACTCACTCTTATGGTCTTTGACATAGATTCTTGGTTGTTTGATAAAGTGTTGAAGTTGGGTAATTTTGGGACTTAGGGTTTCAAAATGTTTAAAGAAGGGTTTTGATATTTTGATTCTTAAATACGTGTTTTGGGTTTCAAAATGAGGTTATGGTTGTTGGTTGTTGATATTTGAACCTATGGGTTAATTTTGAGAGTTGGGGAAGAAAGCCCTAATTTATTGTGTAAATTAATTGATATAATTAATTTTGGGAAAAATGTTGTTATTTGGAATTGAGTTGGAAATAATGAAATTGGCTCATTATATAGTAAAATAGTGGAGTTGGATTTATACATCGCTCGTTTTTTAAAACATTGATATTTTATCTGTTGGAGCTTTTATTATCTGTTTAGAAATAACTGCTTTGGGCTACCGGTGGAGGGTAGCTATGATTGTTGTAGACAATGCATGATGATTAGGCAAACTAAAACCAATCAATTGGATATGTCATAGAGGACGACGGTTGATAGAATACATTAACGTTATGTGTTGATTGATTATGTATATGACCTATGTGTATATACGTTGTGTGTGTGGGGGAGGAGATAGGGGATGTACTCCACGGTTTAGGGGAAGATAGGGGATGGACCTCTAAACCGGATGTTGCTTGGGAGGAGATAGGGGATGGACTCCACTGATACAGCTCATACGCTTGTCAGTTAACGTGTTGATACAGCTTGTACGCTTATCTTTGGAAGTGTTGATATAGCTAATATGCTTACCTGTTGAAATGAGGATACAGCTTGTATGCTTATCTGTTGAGATGTTGATACAACTAGTACGTTTATCTATTGTAAGATGGGAAACGTTTAATATGAGCCACTGTCTAAGTCGTTATTGTAAATTGCGAAATTGATAAGAAATGGGAACTGAAATAAAACATGGACATAGTGGTCATGTATGGAAACAAGTTATGAATTGATTTATGGGAATTAAACGTTTATCTATTACCAATGTCTTAGTTATTGCTTATACTGTGTTTAGCATATCTCTACTGGGCGTTGGCTCACCCTATATGGGACATTATTTTCAGGTACAGGTAGCATGCCACCTCCAAGGACTTAGCTTGGATGGATATGAGAGTTGAAGACTTTCCTTTTGATTATTTTGTTTGTATTACATGTATATCAAGCCAAGGGCGTATTTTGTATGGAGTTAGTACTCTTCTTTTGTGTACCAAGTGTTAACTTGGAAAGCTGTAAGCCTGTAGGGCAATTGCTTTTGTTGTTAACATGTAACATTGTTGTAAGAACTACTCTGATGAATGGAACGACGTTGATTTCTTTATACTATTGCATGTCTAAAATGATGGGATCTATGTATTATTTTGAGGGCGTTACAAGAAAAGAATGAATAAAACAAAAGCATTTTCATTGTTTTTGGAAATGGAAACATGACTGACTGGCCTCCTTGAATGAACTGTGATATGAACTATGAAGACAATAGTGCTAGGCTTGAGGAGAAAACAAATAAAGCTGTCATTGATTTTTAAGTAAATACAATTATGTTACAGGATTTTTTCCTGGAAAAGGGCTTAGGCCAATGGGCAATGCTATATGGTACACGGCATTACCTTGATACAAACTTCATACACAAAAAAGTACTCAGGTGGCTAATGCTACAATACATACCGGTGTGCCATATGCAAATTAAAAAAAGAAAAATGATTGGGAGCTCTAATAAAAGAGCTCTAATGAGAGTGCACCCCACTGTGATGTGATGTTTTGGTCTTGATTTTATTTATTTTTTATTTTTTTATCTATGTCACATCATTAGAGCTCAATTAGAGCTCCAAAATTAGAGGGATGTATCATTGCTCTTAAAAATATAAACTAATTTTCCATGACTAATCTTTGAGGTACAAGCTCTATTGTATAAAAGTTGAATTCAAATTATAAATTATTTTTTAAAATATAAATCTATGCATGATTTTGTGTACAGTTTGCTCCTTTCATGTTTGATCATTTTTTAACTTTGACCCTTAAAGTTTGATTTTTTTCACTTTGACCCTTCATGTTTTAAATTTTTCCTAATTTACTCTAAAAGCTAATTTCTGTTCAAAATTAGACAGAAAATGCCACGATAACTATTACATAACATAAAAAATATATTATAATATTGGGATTTGAGTTTGTGCCAGAGGTATAAGTTATATAATATAATATTTTCATACCATGTGACTGTCAATGTGTCTTTTCTGTCTAATTTTTAACAGAAATAGTAAATTGGGAAAAACTTGAAACATGAAGGGTTAAAGTAAAAATAAATAAATTTTAAGATCCAAAGTGAGAAAACATGAAGAGGGCAAAGTGTAATGTACGCTATCTTAAATTACTTTACATGACTATGATGTATGACTGTAACAGATGATAAACTAATTTCCATCCCTAATTTTTGAGTTCAGATCCTATGTAGTGTTGAGCACCCAAAAAATAAAAAAAAAAAAAATAAATAATAATAATAACAATAATAATAATAATAATGACGACAAATTACAACGATAGTCCCTACTTTGGTCTTGATATCCCTATAATTCAATTAACTTGATTATAAATTTATGATTTTGTCTCAATTTGGTTCAATTGATTACAACTCTTAGCATCTTTTTATAGAGAATATGTACATAAATGTCATGTGTCATATTTTTTATGACAAAATTATAAACTTACTAAACTTAATGAGTCAACCTCAATCAATTAACGCTGTGTCTGGTTGGGAAATTTGGGAAGAGATTTGGAAAGAGAAAAGGAAAAGGTAAGTAAAATGTGAATAAAATATACCTATATTTCATATAGTTTTACACACCTTTTCCTTTTCTTTTTCTAAATCCCTTCCCAAATCCCCCAACCAAACACAACATAAGTGATGCCTAGAGATGGGGTTGTCCTTTAAGTGATGCCCTAGAGTAGCTAATGGGGCTGCCCATTGAACCGCTCATGCTTGCCTAGACGATATGTTACCATTGGATTGGGTTTCCCAGCCTTTTTTTGGCTCTTGTTGGGTGTCTTGATTTCAATTCCTTGTAATTGAAGTTTTTGCGATAAAAAAAAAAATAAAATCTCAATTAATTTAGTGATAATTTTTTGTAAAGAAAAAAAAAACTAATAATATTATCAATTGGACTAAGTTGATACAAAAATTTTAAAATTAAGGATCAAAATTAAGCCAATTAAAATTATAGGAACCAAAACAACATAATAAGTAAAATGTAAGGACTACCACTAATTTGCGCCAATTTCTTAGTTACACCAAACAAATAGGAATTGTTGGGTTCCTTTTTATGGTGATTTGGAGAGGGAATATTAGATTTGAAGTGGTTTTTATGTGGGTGGGTATTGCCGAAGTCATTGTTTTGGGAATCTGAAGAACGGTTTATTGATAGATCAGAAAATGTTGTTGAAGTAGACAAATGGGTATTGATAGATGGTTATTGTTCTATAGTTTTGGGGGCTCAGCTTTGTTGGGGTTTGTGGTCGGGCTGAATCAAGAGTGAGAAAGTAGGGAACAAGTGTATGAAATGATAATTTGTAGTTGGGTTTTGGAGGGCAGAGACCGATGAAGGAGACTGGTTTAAAGAAGTGGTAGGGAAGAGCTGAAATAGACAGTAGAAAATGGTATATCTCTAATATGTTTCTTTAAATATCTATGATATATATAGAGATTTTGATCTTTCGGTACCAATATTCATGGACATATAATTGCATCACTAATATCAATACCTATTCTAAAAAAAATTATGATGGGTTAGTAACAATTGCTTAAGAGGCAACATAACGTGCCGCTCTTATCTTATTTTCATTGGTCAGGTCCCGTGCCGATAGATTTGTGTCGAGATATCTATTCATCAAACTATTTTCTAATCAATAGGCTAGTGAAGCGTTAACTGACCCTAGTCTTAGACCATTCAATAACTTTTCCTACGGTTGAGCTTTTCTCCCTTGACTTTGCATTATTATTATTTTTTTTTTTTTTTGGTTAGGGCTCAAATTCTTTCCAGACCGTGTTATTCGAGTTCATAGAGCCCACCACGGATCTTATTTTGATGATCCAAATTGTTCAATGTGTACAGCTCATCGAGTATTTCATTCTTGGAAAAAATTACGTTTATCGAATGTCGATAGCTACTTGATCAGATCAGATTTCTGTCAACAATTTATTTTGAAAATCATATTTACCGTTGACAGAAATATGATTTGATCAAGTAACTATCAATATCTGTTCCACGTGATTTTTTGCAGAGAGGAAGTACTTGGTGAGTTCTATACATTGAACAGCTTGAATCATCAAAACAGGATCTGTGGTGGGTCTCCATGGGTCCAACAACATGCTATAGCTTGTGCTTTTCGTGCTTCTTTCGGATACGACTAGCCCTATAGTTCGGACTTCCGTAGTTCTAAATCTGATTCCACAAGTGTAATGTGAAATAGATAAACACAAATGAGTCCAAATCTGGCAATTCTTTTCAAAATCAATTTTGAATCAAAATGCCAAAAATAGACCGCTTTGGTAGATATAGAGTCACCTAAATATTTTTGAAAAATTTAGGAAACCCGAGACTCATGCCAAAGGCCACTTATCCGTCATTACCAAAGTGTCTCAGCTCGGGAACTTAGGTACGAGAGAGAAAGGTCATGAATTGAGCACTCCTCTCGCCCGATCAAAGATCGGCTTTTACTAATCATGATGTGAATCTTATTGATATTATATGCTCTTGTTCCGATTATTAGGCTAGTTTTACTATGTGTTGCACACAAGTATAGACTAATTTGCAAAAATTGGAACACTTTGATTTTATGTTTGTTTGAAAATTGTTTCGAATATGTACCACTTGAAAAAGTGATCTCATATGCAAATTACTCAAATTATTCCAATTTAAGCAATTAGCCTTCAACCGCAGGCATTCAAGAGTTGTATCAATTAAGCACTTAGCCTCATGGAAAACATGCTTGATATGGCCACAATCACACATATGTGCTATGCTAGAACAATAAGTGCTCACCTAGTACTCCAAGGCAAGCCAAAAGAAACAAAAGCGTTAGAAAACATGCATGTTCTTAACTAATGCAACATGACTAATGCAACACATGCGATATGCAATTTAATAGGCTCAGCTATAAATATGGCATATGAATCAATTCGATAGCATGTAGTTTTAAACACGTTTTCAAAGAAGTATTTAAACGACAATGCTTGTTAGAGTGATGAGCCGAACTTTATGCGTGCAAGACACATGGATGCAAATCATGAAAAATGCTAAACAAAACATGATGTTCTAAGCTAACCATCATAAGCGGGTAAATAAAAGGGAGAAAGACATGAGGTTGGAAGACATACACGCATTATTACATATTTACCCTCGCACATGAGGGTCCAAATGAATGGATTTGCTAAGCTATTTAACTAATTATTACAAATTAACCAACTAAACTAACTAATTAGTTACATTAAGGAACTAATTAACAAATGTAACGGGTCCCGAGGAGCGAGGAAATGGCTTATGCACGCATATGAATTTCTCCCCCGAGAATGCCTCTGCATTGTTTTTACAACTTAGCCTCTACTCTACTCTGTGACAAAAGTGGTACTGCCTGGCTGAAAAAGGTGGCCGGCAAGCCAGAAATGGTGGCTGGCCGCCCATTAATAGTGGTCTGCCGCCTAGTAAAGGTGGCCTGCCGGCCACTAATGTTGAGTTTCTCCTGCTGCAACAGAAAACAAATAGAGCACAAACAAAGCATTCTTAGGGGATGTCTGTCCACCCTACCCCTCTTTATCATCAAACAACTTAAAGAAGTGGAGGCTCGATTCACAAGCCATCAATCGGCACAAATTCATTGCGTGATGACTTATGAACCAAGGGATTCAATTTCTATAAATGCACAATTAAAGACTCATGAACCCCCTCCCTATCATGATATTGATCAAGGGAAGCGGTTGACGTTGAAACTTGAACCATTTTCATCACTAGTTAGTATGAAATGCTTCAAGACTCAATAGGTTCAATTAACATCCGATTGAACCCCAAACTATTTTTATTATCTTGCTCCATTTTATTCCATTGATTACCCCTTTAAATTACCTTTCCATTCATTAGTCATTAGTCATTTCAGTCTAAGATAAGCATTAAGTCCACTAAAGGAGGGAAGTGTCAAACAAAGGGTTGTTTTGGGCATGAGAGAGATGTCGTCGTTGGTAATGAACCTCCAAAGAGATTAAACCATTAAGCATAACGATCTCTATCTCAAGCTTAAACAAAGAATCAGTTTGAAACGACTCTTAAAGAAAAGAAAAAACCCAAGAAATGAGAGAGGTGCAGAGATGATTACACATGAACACAAGTATGAAAAGCATGAAATAAATGCTATCAACTCAAATAGGTTAGTGGCTAAGGCCTAAACCACCAAACCTATGAGGACCATTACACTACAAGCATACTATACAAAGCATAAATGGAGTAAACACACTAAAAAAAGTCCCAAAGTAAGCAAAAACAGTGCTGGAATTCAGGTAAAAATAGCTAAAAGAATAAGCTAAAATAATGGAGCAATTAAGCTAGCAAACAAGCCAAAGGAGGGGAGGCTAACCCGTCCATTTTCAGGACTTCAAAACAACATTTTTAGCTCTGAAAACCTCTGAAATTCTGTGGTAAAAAGCTGAAAAAAATATGATGAAAAGATAGGAAACACAAGGGTAAAAGCTTGGAAGACAAGATTCAAAGAAGGGTGGTCAACTCCTCTACCTTGGATAGCTTTAAACCACAAGCTTCAGCCCATAAAAATAGTCCAAAAACAGCAAGAAAATATAGAGGGGAAAAAGTGTAGAGAAGGCCAAGGTTATACCTCTTGAAGAGAAATAACACTGTGTTTTACAAACCACAAGTCTTTCACTCTCAAAGGCTGAAATTTGGACTCAATAATCTCAGCAAGGAGAGCTCAACTATTGGTTTAGGAAGTGTTTGGGTAATGTGTGTGTGTTGCAAGATAGAGATAGAGAGAGAATTTCAAGTTTTGGAGCTTTTGGAATTTTTTGTAACCTAATTTCAAGAGAGGTGGTCATCTATATATAGAAAAACATGTGCCTCAGCTGGAAATATCTGTATATAGGCAACTAGTGCAGTGCATGCACCTGTGGGGGACAGCTGGCAACAAATATTTGCAAAAAAAAAAAACTATTTTTTGACACTACTGGCCAGCTAGACAAAAATTTGTTTTCAGGCCCGACTTCAAATGGGCATATCTCTCATCCGAACTTGATTTTAGGTCATTCTTGAGTCTAAACTGAAGCCCTAGAAGTCTACTTTCCAATGGTGGTGGTCTCACATCTAAATTATAAGTGTGCAAAGAGATATGCCTATTTTAGCGAAGGCTGCTTATTTCTTTCCTAACAGATTGATGCCCAACTTCTTCCCCAACTAGTTTTCTTTCCTCCCTTCCTATTTCTTCCAACTCCAAACCTATAAATAAGATGTTTTAAAGATTTTTCAAAGAATTCACCTCCCGTCCATTTATTTCTACTTTGTCCTTACTTGATTTACCGAAAAGTGTAATATTTTAAACGAAATGCGAGCCTCGGAACATTGTAGAAACATTTGGAAAAATATTTTGGAAAAGAGGGTTTTAAGGTCTAAAATAGTTTTGGTCAAAAATAGGGTGTAAGGTTGGGATTTAGAAACTCTTCTTACGGAAGAAATCGAACGTTTGTACAGCATAACTTTCATCATCAAGTGATCAACCTGAGACGTCCAAGTCTTAAGTGCGGTCAATAATTGGGTGTCTACACATGCTCCAAAGAAACCTAGCCCTTTTTAATAAATTATAGTTGTTGATGGGTGGTAACCCTTCTTAGTTAGGTGGATCCCAAGACTCAAATTTTAACAAATTATTCATATGGGTGTGAGATTCACACCTATATAAGTAATTTGGTAAAAATTTTAATAATTCATTTGGTGCCAACATTTTTGTTATTTTATTATTAGTTGGGAAGCTTCCCTTGGAAGCTTTTTTGGTACTTGCAAGTCAAATAGAAGAAAAGAGACCTTTTGTTTCAGAGAGAGAGAGAGAGAGAGAGAAAGTGAAGTGGTTTTTTTTGCCTTGGTTCAAGCCACAATCGGATGATTATTTCTTGCCTGATCTTGATGAAATTTTAGCCTATTGTTTACAAATAAAAACTATACGTATTGATTGGAGTCGATTTCGTCAAAACTCTCTTGAATTGGTAGTTTGGAATATCCACTTTGATGAGGCTTAAATTTTTGTCTTTGTTCATTTTGTTAAAATCCACCTTTATAGTGATGATATAATTATTGATTTGGGCATCTCCAACGGTGCATTACTTTTTTCACCAAATTTGAGTAAAAACTCTCTTTGATATCGCCTACTCCAACGGAAGGATTTGGCTTTTCATCAAACCACCGGTCGACCGGCCAATGTAAAATTTTCACATGATAAGGGGTCATCCGGGGAGTCGACTGGGAGGTCGACCTCCCAGTGTGAAATTTTCACAAAATTTTGCCTTGAGGTGGGCACCGGAAGGACATCCGAGGGGACATCCGGTGGTAAAAATACAACGGTAATAAATAGTGATTTGATAAAAGGCACAAAGCATCCTCAGTTTGGTGAAATCTTTTGTATATTCTCAATTTGATATAGGTTTGATGAAACCATTAGAGCAGCAAAAAAGGAACTTTTTCACCAAATTTGAATTTGGTGATGGATTTGGTGCAGCTTTGGAGATGGCCTTAGTAATCTAAGAATATTCTCTTGATGGCTGTATACCTTTAGTTGTGACTACATATTATTTTATAGTGAAAGTTTAAATAGGAATTGAATCTGTGGACGAATTATAGAACCTCTTATAATTAGTTGTGGGGAAAATTAGTCTACGATCCCTCTCCCATTTTTTGTAATGGAAAAGATCCACAATATTATTTATGATGTCTAAGGTCCTTCAATCCCACACCCATATATCACAAAGAAATTTGACTCTCTCTAACTAAAAAAAAAATCCCCTTTTCGCGATCTTGCCTCTACTCTCACTCTCACTCTCACTCTCACTCACACTCACTCTGCCACACCCACTGTCCCCACCGATCACTCTCTGTCAACCACCGTCGACGCCCCTGCTGTTGTCATCGGAGCGTGACCGCTCTGCCGCCACATGTGCCCCGTCTCCCCCTGCTGCTACATTGCTACCACCATCACAGTCTTGAAAAGGAGTCAACAAATCCAAATCCCACTTAGTCTAACATAGTTTTTTCTAGGGTTTCTTTCTCTTAGATTCATCTAATCAACCCGCTTTTCCTTCGAATTTCTATTTTTGGAGGTCTTTGGGGTTAAATTCGCAGCTAATTGAGAGAGATTGATGGTTTAGTTGATGAATTTCGGAAAATTTCGTTGGAATCAGAATCTCAGAGCATGAAAATGGTGCCGGTTAAGCTGTAGGTGGAGGACCCTTTGAAAGACAAACATGGCCCATTCAACAAATGATCTAAGCTCTCCTCTCTTCCTTGGTTTGCTCTCTCTCTCTCTGCCTCTGTCTTGATATATATACATGGTTGATTACTAAATGGGTCTGAGAGATATGAGGGCGTTTTGTACGACATCAACAATGAAGAGTCCGGTATTGGATTGCGAAATGGTACTGCACTGCATTTTATGCTTTTTTTTTTTTTTTTTTGTAAAAAAAAAAAAATGGTTCTCTGTTTTGTTACATTAGTTCTCTGTAATGAAGACGATGAAGAAGATAAAGTGGGTCTGAGAGATAAGTAGAGACCTGCCATTGGAAATCACAGAAAATAGAATTTCTCTGGGTTGGAGACAATGGTTTCTCTAGGAATTTCTCTGATTTTGAGAGAATTTTTCTGAGTTGGAGAGAATGGTTTCTTTGGGAATTTCTCTAATTTTGAGAGAATTTCTCTGGGCTGGAGAGAATGGTTTCTCTAGGAATTTCTCTGATTTTGAAAGAATTTCTCTAGGTTGAAGTGAATTTCTCTGGAAAGTGTTTTATGCTTTTTTTTTTTTTTTTGAAAAATTAGTTTTCTATTTTGTTTAATTAGTTCTCTGTGATGAAGATAAAGAAGATAAAGTAGGTCTGAGAGACTAGTAGAGACCTGCCATTGGAAATCACAGAAAATAGAATTTCTCTGGGTTGGAAAGAATGGTTTCTCTGGGAATTTCTCTAGGTTGAAGAGAATTTCTCTGGAAAGTCCAGAGAAATTCTTTGCCCAGCAGAGAAATTCTCTGGATCAAATTTTCTCTGGATCGAATTGAGGGACCTTGGACATTATTAAAATATTGAATGTCCTTTATGTTATAAAATCTTAAAATCAGGGACCCTAAAAAGAAATCCCCTTAGTTTGTTGCCTTTAATTTTCTGGTTAATTTCACTTTTACCCCTTAAACTTTTAATTTGATCTACTTCATCCCTAAACTTTTGGATTTCAATCATAGTTGTCCAACTCTTCACAACCATTTGGAACAAGTAATGGCAAGCAGTGTTGTCAGTATTTTACAATTCAATACCTTTTAGAAGGAAATCGATATTATCATCAATACGTATCTTAAATTAAATGTATCTTACCATACATTTACGATATGTGATGTGATATACGATACGCAATACATAATGCGATACGTATGTTATACTTAAATTTCTTTAGCAAATTTGAATAAAAAATATTCAAATTATTTTCTGTAAATTAATATTGTCAAAAAATTTTATTAACTTATTAGAAAAAAGCTATTTTTGAGATGAGAATGGTATTTTTTAGTTTATTTTTCGACCTTTTTGACATATCTATTGTATGGTATTAAGAATCTTGCGTAATTAATTTATGCCTTCTAAAGATAATATGTATTGCTGCATGTATATATTTAATTTAAAGAACTTTGTTTTTGCAATTGATAGAATTATATATTGTTTAGTGTTTTATTCTTATAAGATACTTGTTTTTTATAACTATATTTATTTTTCTATCTATTTTTAAATGCATTAAAGTATCTTACAATAGGTAATTCAAAAAATTAAAAACGATACACTATTCGTATCTTGATTTGACAGCAATGACGACAAGCACTCCACGTGCTTTGCATCTGACATATTCATGCATAAAGATGACACAATCATTTAAAAGCCCTAGATTATCATTGATTGTCTATAGGACTCTAATAATCTAGGGTTTTCATTCTCTGTTATTGAAGATGCAACACTAATATGCACTCTGAAATCTGAAGCACGTCTCTGCGACTATGATGGATACAAACATAACAGATGGAACTGACCGATTACCTTCATGTAAGTTCATTTTTTGAATAATAAAACTACCTATATAATAGAAAAATGATAAGTTCTTTTCGAATTTTTTGTGTATTCAGTGTATAAATTGTATGTTAGTGTATATAATGATTTTTTTTTTTTCCCGTCTTGTTTCCTTTACTTTTTCTGTAATCAAATAGGGCACTAGGTTTATTTGATACCATTGGACTTTTCAACTGGTTGTGTTGTGACTTTGAATTTTTACCACACTGTTTATTCTGCTAGTTATGCCTATATTTTCTATGTATAAGAATCAAGGACACAATAAAAACTTTAGCAGTCATAACTAGCAGTAATTGGGATTACACCAAAGGCATAAAGTCCTCAATAGAAACAGGGTCTCTACTTGTTCATACTCTTTGTCCCTACAATGGCAGTGATCCTAAGCAGTAAACATAACATTTGTTGCCAAAAGCTCCATAATTCTTTATAATCCTAATTAAAATTTTGACTGATAAGGAAAACAATCAAACATATTTTTTACATCTAACAAAGGCAACAAACATCTAGAAGTCATCATTTCATATAACATTGAGGTCCAGTTCAAAATATATATATATGACATTAAGTCTTCAAATAACTATATTGAACAAAAATGATCACTTCATTAAACAAAAGAGACATTCCTATTACTTGATAACAGCAAGTCTTCAAATTCTTGGAGTGTTGAATGGTACAGGTGGTCTGATGGCCCCTGACCTTGGAGTGCTGAATGGTGGAGGTGAGTTAACATGCATTCCCCTTGTCATGTTGAATGGTACAGATGATGATGGCAGTCCGATAGTTGTTGGCCTAACGGCTGATGTTGCTGGCCTGAAGATGGTCCGTGTTCTTGGGGGATTCTATTTACACCCAAAAATCATTACACCCTGTTTAATTATTTAAAAAATTATTTACTCTCATTACACCTTATTATTTTTCTTAAATTACCCTCAAGATAAACCAAAATAATAAGGAATAAACAAACTAAAATAATTAAATTATTTCAAAAACTTTTCAATACAGAAAATAATTCTCAAATGCCAAAAAAAAAAAAAAAAACACCCAAACCTGTAAGCACATAAGCATTACAGGAAAACCAAACTGTTACATAACCATTATAAAACTTTTCAATACAAAAAAATAAAAAAATAAAAAATAAATAAAAAAATAAAAAAAAAATTGCATTATAAATTATCCACAAGAATGTTCGTAGAAAAGTAAAAACCAAACTTATAAACAAATAAGTATCAAACACTAACAAGAAATAGTAGTTTTCAAATAATGTATTATTTAAATGACAAAATAAGAACAACTCCAATAATTTGTTATTGTTAATCTAACTACTGGGCCTTTTAATTTTTGTCAAAAAAAAAAAAAAGATATAGAAAATAATTAATTGTGCTCTACAAAAAATTGTGAAACCCCTTTATATGAATACTTACCTCCTTTTTGATGAGTTACTTCAAAAAACTATTTTGATTATTACTCTCATTCATTATTTGATTTTGTTCAAACTTTCTTCTAGGGTTTAGGGTTTCAAAATAATTAAAAAACAATGATGTTGATGATGATGGTGAGTTTTGGTAGGGTGGATTGGAGTTTTGGAAGAAGAAGAAGAAGAAGAAGAAGAAGAAGAAATAATTTTGATCTCTTGTGGAAGAAGATACGTAGATTTGAATAGGAAGAACTGATTAGGGTATACCATGAGGAAAAAAAATTAATTTAGGATTTAATATGTTTTGTCCTTATTAGTAAATTCATATTACGATATAATAATAATTAAAATTTATTAATTTAAATTGAGCGTACTGAGACATATTTTGGGTTCAAATAGAATCTCCCATGAGGGTTCTTGTTCTTCTCCCAACTAGGAATGGCAACGGGTAGGGTGGGGCTAGGGATCACATTCCCCGTCCCCGATCACCGATGGTGAAAGTTCTCCCGTCCCTGGCCCCAATCCCCAATGAGGAACCTATCACCGTCCACATCCCCGCTCCCTAACGGGGATCGGTTTCCCCGACCTCGAAAATTTCCTAGTCTAAAAAAAAAAACCAATAATACAACAGATCAACAAAATCATCAACAACAGATCAACATCATACATCAACCACAGATCATCTATACTTACACAACAGATCAACAACATCATACACAACCGATCAAAAAAAAAAAATCAGAGAGATGGTAAGATCTAAGAAGTGTACAACTTAAAAAGATAAATCAGAGAGATGGTGTCAGCGACGAGGCCGTTAGCTCAATGATCGGAGACAGCGACGTTGACGGCAACGAAGGGAAAGGCATCGGAGTCCGACAACGAAGGTGTAGACACCCCATTTTTGACTGTCCTCAAGACTTAGACGTCATCGTTTGAACACTCGATGATCATCCATGCTCGTGTTCGTTTTGAGGTCCCGAAGGTCTCGGCTGCGCGCCTTGCCTTCAGATCTCTCAACTTGCTTGTTTTGTGCTTGGTTGTGGACCAAGGACTTGTGGTTTTTTCTTCTAAGGGAAGAGGGTGGCTTTTTGGCCATCCCTACAACCCATCGGCTAAGGCCTTGTGCCATCGGCCTTGTTTTCTTGCCATCGGCCATAAGTGGTAGCCGATCAGCACTCTTTTTGGTCGATTGGCACTCTTTTTGGTTGATCGGCCATATTTCTTGGCGGAGACCTTTCCACCTGCTTTTACAGATATTTTCTTGCCAGCTATGACAGCTGGTGAGCACAGATCTCATCCTCCATACACGTGTATAGAGGGATTGAATCATGACTCAAGCTTGTTCAACAAGCTTGAGAATTGATTTTCTATAAGAAGGGAGACCCCTTTCCCTTTCCAAAGGTTCTGAAAATTGAGATACAAAGATTTATATATCTCTCTCTCTCTCTCTCTCTCTCAATATTTTACCTCTCTCTCCATATTTACCCTAATTTGTGCTCAAAAGTGTATTTTCTTCATACTTTTGCACTAAAGCACCTACTAGAACACCATCCTTTTGTTGCTGAGGTACTTAGGAGCTGGTGTTGGTGTTTTTGGACTGGTTTTGGTCAGAAAAGAGTGCTGGAGTTGTGTTCTTGAAGGTGTTCTTCAAGGGTGAGTCAACTAGCCTTTAAACCCTTGTTTTGATTTATGCTTTTGGACCTATTTGCATGCTGATTCAAGCTTAACTTTCTATTGTAAAAAGTTCTGATTTTTCATGCTTGTAATGTTTGCTTAAGGTCACTTTTGTGTTGGGGATTGTCTACCCCCTCTTAGGCCTTTTTTGGTCTTGTTCTTGTGCCTTCTTTTTAAGCTATTGGAACCACCTTGTTTTGGCCTTCTCACCACTGAAATCCAAAGGATTTTCAGTGGTGGAAATGGTGTTTTGATGTCCCAAATAGGAGAGGGTCATCCCCTCTCCTTATGTCTCATATGTTTGTATTGATGGCTCATAAAAGTAACATGTTTGTTAAGCTTGTTTTGGCTCTATATTAGCATGTATTAGACCTTATTTCAGCATGATATACCTCTGTCTAAGGTTGGTTTGATAGCCTCCTGCATGCACCATGCACTTGTAGTGCAATCCTCTCTATTGCCTTAACATGCATCTTGTGTTTCGATCATCATTCTTGCATGTTTTGGCTCAACTCAAAGAAGCTTTCCCTCATGTTTTACCGTGCTTGAGCTCTGTTTGATTTTGTTTTAGTCATGCATGCATTGCTTTGCATAGCCATAGTGCATTTTAGCTTGTTAGCTTTGAGTGTCCAAGTCACTAGCATGCATTGCTTAGACCATTTTCATGATTTGGCATCATTTCATATGTGATTTAAGTCCATATAGTATGGTCATGCACTCACATTTGTCACATTTTCCATGCATTGGGAGGTTTGTGTTTTAAGCCTTGAACATGAGCCATTATGCATGTCTTATTGCTTAAGCTTTTGGGATGCCTTCTCAGTGGGTTTTTGGGCTTATTTTGACATGCCATAACTCTGATTTTTATTGGTTAAGTCATGCCATGCTTGGTCTTGGTAGGTGTGGTACAACCCTCTTTATTGGCCTTGCATGCATCATGCCTTATGCCCTCCGTGTTGGCTTGTTTTAGCTTTGGCCCATGCATGTTTTAGACTCATTTTGGCATGATCTAGGACTATTTTGGTTGTCCTTGTCCCTTTGGGGTTTGATTCATGTGGCTTTGGTACAAGTTCCTATGCTAGTTTCCAGCTTTGAGCATTCTTGCATGCCATACTTGTCTTGCTTGGTTGATTTGGCATCATTCCATACTTAATTTTAGAGCTTATAGTGTTATTACACTTCCACTTTTGTCACCCTTTGAGTGCCTCTAAGGGTTGTGTTCTTGTTGCCTAGCTTGTGGACCAATATGTATGCATGCATGTTTTGCCTTTTGGTGCCTTAGTTTTGGTGTTTTGGCAACTGATTTGGGCATGATTGAGGTCTGCCCATTTTAGTTTAAGTCCATTTTGCATGTTGTTGCATGCTTATTGCATTGCTTGGTACATTGCATGTTGTTGCATGCTTGGTACATTACACGTTGTCGCATGCTTGATATATAGCATGTCGTTGCATGCTTGTTCCATTGTATGGTTGTTGTCATGCTCATATTACATTAGCTTAGTTTGCATGCTTAGGTTGCATTGCATTGAGTTGGCATTCCATTGGCTTTGGTGAGTCAATCATTGTTGCATTACATTATTCGCATGCCATTAGCTTTGTTAAACTGTGCATGCATTGCATTGTGTTTCGTTTGCTGTTAAGCTAAACACGAGAAACGAGGGACGTTTCATACTTGAAGTGATGAAACGTGCCTCAATTCTCAGTCATCGACGCTTTTGATTATGCATGATAGAGTTCAAGGCATTTATGTGTTTTTGTGCATTCATGTGACATTGATTTGTGCAACTCGGCCTCCTTGGCCATCATGCATCGAGATGCGTGATTGATGGCCCAAGGGTCGAGCACTATACTCCTTTGAGCCTTAGACATGATAAGGGGTGTAGTTGCACACACATTTTCTTGCAAATACATTGCCATGCCTCTGTTTGTGCTCTGTTGCAACAAAAAGGAAAGTTTGCAGGAAGCAGTGGCCGATCGGCTAAAAAGAGTGTCGATCGGCTATCAATGATTGGCCGATAGCCTCAAAATTGGTCGATGACCTTTATCCTTTGGCCGATGGCCATGCCACTTGGCTGATGACCTCTCAACATGTCCATGAGGTGGATCAGAAGTGTTTTCAAGATTGGCACAGTTTTCAGAAGTCTAAAACAATGCAAACAGAGGCATCATGAGGCACGGCAGTGGATTTTTGAGCGAAGCCGACCGAGCACGCATGCATCCCTCGTCACGAGGCCATTTCAGTGTTTTCGATAACTTAGAATAGTTATTTGTTTCGATTTGGTTGTGTAACAATTAATTAGCTTGTTAGTTATTTAATTTTGGTTTGTAATTAATTAGCTTATCGTAGCTAGTTAGTTGATCCATTCGGACCCTCCGTCGCGAGGGTGAATTTTGTAATAAGTGTGCGTGTGTGTGATGCATGTCTGCCAATCCCATTTCTTTCTCCCTTTTATTTACCAGCTTTCGATGGTTAGTTTTAGGGCATGTTTCGATTAGCATCTTTATGTTTGCATGTTTGCATCCATTCATTTGTCTTGCATGCACCGGGCTCAGCGCATCATACTAACTGCATTGTATTTCAATACCGAGTTGAATACATGTATCAATTGTTGCATTTCACATGCCATTTTAGAATAGCCGAGCCTATCTTAGTTGCATTCTTGCATGTGTCGCATTAGGCATCTCAGCATAGTTAGGATTCATGCATGATTTCTAATTAGCTTCTTTCTTTGGCTCGGAGTACACTGTGAGTGTTTATGCTTCAGCATCTTGCATGAGTGTGAGTGTTGCCATGATAGCATGCTTGCCATGAGGCTAACTGCTTAAGTGTTTAATTGCATGAATGCCTGTGGATGAAGGTTGGATTGCTTGAATTGGAACAATTCATCAAAATGCGAGTTTTGAGCCCACTTGAGGTGGCAAAATCATGTTTTCTAAGCCCACTCGAGGGTGGCAAATCCACGTCTTAGCCTACTTGCGAGTAGCTCCTTCAAACCATTTTCAAACAAACAAACATGAGATGTTTTGTTCCAACTTAGGCGGTTTAGTCTATACTTGTATGTTGTGCGCATCACGTAGTAATGATAGATTAATAAACCAGAATAGGAACACATGTGCTTTCAAAAACAAAATATCACGTTAGCAAAGGCCAATTTTTAGATCGGGCAAGCAGGGGTGCTCATTGCATGACCTTCCCCTCTCGTACCCAAGTTCCCGAGCCGAGACAACTTTGGTGATAACGAACACGTGGCCTTCGGCACGAGTCAGGGTTTCCTAAATTTCCCAAGACAAAATATTTAGGGGGCAACTCTGAAATCTAGCAAAGCAGTCCATGTTTGGCACTTCTTTATAAAAATCAATTTTCCAAAATGATTTGCCGGATTTGGACTCTTTGCTGATTTATCAGTCTTATACTGCACTTTGTGAGACTAGATTCAGAACCGTGACATGAGTTCGAACTGTAGTAGCTAAGAACCACGATTTCGTGCGCTCGCGCTCAGAGCCGTGACGTTCGGGCACGTCAACAGTTTCTGGCGACTCTGCTGGGGATTTAGGGAACTTGACTCGAACTCATGATATCTTATTTTGATTACACTTATGTCTCTTTGCATTGCATTTGCATTGGTGCGCCTAGGACACCGTGTTTTTCGCATGCTATTCCTGAACAGTTTGCCGGTGGCTTGCTTTAAGAAGCGTTCCATAAGGTTGACCAGTTGCGGGCTCTGCCATGACGGGAACACAAACCCCGGTTTTTACTAGGGCACCCTTTTTGACCATTCAACCTAGTGCATATCCGAAACTGTAGTGACCATTCCAAGCTAGGACAGGTTGCTTATCCAATTATAGGTTGTTTGAAACCGTTGTGTGCGTAGTAAAACCCTAGCTCCTGACAAGATAGGACAAGGAAATCTTACCCCTCCATAGGGGTGTTTTGGCTCTCACTTGCTTGCTATGTGCTTTTAGAGTGCGTCTCTACAGGACTGCATGTATCAGTTTGCAAGTCTGGGTATCCGGCCTAAGGGCATCAGTATTTTGGGGAATCAGTTTTACCTGAAGGTATCAGATCTAGGGCAGTGATTTGGGAACGGTGATCAGTGGTTGAGAATAGTTTTTTCAGCTTGTACTTGCCAACTGTGTGTTGTCTTTATTTAAGCTGTTATGCTGTCCGTTTTTCTGCTTATTGTTTCCTTATTATGCTTTATTTATCTTTTTGCAAGGTAGTTTAGCACAATTGTATCCGACCAGGCAGGAGCTTCCCCGACGTTGACCTTTACCGACAAGGAGCTGCCACCTGAGGGCACAAACCATAACAAACCTCTCTACATCTCTGTTGAGTGTAGAGAAAAATAGATACTAGTGGTTCTTGTCGACATAGGATCTGCTATCAATGTGTGCCCGTCGAGGACGGCATACGCAATCAGGTTGAAGCCCGTGGACTTTGTGCCAACTGCCCAGGTGATAAGGGCCTACGACAATACCAGAAGAGAGGTGATGGGGACCATGAAGATTCGGACTCAGGTTTATCCAGGACAGCAGGATATTGACTTTCATGTCTTGGACGTTCCCGCAACCTTTAATCTACTCCTAGGACGGCTGTGGCTGCACTAGGTGAAAGCGGTCTCTTCCACCCTGCACTAGATGTTGAAGTACCCCCACGAGAAGGGGGTGGCTATAGTTTTTGGGAATTCTTCAATCCATCTGCCGCCAGAAGTGTCTACACCGATTCTAGAAATCGAGCATGGCGTGGAGGATGTGTTCTTGTCAGGATTCACCCTAGCCAAGGCTCGGGTTGTACAAAACATCGTAGCTATTGATGAGGGGTTGTATGTCAGCGTACAGTTAGTGTACCTCATGAACAAGCTCCAGCACATCCCCGGGATGGGATTAGGGAAAAGTGGCCGGAAGGGCATTACAGTATCAGCCGAAGTGCCGCACAACCCGCATACCTTTGGTTTAGGTTATCTGTCTACCAAAGAGGACTGGGTGAGAAAAGGCAAAGAGATGGCCGGGAGAGCCAGAGCCAAGCAGGCCGGGAAGCATTATGAGTTGATGCATCGGCCTATCCAGGGTACCCTGAACGGACGCTTTGTCCGGGAGGGAGAAGACTTCCCGTTCTGCGGCTTCCCAGAGCCATGGCTAAACGTAGAGAGGCGGCGCTTGTCGGGGTTCAAGATTTTCTTTGACTTGCAATTATTCAGGGATGATGTTGCCGAAGAGCAGACAGACCCACCAGCTGAGGCTAAGCAGTGCAAAAAGGAGGTCTTCGAGGGCACAGAGATTAAAATGGGGGTAGCATTGGCTTGTCTACTTTCAGATACTCCGATCGTACATGAGTGCTTGGGGGATAACTTCTCAGTGTCCATGATCAGGAATGAAGCGGCTGTGAGCCCATCTTCAAACATTCTGGATGCATCCATCGCACCCTCCCTCGTTTGGCAATACGAGGAGGGCTTCTTATCGAGCAGCACCAGGTCAGGTAGTGAGCCGGAATCTGATTCCACCGAGTCTGTGGAGTCGGAATCAGGTTCCAGCTCGTCTGAGTCTAAGTCCGGTATTCTTGGGGGTGACAACCCGGATGCCACAGTCCTGTCTAGGTCGTCTTTTTCTTTTTCCTTTGAGTCTGTTATAACAGAGGAATCAGACGACTTGGATGTGATTAATGAGAATGAAATGGCTGTGGCCTTCGAGTACTTTTCTGTACCCTTTGATTTATTGTATTAATCAGGACTTTCAAATTTTCGATGAAAACGACGAGGAAGAAATTCCTCCAGTTTTGAAATATTTGCTAGATCAAGAGCAGGAGAGGTTTGTTAAACCCTTGGTTGATGAAATCACCCAAATTAATGTTAGTACTGAGAAGGACCCGCGGCTGGTCCAGATCGGGTCCACGTTGTCTTTGGAGGAGCGCGAGCACTTAGTCGCTTTATTAAAAGATTTCAAAGATATTTTCGCGTGGTCCTACGAAGACATGCCTGGAATTGATCCTGAGATTGTACAGCACCGGATCCCTCTTGACCCAGATGCCTGACCCATTAAGCAGAAGCTCAAAAGGATCCGCCCGGACTGGGCTCTCAAGATCAAAGAAGAGTTCACCAAGCAAATTGACGCAGGGTTCCTGCAGGTATCTGAATACCCAACTCGGTTGGCCAATATAGTTCCGGTGCCGAAGAAGGACGACAAAATTCGGGTATGTGTGGACTTCAGGGATTTGAACAAAGCCAGTCCGAATGATGACTTTCATCTACCGCATATAGACGAATTAGTGGACTTCACTGTCAGGCATGCGTTGCTCTCATTCATGGATGGGTTTTCAGGCTACAATCAGATTTTGATGGCACCCAAAGACCGGGAGAAGACTGCTTTCACCACCCCGTGGGGGACCCATTGTTATAGGGTGATGCCGTTTGGGCTGAAGAATGCTAGAGCTACGTCTCAACGGGCTGCGACCACAATATTGCACGATATGATCCATAAAGAGGTTGAGGTGTACGTGGACGACATGATTGTCAAGTCCAAGGAAAGAGAGGGCCACTACACTGCCTTGCAGAAATTCTTTCAACGGATCAGAGAGTATCGGTTGCGGCTAAATCCTTAGAAGTGTACGTTTGGTGTTACAGCAGGGAAAATGCTGGGGTTCTTGATCACATAGAGAGGTATCGAGGTCAATCCTTCCAAAATCAAGGCCATCTTAGAAATGCCACCACCGAGGACTAAAAAGGAGGTGCGAGGCTTTCTGGGTAAAGTGCAATTCATAAGACGGTTTATTGCTAAATTAACCTTGACTTGTGAACCACTCTTTGGTCTTCTGAAGAAAGGAAAGAAGTTCCAATGGGACGGCCGATGCCAAGTCACTTTTGAACATATCAAACAATATTTACAGAACCCACATGTGTTGTCACTACCTGAGCTGGGGAAACCGTTGATTCTGTACCTTTCAGTGACTGAAACTACAATGGGCTGCATGCTTGCACAGGAGTCTGAGGACAAAGTAAAGAGAGCTATCTACTACCTGAGTAAGAAAATGCTGGATTACGAGACCCGCTACACTCTGCTAGAGAAGGCTTGTCTGGCCTTGGTATGGGCTACCAGGAAGCTGAGGCACTACCTGTTAGCTCACTCCGTAATACTGGTTTCGAGATTAGATCCCATCAAATATCTCTTCGAGAAACCGGCACTTACGGGTCGGCTAGCTCGTTGGTTGCTTACGTTTTCCGAATTTGATCTGAAGTACATGACGCGCAAGTCAGTGAAAGGGAGAGCGGTAGCAGAGTTCCAAGCCGATCACCCAGTTGAAGGGGATGAAGCAGTTGAGTATTTGTTCCCAGATGAGGCCATTCAACATGTCGAAGAAGAGACCTGGACAATGTACTTTGACGAAGCATCAAACCAATACAAGTATGGGATAAGAGTGTTGCTAATAGCACCCGACAATTCCCTCATACCTTTAGCATTCAAACTCTGGTTCAAAGTATCGAACAATGAGGCAGAATATGAGGCATGTATTGCTGGATTAGAAGCCACCCTAGAACTAGGGGCAAAACGGTTGGATGTCATCGGGGACTCGAACCTTGTTGTATCTCAAGCTAAAGGAGATTAGAAAGTTAAAGAAGAAAAGATGAGAATCTATCACCAGACCTTGGACGTGCTGATTCCTCGGTTTGAGAAACTAAACTTCGCTCATCTATTAAGAGAGAACAGCAAGTCCACAGATTCATTAGCAACTCTATCTTCTATAATAGACATCCCTTTCGGAGTCCGAATGCGTCCGATCATCATTGAATAGAAATTTGTGCCGGCCTACGCGCTGATCGCTGCCATAGATGAGGTACAAGATGAGAATCCCTGGTATTACGATGTCTGGAACTTCTTAGAGAATGAAGCGTATCCACCAGGGGCAAATGCCAAAGATAAGAGGGCAATTCGAAGAATGGCTGCTCAGTTCATCATCTGCGGGGGTAAACTGTACAAGAGAGGTCATCTCAGGATGCATAAGCTGTGTGTTGATGTCGAAGAATCGAAGCGCCTGATGGAGGCCATCCATAGAGGAGAGTGCGGAGCGCACATGAACGGGGTGATGTTAGCCCGGAAGATCCTTAGACAGGGTTATTACTGGTCCACCATAGATGAGAAATGTATTGGCTTTGTCCGGCGATGCCACAAATGTCAGATCCATGCAAACCGCATGAAGATTCTGCCATCGAAGCTCAACAACATGACTTCGCCATGGCCATTTTCAGTCTGGGGGATTGATGTAATTGGGGCGGTCACTCCAAAGGGGTCCAATGGGCATGAGTACATTTTGGTAGCGATAGACTACTTCACAAAGTGGGTTGAGGGCCAATCTTATGCGGTGTTGAAGGCATCGCATGTTGCTAAGTTCATCAGGAACAACATCATCTGTCGTTACGAGGTCCCAAACGAAATTATTTCAGATAATGGTTACCACTTCAAGGAGGAAGTGATCCACTTGTTGGACGAGTACAACGTGGCTTTTCATAAGTCGTCTACATATCGGCCGCAGACCAACGGAGCAGTGGAGGCCGCCAACAAGAATATCAAGCACATTCTGCAGAAGATGGTGGAAACCTACCGAGACTGGCCAGATAAGCTGCCATTCGCTCTATGGGGCTACCGGACTTCAATTCGAACTTCTACTGGGGCAACTCCGTATTCCTTGGTTTAGGGGATGGAGGCTGTTCTGCCTATCGAAGTTGAGGTTCCATCATTGCGAGTATTGGCTGAGTGTCAGATGGCTGAGGCAGATTAGCAGCAAAGCAAGTTCGAAGAACTCATTCTCTTTGATGAAAGAAGGCTGAAAGCACTGTATCACGTTTAGGGTTATCAACGAAGAATTGCCAGGGCTTTCAACAAGAAGGTTAAGTCCAGGAATTTGAAAGAATGGGATCTAGTGCTCAAAGACAATCGAGCTCCCATCCACGACCCTAGGGGCAAGTTCAGACCCAATTGGATTGGCTTACATCATCAAGTCTATCTGGTCGAGTGGAGCTGTCATTCTGATGGACCTAGATGGCCTAGAGTTCTCCCAACCGATAAACATGGACAAGTTGAAGAAATACTTTCCCTGAGTGGCTCGCTAGGCCGAAAACCCGAAAGGGCGACCTAGGCAAAAGTTAGAGCATGAAAAATTTGAAATAATAAAAACTGAGATCGCAAGGTTGAAAACCCAGAAAGGACGGCCTTGGCAAAAGTTAGAGTGCAAAAGGATAGCGTTAATACACGAGTGAACCCGAGCCGAACTACGTAAGGCTTGATTCCCGTCTTTGGGATATGTAGGCAACTTCATTCTGAAGTCCAGTCATAAACACTTCCCCGATCAACTTTGTCCTTGTGATCCTATTGGTCATCTTTGTCTATTCTGCATTCAGGAGCTCGGTTGTGATCTCCAGTGCAGTGCTATTTAGACTAGGGGCAACTTTCCATTTGCTGGGATCTGGGGTTGTGCATCTCAGTGATAGATCTCGGGCATGTCCAGTTCTGATCCATATCAAAAATGGTTTTGAAAAGTTTTAACAAAAGTTGATTTTGCTCAAATTAATCTTTTTACGACTTAGACCATTTTTGGACCAAACGGAAAATTTTCAATACCCACAACCTTCAATTACATTGATTTCAGTACAGAGTTCTCCTGCTCTTAAATACAAATTGAAGTTGCTTTTTTATTACATTTATAAAGAAAACTTGAAAGTACTGATTAAAGCAAATAAATTTGGGGCATAGTCAGGTGTTCCTGCGTCCCCTCCTAGAGTTGGTAGAAGCCTCTGATGCCAAAGTAGGCCCAACTTGCGCCTCCTCATTAAGCCAAGCTATGCACTCATCAGAGAGGGTGCAACTGAAAGTGGGAGCGGGGGCCAAAAGCTCTCTCGTCCTCCATGTTGTGGCATACTGAGCTAGCTGTGCGCCTCGGATCGGAAATATAGCCAGATACTCTATCCCTTCTTCCGGAGAAGTGTGATCATGGCCGAACTGGCGCCAGAATCGGAACGGGAAGTAGAAGACACAGTGTGTCAGGGCGATCAACTGAATCCCAAGCTAGCAGGTCATGCTGTAACTCATCGCCGATAAATTAAGCCAGGGGCAACGCCAAGCAATGTCGAGAGCAGACAAATTGCACATCCAGTCGCACCACCATCCCTCATCAGGGGCATCGACTAGGCATCGTCGGAAGAAATAGCTGCGAGCTGAATATGCTGGGCATGAGTCCACAACCTTCAATTTAACCATCAACCATATCTGGGGAGGGATGAAAAATGTGAGATTAAAGAATAGAGAGGTGTACGTTGAGAGGAAAAGTGAGAAAAGGGTTTTGAGAGAAAAACCGAACCTGAGGGTCGAGTGATGTGAGAAATATATGTGAGATAAGGTGGGAAACATTACCTGCAGTAGTAGTGGACTCCCCACGAATCTAGTCATCTCCTGGCGATGAAAAGCATCCAAACCCGTCAATGTCTCAGCTAGTGTCATGGCAATGCAGCTCTTTCCCTCTTTTAAGCCCTCGGCGACTTCAACCAAACGAGTGCTAAACCCACCAGAGCCTGGGATAAGCAAGAAATGAGACAACATGCAAAGCAAAGCGCATGTGGCCAATAACCCTGCCAATGATGATCGTCGCGGTCACCGGCATAAAAAAAATGACAAATCAAGCTCGGAATGTCTATCTCTCTATCGTGAATCAATGACCGAGCATCATGCAAAGTAAGGCCGCACATCTGTCCTAGGGCTTGGATGTAGCCAAAGCGGAATTGAGGTAAGATTTCTTCATCGCGCCCGAATTCCATCAAAGCTTGGAAGTCCTTGAAAGTGGGACATATCTCTTGTCCGCCAAAGCTAAAGACGTGTGTCACCGGATTCCAAAACCTTGCCGCGACATGAAGGAATGGAAAACGCAGCGAGGTGCGACTCAACGTGAATAGTGCATTTATTTCGAAGCCCCGAAAATTCAGCTTTTCCGAGCCATCTAAGTTGGCAATCCAATTTGTGAGATTTTGAACAAGAAACGCTTCCATTCGGTGCAAAAACTGAGCTGAAATGGAGAAACTACGAAGCTAGGGCTTTTGTAGAAGATAAGGTGTTGAGTGGAAGACAGGTGGCAGCATTCTGGAGGTTCTTGCCATTTTTGGCCGATCGGCCAAAAAGAGTGCCGACCGACCATCCTTTTTGGCTGATCGGCTAGTAATGATGGCCGATGGTCATTTCTTGTGGCCAATGGCCTCTCACTTTGGCAGACGGTCTTTCCTTTTGTTCTCTAGGCTGTCCATGTGTTGGAGATGTTAAGAATTTGTGACTTGTTCCACTTCAAATGCCTTTCGGTGATGATTTTGCGAAGTCACGCCTGTGTTACTTCAATTCGTTCATCGAGTTGTTGTACATTTGTTTATCGAGTTGTATTTCGTGTTCTTTAGTCCTTGTCTTGCTTATCGCGTTGTATTTACATTTGGTTAACACGTCAAGTTCTTTGTTTTGCTTATCGAGTTGTTTTGTTGTCAGTCGATTCACTACCTGATTAATGCAATTCAAGTGTTTAGTTTTGAAAACAAAGTTCAATCTCATTTACATTGTTATGTAATGTGATGCGATGCAATGCGATGCTTAGAATGTACAAATGCAACACTTTTTCAACAAAAAGAGATGTTTCATTCCATCATGTTTTCTTTTGCAAAAGTACATATTTTTGAAAATAAAAAATCTGCATGACGCAGTACAATGTGCAAAACTACTAGTGAAAAAAAAAATAAAGCAAAAAGAAGAAGAGCAGCATCTGGATCGGCGCCAATCGCCTCAAGTGCGGGAGTCTGTCCTCGTCCTCTTCCTAGACGAAGGTCCAAGATTGCCGCCGTCACCTCCGCTGTCTGAGCCACCTCCGGTCTCATCCTAAGATGACTCTGTCTCCTCGTCAGACTCATTGTCATCTGGGGTAGGCTCCCGTGAACTACTCTCGGTATAAGTACGCCTATGTATGCCCCGGCTGTGTATCATCATCCCCCGTCTGGCTCCCTCTGCTGCTCTAGGAGGCACTGAAGGTCCTGCTGAGGCACCCCCTGTGGCTAGTATCTAGAATGGGGCCTGAAAAGAATAATTTGGCAAATGCATCAGTTATGCTATGCAAATCTAAGTATGGTATCAAATGCAGTGTATGATTACAGTGTGTCAGTGCCGTGAGCAATGTATAATTGCAGTATATGAATGCCGTGAGCAGTATATGAGATACAGTGTGTTAGTGCCATGAATGCCCCAGAGACTAACCAGTGTACTCTATCGAAGCCTACAAAAGTGTTGAAGTCATTAGTATTCTGCGGGATATCAACTGAAATGAAATGACTGTACAGAATGAAAAGTGTAACACATACCGAGGTCGACCCGCGAACTCCGACAAGCTCATGATCAGCCGGAGGAGCGATGGGTATCTGATAAGTCTCCTCATCCTGTCCTCGGCATGTCATGGTAGTGGGTAGCTCTGGCCACTCTACTCTCCGTCCCCTTCGGGACCCACTCCTGCTATGGGCCTGAGTTGCTCTCGGTGCTCCTACTCCTACCACAAGAGCTGCAGGCCTCTCTCTCTCATCTCGGTGAGCGCTGGCCAGAGATCGCATGAGATAAGTCTGGATGAACTCGATGTAGTCGCCCTCATCTCTGAAATAGTCAGCATCCCAGCCTATCGTGAAATCCATCATCTCCTGCAGGGTGTACCTCTCTGTGGCCCTCATATGGGTGGGAGGTGGCCTCGGGACTGTCTGCTTAGGCAAACCATGGGTCTGACGCAGGAAGCGCTCCCCAAAATACCAAGCCTGGCAGACCGGACCCTCCAGCAAAACTCGGAACCAGGCAGTTTCCCGAGCACCCATGTACTGGTCTCTCACTGCATCCGGCAACACGGCCCAGGGCTGCCAGGTGATCTGCAAATGACAAGATATACAGTTTGTTATCTACTGTTGAAAGTACAATGCAAAGAAAAGCTTGAATGAATGTGATGTTTGAAATACCTCTGCTGCGGTAATGGTGCCAAAGTATTTGCGGAAGAATAGGAAAGACTTCCGCGGCCTCCGCTCGTACCTCACATCGTATCGATGAGAATATGGAACCGTGGGGGGCATCTCCACATCCGGCACTGGGGCAAGCCTCGGAAAGTAGGCATACACCCACAACTACAGAGTGTAACAGGGTAAGAATGAGTATGCTTATCAGTAAGGCAGTATACAAATAAAACAAAAACCAGAGAATGGTGTACAGTGTGTGCAGTGTACAGTCAGTGTAAAGCAGATTGTGTGTGTGCAATGTGTGCAATGTACAACCAGTGTAAAGCAGATTGCGTGTATGCAGTGTGTGTGGTGTACAGATAGTGTAAGGAAGAACTGTAAAACAGAAAGGGAAGGTGTACCTCCCAAGCTCGCCAGTAGCCTCCGAGCAGATGTCCGCTGCGGTGGGATGAAGAGCTCATGTATCTGTAAAGTGTGGCCAAGCCTGCGCTGCCCAAGTTGTAGCGTCGAATCCGCGTCACGTCTACCAATACGGTCAATAGATAGAGGGCAACAGTGTCCGCCCGGTCGGCGAATAAGGTGGTGCCCAGCATGAACATAATGAATCCTCGAGCGTACCGCTCCACCTCCTCGCGGGTCGTCGGCATCTGTATCTGAAACTTGTCCTCGAACCAAGAATACCTCACGAACCCTGGCCGGGAGAGAGGTGGCCGAGCGCCAAGCAAGAAGATCTAGGCAGTGTCCCACTCGCCCATGCCGGTGTCGAAGGGAATCGGATCACCCCCTACTCCAATGCCAGTGAGCATGGAGAAGTCGAAGGGAGTCATCGTCATCTCCCCCGCTGCGAAAAGGTGGAAGGAATCGGTGGTGTCCCACCACCTCTCCATGTACCAACCTCAGGCAATGGTGTTCCCATACCCCCGGAAGGCATGGGAATCTCCTTGTGTTTAAGACAAATAGATGCGAAGCAATGTCAGAAATACAGTGTTTGAATATGCTCAGAATTGATAAAAATGCAGTGTGTGTGCATGTGTTCGAGTTTACATAGATATCGTGTATGATTGTGCTCAGGGTGAACTAAGCATGTGATGTATCAGTGTGTTTGGGTTATTCAGTTAAAGAATAGAATTGGCTATTCAAGATATCTACTTTATGTTGCAGAAAATAAAAGAGGGGAAGAGTATACCTCAGCAGCACCGTAAGAAAGGTGCGACTCCGACTCGCGTAGCAGGAGCTCCAATGGCGCACCTCGCGCGTAGCTCCTGAACTGGCGGATGGTATCGGGAGGCAGTATGCGTATCGCGGGCCGGTATGTCGTCGGGTCGAACGGTCGGACACTGAGCAGCAAGAGCTCGACCTCAGGATCTGTATCCATCTCTTGGGAAGTCCCACCCCGTGGAATGTCATCCGCCATCTTGAGAAGAGTGCAAAAATGGCCGAGGGTATGAAAAGTAGGCAAGAATGCCGAAAGTCGACCAAAAGTCAACCCCGAGGGTGAAAACGGGAGAAAGGGTCGAAGTGCAGAAGGAAGCACAAAAACCAAGGCTAACTCGGGAGCAACAAACCCCAAGTAGTGGAAATCAAGAAAGGAACACCGAAATCGCGTTTCGTTCGGTTCAAAGTGTTTGAAACGAAGAGGGTTTCGCGAATCGGAAGTTGCGAAAGGCTTGAAAATGGGAGAAAAGTACGGATTGAAAGGAGGAAAATGACCTAAAGAGAGAGGGAAATGATTTTTCACTAAGAAGAAGTGAGGAAATAGGGTTTGGAACCCTATATTTAAAGACCCAAAGCAAATGGACAAAATTGCCCCGAATCTGCCACTTTTGGCCGATCGGCCAAATTGTTAGCCGATCGGCTAAATTGTTGGCCGATAAGCTCTTTTGATGGCCGATGGATGGCCGATGGCTTCCCCTTGTGGTCGATGCACTTCCAACACCCTTGTTTGGGTCAGTTATGTTGATTTGGTACCCTCATTTTTCAGTAAAGTGCAAGAAAATACACTTTTGAAGCTTAAACGGTCTCTGTGGTGACCTCGAACCGTGTCTTCAGTGTGCAGCGCTTGATATGTGCGAGCTGTATCCTTTTCCGTATCCTTTTGTATATTGCAAGATTCTAGAATTTCTTTGAATGCGTTGCATTATAGTGTTTCACCATGTTTTGCATAGAATGTGCATTTCTCTCTCTTGCATAGAATATACATCCTAATGTTGCATGGAACATACACTTCTTGCATTGTCATGCACATCTTACTCGCGTTGTCGCGCACACTTCTTGCATTGTCATGCACATCTTACTCGCGTTGTTGCGCACCTCTTGCATTGTCATGCACATCTCACCCGCATTGTTATGCACTTTGCTTATGTTGTCACGCATGCTCTCACTTGCATTGTTACACACATTGCTTGCGTTGTCAGGCATGCTTTACTTACATGTGTTTATGCACTTTGCTTGCGTTGTCGCACATGCTTTTTCTCGCATTGTTACACACATTGCTTGCGTTGTCGTGCGTGCTTTACTTACATGTGTTTGTGCACTTGGCTTGCGTTGTCGCGCATGTCTTTCTCGCATTGTTGTGCACATTGCTTACGTTGTCGCGCAAACTTTACTCGCATTCTTATGCACCCCATTGCTTGCGTTGTCGCACATGCTTTACTTACATGTGTTTATGCACCCCATGGTTCACATTGTCGCGCATGCCTTTCTTGCATTGTTATGCACCCTTTTTATCCGCGTTGTCATGCACACTTATGTTGCATTGTCATGCATCCCCTTACTTGCCTTGTCACGCATGCTTTATTTGCATTATCATGCTTGTTTCAGTTGCATTGTTATGCACCCCTCGCTTGTGTTGTCGCGCATGTTTTACTTGCATTGCTATGCACCTTCTCACTCGCATTGTATATGCATGTGTTTATCTCATGTTGAAATAATATCTCGATCTAACGATTGAACATGTGTTTCTACTTTATTGTACCTGTTGAATTTCTTTTTTGTGCAGGCACGATATTGTATGTACGGTTCATTGAAGAGAAGTTTCGGTTCAAGTTGACTGCAACCTTTCACCACTCGCGTGCCGCGTTTGGACGTACCGCACTTTCATGTGCATCGCGCTTTCTTGCGCAACCTTTCTCCACTCACGTGCCACGTTTGGACATACCCGCACTTTCATGTGCATCGCGTTTTCTTGAGCAACCCTTCTCCACTCGCGTGCCGTGTTTGGACGTACCCGCACTTTCATGTGCATCGCACTTTCTTGCGTAACCTTTCTCCACTCGCATGCCGCGTTTGGACGCACCCGCACTTTCATGTGCATCGCGCTTTCTTGCGCAACCCTTCTCCACTCGCGTGCCACGTTTGGACGTACCCGCACTGTTATGTGCATCACACTTTTTCGCACAACCCTTCTCCACTCGCGTGCCGCGTTTGGACGTACCCGCACTTTCATGTGCATCACACTTTCTTGGGCAACCTTTCTCCACTTGCGTGCCGCGTTTGGACGTATCCACACTTTCATGTGCATCGCGCTTTCTTGCGCAACCTTTCTCCACTCGCATGTCGTGTTTGGATGTACCCGCACTTTCATGTGCATCGCGCTTTCTTGCGCAACCTTTCTCCACTCGCATGCCGCGTTTGGACGTACTCGCACTGTCTAGTGCATCGCGCTTTCTTGCGCAACCCTTCTCCATTCGCGTTTGACATGCGTTTGGACGTACCCTTTTCCTCTCACGTTTGACATGCATTTGGATGCCTCTCTCCTCTCGCGTTTGACACACGTTTGGATGACTGTGCTTTCTTGCATAGTCCTTTCCTCTCCTGCGTGTGATACGCTGAGAGATGTTGTGTTTGAGGCTCCGCGTGTTCTCAGTAGTCGCTTTTAATCTTCTCCGCGTGAGACGCAGTGAGAATTGCATAATTTTCTTACATCCTTTCTGTTGGAATGTGTAGGACTACTCTTTCTTATTCGCTTGCTTAAAATGTTGTATTTGTTTTGCGTGAATGCTTCATTACAGCTCTCTTTGCATGATCATAAGTTATGTTCGGCATTGTGCATGTCATTTGCATCTTGCCCTTGCCTGCGGGCACATCTCTTTGTTATCTTGTATGCTTGTCTAAGTCTTCGGCCTTGTCAAAAATGGGTCGTCTTTGGGCTTTGACATTCACTCCCGTCATCTTATGACTTTCGAGTTCTGTCAAAGAGGGGCAACTGTAGACACCCCATTTTTGACCGTGCTCAAGACTTGGACGTCATCATTTGAACACTCGATGATCATCCATGTTTGTGTTCGTTTTCAGTTCCCAAAGGTCTCGGTTGCACGCCTTGCCTTAAGATCTCTCAACTTGTTTGTTTTGTGCTTGGTTGTGGACCAAGAACTTGTGGTTTTGGCTTCTGAGGGAAGAGAGTGGCTTGTTGGCCATCCCTACAACCCATCGGCTAAAGCCTTGTGCCATCGGCCTTATTTTCTTGCCATCGTTCATAAGTGGTGGCCGATCGGCACTCTTTTTGGTCAATCGGCCATATTTCTTGGCTGAGACCTTTCCACCTGCTTTTGCAGATATTTTCTTGCCAACTGTGACAGCTGGTGAGCACAGATCTCATCCTCCATACACGTGTATGGAGGGATTGAATCAAGACTCAAGCTTGTTCAACAAGCTTGAGAATTGATTTTCTATAAGAAGGGAGACCCCTCTCCCTTTCCAGAGGTTCTGAAAATTGAGATACAAAGATTTATATCTCTCTCTATATATTGTACCTCTCTCTCCATATTTACCCTAGTTTGTGCTCAAAAGTGTATTTTCTTCATACTTTTGCACTAAAGCACCTACTAGAACACCATCCTTTTGTTACTGAGGTACTTAGGAGCTGGTGTTGGTGTTTTTGGACTGGTTTTGGTCAGAAAAGAGTGCTGGAGTTGTGTTCTTGAAGGTGTTCTTCAAGGGTGAGTCAACTAGCCTTTCAACCCTTGTTTTGGTTTAAGCTTTTGGACCTATTTGCATGTTGATTTAAGCTTAACTTTCTACTGTAAAAAGTTCTAATTTTTCATGCTTGTAATGTTTGTTGAAGGTCACTTTTGTGTTGGGGGTTGTCTACCCCCTCTTAGGCCTTGTTTAGTCTTGTTCTTGTGCCTTCTTTTTAAGCTATTGGGACCACCTTGTTTTGGCCTTCTCACCACTAAAATCCAGAGGATTTTTAGTGGTGGAAATGGTGTTTTGAGGTCCCAAATAGGAGAGGGTCATCCCCTCTCCTTATGTCTCATATGCTTGTATTGATGGCTCATAAAAGTAACATATTTGTTAAGCTTGTTTTGGCTCCATCTTAGCATGTATTAGACCTTAGACCTTATTTCAACATGATATACCTCTGTCTAAGGTTGGTTTGATAGTCTCTTGCATACACCATACACTTGTAGTGCAATCCTCTCTATTGCCTTAACATGCATCTTGTGTTTCGATCATCATTCTTGCATGTTTTGGCTCAACTCAAAGAAGCTTTCCCTCATGTTTTACCATGCTTGAGCTCTGTTTGATTTTGTTTTAGTCATGCATGCATTGCTTTGCATAGCCATAGTGCATTTTAGCTTGTTAGCTTTGAGTGTCCAAGTCACTAGCATGCATTGCTTAGATCATTTTCATGATTTGGCATCATTCATATGTGATTTAAGTCCATATAGTATGGTCATGCACTCACATTTGTCACATTTTCCATGCATTGGGAGGTTTGTGTTTTAAGCCTTGAACATGAGCCATTATGCATGTCTTATTGCTTAAGCTTTTGGGATGCCATCTCAGTGGGTTTTTGGGCTTATTTTGACATGCCATAACTCTGATTTTTATTGGTTAAGTCATGCCATGCTTGGTCTTGGTAGGTGTGGTACAACCCTCTTTATTGGCCTTGCATGCATCATGCCTTATGCCCTCCGTGTTGGCTTGTTTTAGCTTTGGCCCATGCATGTTTTAGACTCATTTTGTCATGATCTAGGACTATTTTGTTTGTCCTTGGCCCTTTGGGGTTTGATTCACGTGGCTTTGGTACAAGTTCCTAGGCTAGTTTCAAGCTTTGAGCTTTCTTGCATGCCATACTTGTCTTGCCTGGTTGATTTCGCATCATTCCATACTTAATTTCAGAGCTTATAGTGTTGTTACACTTCCACTTTTGTCACCCTTTGAGTGCCTCTAAGGGTTGTGTTCTTGTTTCCTAGCTTGTGGACCAATATGTGTGCATACATGTTTTGCCTTTTGGTGCCTTAGTTTTGGTGTTTTGGCCACTGATTTGGGCAAGATTGAGGTCTGCCCATTTTAGTTTAAGTCCATTTGGCATGTTGTAGCATGCTTATTGCATTGCTTGGTACATTGTATGTTGTTGCATGCTTGGTACATTGCATATTGTCGCATGCTTGATATATAGCATGTTGTTGCATGCTTGTTCCATTGTATGGTTGTTGGCATGCTCATGTCATTGAGTTGGCATGCCATTGGCTTTGGTGAGTCAATCATTGTTGCATTACATTATTTGCATGCCATTAGCTTTGTTAAATTGTGTATGCATTGCATTGTGTTTGGTTTGGGTGTTAAGCCAAACACGAGGAATGAGGAACGTTTCATACTTGAAGTGATAAAACGTGCCTCAATTCTCGGTCGCCGACGCTCTTGATTATGCATGATAGAGTTCAAGGCATTTATGTGTTTTTGTGCATTCATGTGACATTGATTTGTGCAACTCGGCCTCTTTGGCCATCATGCATCCAAATGTGTGATTGATGGCCCGAGGGTCGAGCACTATACTCCTTTGAGTCTTAGACATGATAAGGGGTGTAGTTGCACACACATTTTCTTGCAAATACATTGCCATGCCTCTGTTTGTGCTCTGTTGCAGCAAAAAGGAGAGTTTGCAGGAAGTAGTGGCCGATCGGCTAAAAAGAGTGTCGATCGGCTATCAATGATTAGCTGATAGCCTCAAAATTGGTCGATGACCTTTATCCTTTGGCCGATGGCCATGCCTCTTGGCCGATGACCTCTCAACATGTCCATGAGGTGGATCAAAAATGATTTCGAGATTGGCACAGTTTTCAAAAGTCTAAAACAGTGCAAACAGAGGCATCATGAGGCACGGCAGTGGATTTCCGAGCGAAGCCGACCAAGCACGCATGCATCCCTCGTCACGAGGCCATTTTAGTGTTTTTGATAACTTAGAATAGTTATTTGTTTCGATTCGGTTGTGTAACAATTAATTAGCTTGTTAGTTATTTAATTTTGGTTTGTAATTAATTACCTTAGCGTAGCTAGTTAGTTGATCCATTCTGACCCTCCGTCGCGAGGGCGAATTTTGTAATAAGTGTCCGTGTGTGTGATGCATGTCTGCCAATCCCATTTCTTTCTCCCTTTTATTTACCAGCTTTCGATGGTTAGTTTTAGGGTATGTTTCGCTTAGCATCTTTATGTTTGCATGTGTGCATCCATTCATTTGTCTTGCATGCACCGGGCTCGGCGTATCATACTAACTGCATTGTATTTCAATACCAAGTTGAATACATGTATCAATTGTTGCATTTCACATGCCATTTTAGAATAGCCGAGCCTATCTTAGTTGCATTCTTGCATGTGTCGCATTAGGCATCTCAGCATAGTTAGGATTCATGCATGATTTCTAATTAGCTTCTTTCTTTGGCTCGGAGTACACTGTGAGTGTTTATGCTTCAACATCTTGCATGAGTGTGAGTGTTGCCATGATAGCATGCTTGCCATGAGGCTAACTGCTTAAATGTTTAATTGCATGAATGCCTGTTGATAAAGGTTGGATTGCTTGAATTGGAACAATTCATCAAAATGCGAGTTTTAAACCCACTTGAGGTGGCAAAATCATATTTTCTAAGCCCACTCGAGGGTAGCAAATCCACATCTTAGGCTACTTACGAGTAGCACCTTCAAACCATTTTCAAACAAACAAACATGAGATGTTTTGTTCCAGCTTAGGCGGTTTAGTCTATACTTGTATGTTGTGCGCATCACGTAGTAATGATAGATTAATAAACCGGAATAAGAACACATGTGCTTTCAAAAACAAAATATCATGTTAGTAAAGGCCGATCTTTAGATCTGGCTAGCGGGGGTGCTCATTGCCTGACCTTCCCCTCTCGTACCCAAGTTCCCAAGCCGAGGCAACTTTGGTGATGACGGACACGTGGCCTTCGGCACGAGTCAGGGTTTCCTAAATTTCCCAAAACAAAATATTTAGGTGGCGACTCTAAAATCTAGCAAAGCAGTCCATGTTTGGCACTACTTAAGAAAAATCAGTTTTCCAAAACGATTTGTCGTATTTGGACTCTTTGGTGATTTATCAGTCTTACATTGCACTTTGTGAGACTAGATTCAGAATCGTGACATGAGTCCGAACTGTAGTAGCTAAGAACCACGATTTCGCGCCCTCGCACGCGGAGCCGTGACGTTCGGGCACGTCTACAGAAGGGAAAGGCGTTGTCATGATGTTCTTGAGAAGGGAGATCGGCAAGATCGACGAGATCGGAGATTGGTGAGATCGGAGAAGGGAGAGGACATGAGAGTGGAGGAGGGAGAGAATATTGAAGGAGCTGCTGCCGTGAGGAGCACCTGCAGACTGCAGCAAACAGAGAGAAAGAGGGAGAGAGATTGAGATGAGAGAATAAAGAGAAGTGAGTGTGAGTGAGTGAGAGAGAGAGAGGCAGACTCAACCCTAAACATATATATAAGGGAATATTCGAGGAATTATTCAAGGATTATCCGGGGTAGAGGAAACCTATCCCCATCCTGGCCTGAAAACCGTCGGGGCTTTAATTTTCAATACCATCCCCGGCTCTATGGAGGGTAATGTTCGGGAAAAACCCATTCTAATCGGGGTCGGGGGATCAGGTCCCCGTCGAGCCGAGTTCAAATTGCCATCCCTACCCCAGCCATATTATTTCTTGTATTTGACAGTTAATAAAACTACCTATATAATGTAAGTTCATTTTTTTGAATAATTAACCCTCAGCTATATTATTGCTTGTATTCATGGTTTGTTTGTCTAGTTTTTTATTCAAACAACAATGAAAAATAATGCATGGCCAGGCCAACCTAAAATTTAAAGACTTAACTCTGTTAGTGCATCAACATCAGGATAGTCAAAATCGTTTGTTAGCTAAATTAAAGATATAAATTTCAAAAATCACCTCCATCAACCTCGCTTTCAACTCTTCAAAATTTACGTTTGCTACAATATCTCGCTACAACAAGCGAAGTCCTGTTCATCGCTACTTGTGTGTTGTCGGATGTCCACCCGAAAGTCTGCCCGGATGTCAGGCCGGTCAACCGGTCAACAGCAAAAAAAAATTATTTTATTTATTTTATTTTTACATTTCTTTCAGTTTTACCTATACAAAGTAATCTAAGAATTGTTTGGCTAGCAGCTCATCAATTTAATGAAAAAAAAAAAGAAAGAATAACAAATATTTTAGTATGATTGAGTTAGAATAGAGAGTTTGATGCAGTGGAGTAATTAGCTAAAATAGAAAAATGACTTTTTTAGTTATAATTTGACTAAAAATTTAAAGAGTTTGGTGTAGATGCTCTTAGGCCCATCGACTTTTATTGGTTAATAGACTGGGTTTGGGTTTGGGTTTGGTTGACGAATTCTAGATTTCTAAAGATTAACGTGTTATGGACCCTGGGCATATTTTGGATTTTAATTCAAAATTATTATTTTAAAGGAAAATCAAAGTTCATTTGAAAAAGATTAAAAATATATATGATTTAATAACATAATGGATATAATTTTGTACTAATAAAGTTTACTTTTTCTTTTTTGCTATTGAATTTAAAATTCCAATTGTTTTGATGCTCTTTAAAATTTGGAATCTCCAAAAAATATAGTGAAAGGAGCTCACGGTATACCTTTTCAAATTCAACGGGACTTAATAGTCTACAAGAAAATTTATGGAACCTTTTTGTACATACTTTTCTGGGATGGGACTTTTGAGTAAATTTCCTTTGGTTGTTTCTAAAATTTGATTCTTGTAGTGATGGTTGTTTGATTAGGAGCAACTCCAATAGTACTTTTTAGTTTTTACTAGTTGAAGTGTAAAAAAATGTACATTCTTTATTTCATACACTTTATTATTATTTTTTTAAATCTTTTTGAAACTTACAAACCGTATTAACTAACATAGCCTGATGCTGCTGTGATGAAATGTATTATTTTCTATAAAGTTCTCTACATATTTTTTCTATTTAGAAGTGTTCATTCTATCATCTGCCACCCACATAACCCAATTAAGTCCGAATTTGTATCTAAACAGCCAAGTTACCCTAGATATGAACATGGATAGAATTTGATACAGTTGTATATGGAGAGGTTGGTGGGTGGATGATTGTGTATATCCAAGATTCAATCTATAAGGGTGGATATACCCAACCTTAGAGAGATTCCTCGATCAATAGCAAAACTTTGCCTAATGATATATATATATATAAATACTGGAATCAATGATCATTGCTTCTCAAGATTTCCATTTATTATTTATTTATTTATTTTTTGGTGTATATTAAGATTTCCATTTTGACACTATGAATCTTTCCACTTCAAAAAGGATATATGTATGTATCAGCAATTCTATTAGCACTGACTTCTCTATCCTGTTTTTTCTTTGCGGAGCTGAACAAATCTCATTTTGTTCACTCTGAGTCTGTAATATCAACATCTTCTTGATTGGACTGTTGATATTGATGTGAATTTCTGACTTACCCCGCATATTAATCCAAAAATATTAGAACCATTGCTTCCAAACGAGTGGAAAATAAATTGTTGGATTTAAAGAAAACAAAACATAAACAAATATATAGGATTACTCTATCAATACTGCTAGTGTAGCTGTAATTAGTTGTAAAGTAAATTGTAAAGTAAAGCTTTCATTATGTTGTTCCCTTAGTGCACACTTTTGTGCTTTCTTCTTTCTGTCCTCTCCATTCTATAAAGAAGAGTAATCTTCCCACTGTAAACATATACTGAATAGATCAATATACACTTTAGTTTATTCTTTCTCTTTCTCTCTCTCTCTACCAAACTATCGTTACATGGTATCAGAGCTGAGTTCCTTTTCTCCGTGTTCTTAGTCCCGTACACAGTGGCACTACAAAACTACTTCTAAACCGTTGTATCTTCCTACGAACCTGCTCAGAATTTCCTCACGATTCCAACAGCACCACCCACATCACCAAAAAAGCCTTCACGCGCCCTCACTCGCCACTTCCGTGTTTGGCGCGTCTCTGCTTCCGCCGCCACTCCCATATGCGCTCTCACGCATCTTCCGTTGCGTGCTCACGTCATCATCTGACGTCAGCCCTACCCTTTGCGTACAACACGCCTGCTGCTGTGCGCCGCGCATACACCGTATTGCTATTGTGCGCCCGCGTGCGCCATTCTGCTCCCTTGCACCGCGCGGGCGCCGTTCTGCTATTGTGCGCCGCCCGTCGTCCCTGCTATTGTGCACCGCTCCTCTGACTGCTATTATGCGCCGCTGACATCATCTGGTCCTTTGCTGACGTCATCTCTACACAACAGCCCCTTTCCCAGCTATTTTTGACCTTCCGGACTCACTGGTACGCTCTATTTTACCAGATTTTGCTCCTACAGGCCTGTTCCTATTTATTTAGTCCTACTTCACTTTTAATATGGATCGCCATGATGCCTCCCATCCAATTTTCGTTCTTCTTAATGGTTCCAATTATGTACTGTGGGCCCAAGCCATGTCTTCCTACCTCGAAGGATGGAAACTTTGGCGTATTATTACTGCCACATATAAAGACCGACTCGAAGATTGGGACAGTAAGAACTACCAGATCATTACTTGGCTTCAGAATACCTCTTTTCCCTCTATTAGTCTTCAGTTTGGCCGTTTTCAACTTGACTCTGTTTCCAATCCTGCTAAAGACATTTGGGATTTTTTGAGAGATCGATACCAGACTACCGGTCTTGCCCATCAGTATCAACTTCAGAGTCAATTTCACTGCATGCGCCAAGAATCCAGTCAGTCTATTAATGACTTTATTTCTCAAATGTATTCTGTTTGGGACCAGCTTGCTCTCTCAGAACCGGCATGGCCTCACCTTGAAGATGCTACTTTATTCACTATCATAATCATCAGCGGTTGGTTCACTTTCTCATGGCTCTCACTCCCTCTTTTGAGCCTGTGTGTGCCTCTCTTCTTTATCGCCTTCCATTGCCCACTATTGAACAGGCTATTTCTAAGCTGTTATCTGAGGAGACTCGTCTTGGTACTCTCCAGACTCATCATGTGGACTCTGTTCTTGCCACTTCTCAGTCACGGTCCTTACTGACCCAACGGTCCACTGCTTGCATCTATTGTCAGAATCGGGGCCTTCCTTCTACTCCTCTTCTAGTTCATTGCCCTGTTTGATCCTGCCGATATTGCAACAAACTTGGTCCTGGTCATCTGCAACATGATTGTTTTTGCAATCCATCCTGGTCATCTTCCACTAGCCATTCCTCTAGCGGTGGCTCTTCTAGGAGGAGCTCTCATCGTCAATTTAATCGCACTGCTGCTGCTGCTGCCTCTGAGGATTTCTCTGAGTCTCCTGCTCCGTTTGCCCCTATTTTTTCTCAAACTGATATTGAGGGCATGTTTAAACAACTTCTCTCCACCTCTGGTACACCTCCTCCTACTGCTTTGTCTGTGACTCCAGGTAACTCTTCTTGGTATTTTGACGCTGCCTGTTGTAATCGTATGACTTCCAGCTCTACTATATTCTCTGACATCTCTCTCTCTCTACTAATCTTCCCTCCATTAATATTGCTGAAAGTTCTCTCATGTCTGTCATTCATGTTGGTACTATTTCCACATCTCAGTTATCTTTACCTCAAGTTTATCATATCCCTGCTCTAACCTTAAACCTTATCTTTATTAGTCAATTATGTGAGCTTGATCTAATTGTCACATTTTCTGCTAATGGTTGTTTGGTGCAGAACCCTCAGACAGGACAAACTATTGGGATCGACCGTAAGCATGGACGTCTGTATGAACTCATTCAACTTCATGTTCCTGACTCCCCACCGATTGTTGCTTCTACATCTGCTTCCTCTTTGTCTCCTTTTCATCTTTAGCATTGTTGCTTAGGACATATTTTTGTTAGTCGCTTAAAGTCTTTGGTTTCTAGTGGTCAATTGAGTCATGTACTTCCAGATACTTTTGATTGTGTACCCCGTCAACTTGTAAAACAACCTGCTTTATCATTCAATAAAAGTACTTCTATTTCCCATGCTCCTTTTGATCTCATACATTCGGATATTTGGGGCCTATCCCCTACTACTACCATGGGGGGATCTTGTTATTTTGTTACTTTTATTGATGATTATTCACGGTTTACTTGGCTTTTTCTCATGAAAACTAGGGCTGAACTTAAACATCTTTATTATAACTTTACCAAAATGGTCCACACCCAATTTTCAAAGACCATTAAAATTTTTCGCTCTGACAATGCTATGGAATATCGGGATACCGATTTCCTTTCCTTCCTTCAAAGTCATAGTACTCAGCCTCATCATTCCTGTGCTGGTACGTCTCAACAAAATGGACGTGCTAAATGGAAACATCGGCATATTCTTGACACTACTCGCGCTCTCCTTCTCTCGTCTTCCTACTCTGAAACCTTTTGAGGGGAAGCTGCCCTTATTGTTGTGTACACTATCAATTGTGTTCCTACCCCTGTTATCAATAATCAAACTCCCTTTGAACGTCTACATGGCACTCCCCCTCCATACACCAATCTTCGAGTTTTTGGCTCTGCCTGCTTTGTTTTGCTTCAATCCCATGAACACACCAAGCTTGAACCTCGTTCTCATCTTTGCTGCTTTCTTGGATATGGGATTGAACATAAAGGCTTTCGCTATTGGGATCCTCTCCCTAAACGTCTTCGTATCTCCCGCCATGTAGCTTTCTGGGAGCACAAAATGTTTTCCTCCCTCTCCTCCTTTCACTTACCCGCACTCTCCACTCCGGTCATATTTACTAATCCTTCCCTAGATCTCTTCTCTAATAACTTTGATACAGGTTCCTCATTCATCAAGACGCCCTTGTTGATCTTTGATCCCGTCCAGACTGTTCTCCTTGATGGTCCACCTCTCATTGCACTTTCTAGTCCGTCTCCTCCTTCTTCGCCAGCTCTTCCCCCTACAGATCCTCCCACAGATCGGCCACACCGGGTAACTCAACCTCCTATTCTTTTTCATGATTATATTGTTGGGTCTGCTGCCTTTTCTACTTATGAACCTACCTCCTATCGTAAGGCTTGTACTAATCCTCTTTGGCAGCAAGCTATGACTATTGAACTCCAGGCTTTGGACAAAACTCATACTTGGGATGTTGTTGATCTTTCTCCTAGCAAGACTGCAATTGGCTGTAAATGGGTCTACAAAATCAAGACTCATTCTGATGGCTCTATTGAGCGCTACAAAGCTCGTTTTGTTGCCAAGGGTTTCAACCAGGAATATGGCATTAATTATGAGGAGACATTCTCCCCTGTTGCTCGACTTACCTCTGTTCGTAGTTTGCTTGTTGTTGCTGCTGCTCGCCACTGGGAGCTCTTTCAAATGGATGTCAAAAATGCTTTCCTTAATGGTAATCTTCTTGAGGAGGTCTACATGCAACCTCCACTTGGGTCTACTTATCCAACTCATAAGGTTTGCAAACTATAGCGTGCCCTCTATGGTCTCAAGCAAGCACCCCGTGCTTGGTTTGCTAAGTTCAGTTCTACCATTCATGACTTCGGGTTCACCTTTAGCTCCTATGACTCTGCTTTATTTGTTCGGACTACTACTCATAGTACCACTCTTCTTCTTCTTTATGTGAATGATATGATTATCATTGGTAATGATGCAGCTGGTATTCTTCACCTCAAACATTTTCTCCATCGTCAGTTTTAGATGAAGGACCTTGGTACTCTTAACTACTTCTTAGGCCTTGAAATCTCCCATGATTCTACTGGTTACTATTTGTCCTAGGCCAAATATGCATCCGATCTTCTAGCCCTTGTTGGTCTTACCGATTGCAAAACTACCTCTACTCCAGTTGATCATTCGATTCGTCTCACTCCTCTCAATGGGGATCTCCTCTCTGATGCTATTCTTTATCACAGTTAGTCGGTAGTCTTGTATATCTCACTGTGACTCATCCTGACATTGCCTATGCTGTTCATCTTGTTAGTTAGTACATGTCGGCTCCTCGCACTCCCCATTATACTGCTCTACTCTGCATCCTTCGCTACCTCAAAGGCACTCTATTCCATGGCCTTCACTACTCTGCTTCCTCCTCTCTTGAGCTATGTGCCTTTTCTGATGCTGATTGGGTTGGGGATCCTACGGATCGACTCTCCACCACGGCTTTCTGTTTCTTCTTAGGGGATTCTCTTCTTACTTGGCGCAGCAAGAAACAATCCCTCACTACCTGCTCTAGTACTGAAGCTGAATACCAAGCTCTTCCTGATACTACTCAGGAACTTCTCTGACTTCACTGGCTCCTTGCTGATATGGGCGTTTCTTCTTCTGGTGCTACGTCTCTCTATTGTGACAATTAGAGTGCCATTCAGATTGCTCACAATGATGTTTTCCATGATCGCACCAAGCATATTGAGATTGATTGTCATTTCATTCGCCAGCATGTTACACGTGGCCCTATTCTTCTTCTCCCTATTGCTTCTGCCGATAAACCTGCTGCTATTTTCACTAAGGCGATCCTGGTTGCTTCAGTGATCTTGTTTCCAAACTCAAGTTGGTTGATGCTTACCCTCCTTGAGTTTGCGGGGGGATGTTAGTGTAGCTGTAATTAGTTGTAAAGTAAAGCTTTCATTATGTTGTTCCCTTAGTGCACACTTTTGTGCTTTCTTCTTTCAGTCCTCTCCCTTCTATAAAGAAGAGTAATCTTCCCATTGTAAACATATACTGAATAGGTCAATATACACTTTAGTTTATTCTCTCTCTCTCTCTCTCTCTCTCTCTCTCTCTCTACCAAACTATCGTTACAAATACACTTGTCAGTCCATGAATCTTTACACACAACTAAAAAAAGAAGAATTTAATAGTAAACGATCATCGAGGTGATGCATCTGAAAAAGTTACCTCGTTAACAGAGAGTTCATTAACATTTGGTAAGGATTGGGTTGATTTCAAGACTAGTCGACCAATAGAAAATGCTGGTTTTGTTGGTTGAGGAAGTGTCATTGTATCACTTGCTAGCATAACAACTACAGATAACATAGTCGGTCTATTTGCCAGATCTTGCTGGACGCACAACAATCCAATGTGGATGCACTTCAACACTTTGTCTACAACACTTGATTGCACCAGTAATGGGACCATCAATTCTAATCCTTGACCTTCATACCATAATTTCCATGCTTGTGACATTGTAGCAAGTAATGCAATTAAAATCAATCGATGTTTCTTCAGAATGCTTCTTTCCTGAAAAACAGAGAGATAACTAAAAGCAATTGTTTAGCTAGGAACATATAAAGGTGAGGAGGCTGTGACCATGCTCAGAAAGTTAAAAGCCACTGTTTTTTCTTTCACTTATTTTCTCCAACAAGAGAACTCTAAAACTAAAAACATGTGACTTAATAGAAAATAGTCCTTCCATAGCATACTCTGGAGCCATGTATCCACTACTACAAATAAAAGCATCACAATTGTCATGACTCGAACCCGCCCCTATGGGTTAAGGACATAACCGGCCAGTAATCCTGTGATTACCTACGGCCTTAGACCAAAACAGACATAATTTATCAGAGTAACGGGGCCAAACGGAAGTAAAAGTTTAAAACTTTTTCCATAGAGCCGTGCTTATATGCACATCAAACAAACCATACACAGATACGTTAATAACCCACATCAAAAGTACTGTATCACAAAATTCATTGCAGACAAGATCATCCAAAACGAGTCAACCCATAACAGACTATGTACAGACATACACAAGGCCCTTGCCAATAAGACAAAACATAAGTACATAATAAAAGGGCAAGGATGGTCTTATGCGTGAGACACAAGGCTGACTCTCCAAAACTCATGTTGTTCCTGGCAGACTTCACTGGGGCTGGGTTTGTGCTTCTCTTGGCTCACCTACAAACACATGAATGTGCGTGAGCGATAGCCCAGTGAATAATATCAAATACAGAATATACATAACAATGTAGAACAACAAGTTCCAAACGGCCTTGGGCCCAATTCATTTTTCTAATTAGCAGATATATACAACTCTACGCATTCCAAATCAAGTGACTTGTAGTTTCAACATTCTGGCCTTTGGCCCATTCAGATTTTCCATTCATGTCAAAACAGCCTTTGGCCCACTCATTTATGTCAAAACGGCCTTCGGCCCGATTATTTATGTCAAAACGGCCTTCGGCCCGATCATTTATGTCAAAACGGCCTTCGGCCCGTTCATTTATGTCAAAACGGCCTTCGGCCCACTTATTTATGTCAAAACGGCCTTCGGCCCACTCATTCATGTCAAAATGGCCTTCGGCCCATTCGTATAAGTCAAATCGACCTTTGGTCCATTCACATGTGTCAAAACGACCTTTGGTCCATTCATATATGTCAAAACGACCTTCGGTCCGTGCATTTCTATCAAAACGACCTCCGGTCCATTCATTTATTCATATCAGACTTTCGTCCACAATCCCAAATAGCAACTCATAAAGCTTATAAGGGAAATAACAATTGGACATTCACAAACATTCGAATATCAATATTACTCACAGTGATCGGTTTGTGGATTTGCCCTGGAGCTTGACCCTACACATTTCACGAACACAAGAGGGTCACTAATAGCTCAATCCATTCTTTAATTCACATATTCCTCTTTAGGCTTTATTCTTATCCCATTAACTCATTTACAATGCTTAACACATGCCTAGGAGTGCTTGCAAGTGAAAGAGAACGGAAAACGAAACACAGAATGCGAAAGCAAAATTTCAGAAAACAGGGTCCCCGCTCGAGCGTCAAATTAGCCGCTCGAGCGGACCCTTGAGGCCTGCAAAAGTACTGGATAGGTGAAAATTGTGCTCGATCGTCCAATATGGAGCTCGAGCGGAGGGCCCCTCAACATAGCTCCCTGCTCGAGCGTGAACTTTCCCGCTCGAGCGGACTCTATGCCTGCAAAAAGTACTGGATGCATCATTTTTACGCTCGATCGTGAACTAGGACGCTCGAGCGGAAGTTCATCCTCCATGATCCCCGCTCGAGCGTGAACTTCCCCGCTCGAGCGGACACCATTCCTGCAAGAACAAAATACTGGGAGCTCGAAATCCCCGCTCGAGCGGACATCAAAATTCTGGGTTTCCCAGATTGTGTTCTTGAGTTCCAAAACAATTTTCCAGCTACAATTCTTGCATGCAATGGCTCAAATCTCAAATATAATTGTCCTAACATGGTATAGACCCCTAATTACAACTCAATGAGGCTCAATTTACAAATAATTCACATGCATGCCCCAAAACTCATTCTAATATGGTAAAATCATGCATTCAAGCTCATCTCTTAATTATTCAAACATGCATGCTAATTTTTGACCTCATTTCCAACCCAAACAAAACAAATGGTGTTCATTCTCATGGAATACAACAAAAGCATGCTTGCATGTAAGATTTAACACCTTTACTTCCATGTTCAACTCGATACATGCTAGATTATGCAATTCTACAACAATTATATACATGCATGCCTTCATTGACCATCAATTGAACACAAACAACTCAATTCCCTTGACATCAAGCTAACTCATGTTCTTGATCATCAAACATACTTGAATCTACACATTTACAACAAAAATCCATGAGTTCAGTTACCTAGAAGCTTTAATCTTCTAAGCTCTAGTCAATTCTTGAGCCAATTCTACAAGATTCCCAAGCTTTAAGCCAAATAGCACAATCCTCCCCCTTTCTCTCACTATGGCCGGCCCCTCTCTTTCTCTCAATTGTCTAACTCAGACTTTTGAGTTCAAGAGGGATAAAGGAGGGTGTAATGCTAACATACCACTAGCCCCACTAACAAATATTTTTAATATAAAATATTTGGGCACTTCATTCATCAATTTAATCAGTTTAAATTGACCAGAATAAATTTTCAATTAAATTTTACCGTATGTTCTAAAAATTATGCCAATCACAGTGGCGTAATCAATTTCGGATTCTGTGGCCGATAAGGCCCCCAATTTAATTCCCGAAGCAAGTAATCAAACAAATATTTCTACGGTGAACAGATAGAAATTCAAAACCACACAATGGCACACAAAATCATATCAAAACATATAATCACATATGTATTAGGGACCAATTAACATAATACAGAACAGGGGTATCACAACAATAGAGTGATCAAACAAAATAAAATGACTGATTATGTACGTATACGTGTGTATAATAAAAGAAGAGGGTTACTATGTTCCAACTACTCTATTTGTGTTGGCTTTACTTTAATTTCCCCCAAAAATTCTAGCCATTCCAAAAGTCTGATATCTTGGGATTCTTCTTATGATTCAGCAAAATGTTGCTAGCTTTAAGGTCTCTATGAATTATTCTAAGATGGGAATCCTCATGCAGGTATAGAAGGCCCCGGGCAATTCCATTAATAATAAAAAGGTGTCTCCTCCAATCTAGTTGCGCATTTTATTTGAATCTAGAAAGAAAACAAACAAGCAGTCAAGTTGATTACAATTTTTAGTAATTCACTTTAGCTTTTATTTGGTTGCAAGTGACTAGGATTTAAAAGGATCCGGACCTAAGAGAAAGACATCTAGGCTTTTGTTGGGCATGTGCTCGTAGATGAGTAGTAACCCATCTCCCTTCAAGCAATAACCCAACAGTCTAACAAGATTCCTATGTTGTAGTCTTGCAATTAAAATAACTTCATTCTTGAACTCTCGTAATCCTTGGCCAGAACTTCTTGAGAGTCTCTTAACTGCAATTTCCTTGCCATCTGATAATGTACCGTGCAACCATTTTGAAGTCATGCAACAATCTTTAATAAGAAATGGCTACATTAATGCCTATTTATGGATGTGTTGGTCCTTTAAATTTAACCCTGCATTGTCAATCACCTAGTGCACCATGTTACCCATACATGTGACAAACTATGATTTATATCCTTCAAAGATTATTGTTAGCACCATAAGTACCTTGTAAACTGGACCAAATCCACCTTCTCCAAGCTTATTTTCTTCAGAAAAATGTTTTGTAGCTGCATGTATAAGATCTAACTGGATTGAAGGAAAGTCTTGTCATTTTGTTGTTAGCTCCAGCTCATATGGAGGAATTAATGAAGGCTGGCTCCAAGTTAAGGAGTAGAAGGGGAGAGGGCAGGTGGAAGACTAGCATTTTTTTTTTCTTCGTCTTTCTGTTATAAATGTTCACCGGTTTCTTGACTTTGTTTCCCTCTCTTTTGTGTATAAATTGAGATGATGAGGAAGGGATGAAATACAACACAGACAGAGTAAGAGAAAATCAGAGAGAGTGTGTAAATCTATAGAAAGGAAGTGAGAGTGAGTTCTATAATCTCCCTCCGGAAAATTCTATAGTGAAAATTCTCTCCGTGGACATAGGCAATTGCTGAACCACGTAAATATCTTGTGTCTCCTTCCTGTGTGTGTAATTGATTTCTGAGTGTGCCTACTCCTAACAAGTGGTATCAGAGCCATATTGGAGAAAATAATATTTTTTTCAAAAATTGTCAAATTTTGAAGTTTCTTGAAATCAACTTTTGAGCACACCAAGAGGTGCGTCTTTTTGAGACGATTCCAATGATATAAAATTCGTCAAAATCGGAGCTAAAACGAGTGCCATAGAGCTTGCTGAAGATTCGCTAGAATTTCGCTTGAAATTTTAGTTCGGCAAAAGCATTGGAAGAAGAAGGCTGATGTCACTGTGACGTCATCATTGCATCAGCAGAGTTTCTAAAATTGCAATTTAGCCCTTGAAGTTGTGGTAAATTGCATTTCAGCCCCCGAAGTTTCTGAAATTGTAATTTACCCTTGAAATTGTAGTAAATTACATTGCAATCTCAGAAGTTTTTGAAATTACAATTTATCCCCTGAAGATGTGGTAAATTTCATTTCAGCCCCTAAAGTTTTTGAAATTTCAATTTAGCCCCTAAAGTTGTGGTAAATTACATTTCAGTCCCTGAAGTTTCCAAAAATTACAATAAGATCCCTGGATTTGGGAAATTGCAATTTGGCCTCTTGAGTTGGGAGAAATTTCATTGAGGTCTCTCAAAAAGTAGAAGAAATGCTTTTCTGGCTAATTTGACCATTCTAGACTCAACGATGTGGTCCGTTTGTCCAAATTCAGAATTGTTGTACAAGTAAGAAGATGATGAAAGAATCCACATCAACTTCAAGATCGGTGATAAAGTTAAATGCTTCCAGTTATGGAATCTGGAAGCCGCGGATGGAAGATGTCCTATATTGTAGAGACCTGTTTGACCATATTGCTCTAAAAAAGGTCAAACCAAAAGCAGAGAATGATGAAAACTGGATAAAGATGAACCGCAAGACTATTGGTCAGATCAGACAATGGATAGACCATAGTGTGTTCTACTATGTCACCCAGGAGACAGATGCATATGTCCTCTAGACAATGTTAAAAGGAATGTACCAGTCAAAGACCGCCCGAAATAAAACCTTGGTGATGAGAAGGCTTATAAATCTGAAGTTGAAGAATGGTGTGTCTATCGCCGAGCACACCAGTCAATTCAAGAATCTGGTGAATCAGCTTGCAACCATCAAGATGCCCTTGGACGATGAAATGGAAGCCGTACTACTGCTCAGTTCATTATTGGACAGCTTGGAGACGTTGGCGGTTTCTCTCAGCAACTCTGCACCAGAGGGGAAGCTGACTATGAGCATGGTCACGAATGCCCTGTACAATGAAGTGACAAGAAAGAAATACACGGGAGGTCATCAATCCCATGCTCTTGTTACAGAAAATAAAGGCATAGACAGAGGTAGAAGAAGAGATAGAGGAATAAGCAAGAGTAGAGGCAGATGGAACAACATGAGTAAATCCAGAGACAGTAAAAGTCAAGGTAACTTTAGCTTCACTTCCTTTCACTGTGACCAGGAGGGTCACATAAAGAGGAACTGCCTAAGCCGGAAAGATAAAGGCCAAAGCAGTAAGTCAAAGGGAGATGAGAACACGACAGCCACAATAACTAATGAAATACTTCTTGCAATTTGTGAAGAGGAGGATTGCCTTTACGTGGCTGACCATAGCTGTACATAATGGGTGATAGACACAGCTGCATCCTATCATGCCACTTCCCACAGAGAACTCTTCAGCTCATACAACGTTGGAGATTTTGGCACTGTTCGAATGGGAAATTCTAGCTATTTGAAGATTGTGGATAGACATTAGTATTCAGAGTAATGCCGAACACAAGCTAGTTCTCAAAGATGTGGGGCATGTTCCAGATTTGCGCCTCAATCTTATCTCTGGAAGTGCTCTAGACCAACAGGGCTATACAAGTACATTTGGAAATGGCCGTTGAAAGCTGACGGGAGGAGCTTTGATAATCGCCAAAGGAGAGATATCTTAAACACTGTACAAGACTCAAACGAAGATCTGTCTAGGAAGTCTTAATGCAACAGAAGACAAGGAGTCACCGGACTTATGGCACAGAAGACTGGCTCACATAAGTGAAAAGGGATTGCATCTATTGGCAAAGCAATCCAGGATACCCTTATCCAAAGGGAGTGCCCTGAAGTCATGTGATCATTGTCTTTATGGCAAGAAGCATCGAGTATCATTCATTTCAACAAGCAAGAGGAAAATAGAAGTGCTCAGTATGGTATACTCGGATGTTTATGGCCCGATCGAAGTGGAGTCACTTGGCCGCCGCAAGTATTTTCTGACTTTCATTGATGATGTATCAAGGAAGTTGTGGGTGTATTTCTTGAAGATAAAGCATGAGGTATTCAAACACTTTCAGGAGTTCTGTGCAATGGTAGAAAGAGAGACCGAGAAGAAGTTGAAGTGTCTTCGCACAAACAATGGTGGCGATTACACTTCCAATGCTTTTGAAGCATATTGTGCCAGCAAAGGTATCCGGCACAAGACAACAGCTCCCGGTACCCCACAACATGATGGTGTGGCAGAGATGATGAACCGCACTATTGTTGAAAGAGTCAAATGCATGCTTAGAATGGAAAAGTTGCCAAAGTCATTCTGGGTTGAAACCAAACAGCTTGTTATCTTATCAATAGGTCACCTTCAATCCCGTTGAATTTTGCTATACCTGATGAAGCCTGGTCCAAAAGAAAGGTATTGTACTCTCACTTGAGAGTTTTCGAGTGTAAGGCATTCTCACACATCTCCAAGGAAAATAGACGAAAGCTTGATGACAAGTCCACTCCATGCATATTTGTGGGCTATTCAGATGCAGCATTTGGGTATAAGTTATGGGACCCAGTGAACAAGAAGATGTTCAGGAGTAGAGATGTTGTGTTTGAAGAAGACCAGACAGTAGCAGATTTTGAGAAGTCTGCAAAGTCTAGATATGTCATCACTTCAGGCTTGTTACCATCTCCCTGAGCCATCTCAAAATACTAGATGTGATGATGTGCAACAAGAAGTGCCAGAGTTGCAAGATCCTATACCAGAAATTAAGGATTATGAGGAAAGAGATGAAGACCCGAATGAAGAGGATGTTGAGCAGGGGGAGTAACCCCTTCAACCTGAGTCAACTGGGCCTCAGTTGTGAAGATCTGAAAGAGATACCATGCCATCAACCAAATATTCCACTTCTCAATATATTCTGATTACTGATGAGGGGGAGCCCGAGAGTTTTTCGGAAGCAAAGAGTCATACAAAGAAAGAATGTTGGATGCAAGCCATGAAGGAGGAGATGCGCTCTTTGCAGAAAACCCACACTTATGAGCCTGTTCCACTTCCAAGAGGCAGGAGAGCCTTGAAAAACAAATGGGTGTATAAGTTGAAGAAAGATGGCAATGGTAAACTACTACAGCATAAAGCTCGCTTTGTGGTCAAAGGTTTTGGGCAGAAGAAGGGAATTGACTTTGTTGAGATCTTCTCTCCAGTTGTGAAGATGACTTCCATTAGAGTAGCTCTGGGATTAGCAGCTCGCTTGAATCTGGAGCTAGAACAGATGGATGTCAAGACTGCCTTTCTCCATGGTGACTTGGAGGAAGAGATTTATATAGAGCAACCAGAAGGATTTGAAGTTAAAGAAAAAGAAAATCTAGTCTGCAAATTGAAGAAGAGTCTCTTTAGCCTGAAGCAGGCGCCGAGACAATGGTACAAGAAGTTTGATTCATTCATGGTGGCTCACAAGTACACAAGAATGGTAGCAAACCGATGTGTATACTTCCGAAGGCTTTTGGATGGAAACTTTATTATCCTACTATTGTGTGTCGATGACATGCTAATCATCAGACATGATATTGCTATGATCAACAAGTTGAAAAATGACTTGTTGTAGTATTTTGACATGAAGAATTTAGGCCCAGCATAGCAGATTTTGGGCATGAAGATTGTTCGTGACAGAAAATCCAAGAAGATATGACTGTCACAGGAGAAATATGTTGAATGGGTGATTGAAAGGTTTAACATGAAAGATGCCAAGCCAATCAGCACGCCACTGGCCAACCATTTCAAGGTGACAAAGCGTTTGTGTCCTACGACTAGCTTTGAAAGGAAAGAAATTGAGGCAATTCCCTATTCTTCCGCAGTAGGAAGTTTGATGTGTGCTATGAGGTGTACTCGGCCAGATATAGCTCACGCAGTTGGCGTTGTGAGCAGATTCCTCGCCAATCTAGGAAATGAGCATTGAGAGGTGGTCAAATGGATTCTTCGGTACTTGAAGGGAACTTTAAAGATGTGTCTATGTTTTGGGGGAGCTGAACCAATTTTAGAGGGATTTACAGATGTCAATATGGCAGGTGATCTTGATGGTAGAAAATCTACATCAGGATTTTTGTTCATCTTTGCAAGGAAAGCTATTTCATGGTAGTCCAAACTACAAAAGTATGTTGCTTTATCTACAACAGAGGCGGAGTACATTGCTGCCGCAGATGCTGAAAAGGAAATGTTGTGGTTAAAGCAATTTCTCTAAGAATTGGGCCTACAGTAGGAAGAATACAAGGTACATTGTGATAGTCAGAGTGCAATTGATCTGAGCAAGAATATCATGTACCATTCATGTACAAAGCACATTGATGTCCGGTATCATTGGATATGAAAAGTGATGGATAAGCAACTGATGAAGCTGGTGAAGATTCACACGGACAAGAATCCTTCTAACATGATAACCAAGGTTCTCACCAGAGACCAACTGGAAGTTTGCAAGAATCTGATCGGGATGGACATCAAGTGAGAAGTCAGTTATCCATATGTGTATGGAGGAAGAGAATTGTTAGCTCCAGCCCACATGGAGGAATTAATGAAGGCTGGCTCCATGTCAAGAAATAGGAGGGGAGAGGGCAGGTGGAAGACCGGCTCATTTTTTTTCTCTTCTTTTTGTTATAAATGTTCACCGGTTTCTTGCCTTTGTTTTCCTCTCTTTTATGTATAAATTGAGATGATGAGGAAGGGATGAAATACAACACAGAAAGAGTAAGAGAGAATCAGAGAGAGTGTGTAAATTTATAGAGAGAAAGTGAGTGTGAGTTCTGTAATCTCCCCCCGGAAAATTCTATAGTGAAATTTCTCTCCGTAGACGTAGGCAATTGCCGAACCATGTAAATATCTTGTGTCTCCTTTCTATGTGTGATTGATTTCTAAGTGTGCCTAATCCTAACATTTGTGTGCTTGTCGCTTAGCAATTTTTTACTGTTGTAGTCATCACCAAATTGTCCTCCCAAGTCGAGTAATTGGACTTCATGGCTGTTTTCTTTCTCTTCTACAGGCAAAAAGAAGAATAAATTGACATACTGGGTTGTAAACATGTAATAGGATTGTGGCAATGACTGAAAGAATGTAGTTACCTTTCTTTGCTCTTTTCCTTCTCCTTTGGTAGTAGATACAAGCACCGACTAGAGATAGCACTAGGAATGCTGATAGAATTATGCTGATACTGATTGTAATTATTTTTCCTTTCCTACCTTCTAAAAACAAATGGTATAATTTTAGCCACTATTTAAATCATGCCCATTTTCATTCAATTTGAATTAATGGAAACATTTTTTGAAAGGAAAAAAATATTCATTTTTTTTGGCATTTGAACCTTATCATATTATAAACAAAAGCTTTCATTCACAACATAAATAATGTGTAGAGCAATTAAAAAATTAACATAGAACTTTTGTATCACGAGCACATGTGGGTCGATCCTATTAGGAAAAAAAACCCAAGCCCCAGCTGTGTGTGCTCAATCGTAGGTGGAATCGCACCAGCAGGGTGATCTCCTTGCCATAATTGCAGCAATTCACGATTGGGGCTTATATTGGTGGGTTGTGGTGAACGACAGCATTTTGGGCTGCCTTTTGGCGCCCAAAACGATTCTCCATCATCTTACACAAATAGAGATGGATGGGGGAATACATTGAAACACGGATGGAACTCTAGAGTTTAGTTTGTCAAAATTGAAAAACTGTAATTTAAAGTGTAAAACGCATGAAACCTTAAGGGGTTTTTTTATTTCATTATATATATATATATATATTTTTAAAAAATTCTAATTTACTAGTGGTTGTGTGGTGGGCAGCGCTGAGAACATCAGCGGTAGTGGAAAAAATGCCAATAACACCAGCATTAAAAAATTAACTAGTCTAGCTGTAAAAAATAAAAAATAAAATAGCTAAAATTTATGATCAATTGGGGCCTAGCCGAGCTCGGGCTGAGCTTGAGTAGACAAGTTCTGGGACTCAAGCTTGGAAAGACAAAAGAAACTGTCAGCTCAGTTAGTCCGATCAAACCGTCTCTTGTTACCCCTAATCATGTTTGATCTTACTTTGTGAATTGAGATTGAAAATATGAAATATGTCATTTAAAATCAAATGCTCACCACTGCTTCAGCCACCATCGTTGCCATTGTCAATAGGTTGTGCTGCAATTGGCAGGTCTCGCAAGAAGGGTTAGAACTCTTAAGAAGATTGAATGAGAAAAGTAATGAAAGGAGAAGACAGTTTATTGTATATATTATCAACCATACAATACATCTTTATATACTAAATACAATGAGGAAATCAAGCCTCCTTCTAAACCTAAATTTCTGTGATAGAGAAGACCTTCCTAGTTTAGACAAACACAATCACCTAGTTTAGATATACACAATCTTTACATTAGTTACAGAGATATCCTTAATATCATACCTTATGTTACAGCTTGGTACAAGAACTCTCCCTACCATCTTTCCCTTCGATAACGAAGAAAGGTACGACATAGCATCAGAGAGGCAATCGCGGCAATCAAGTGGTGACAAATCAGGGGTACACTGCACCATGCTATACAACCTCATAGAACTTGTGACATTAGCTTTGCTTGTTGCATACATGTGATTCGAAGGATTGGAAGTTGCCACAAAACTCAGATTAGAGAGTTTTTCCCAAAATCTCATTGAATTTATCAGGCTCAAACTCAGTTATATTTTCTGTATTCACCAAGCAAACCCGTACTTGTGAATCTACTTTAGAGAAGAAAGATCTGTAAGAACAGCGAATCAAACACTCATCGTACCATATAATTGCCGCTTTCTTGAAGGGGCAATCTTTAACAATCTCATTGCTGGCCATGTCGATGCAATTCTGGCAGACGCTGGCTGGAACATCACCTCTGCAGAGGAATAGACCATAAACTTTGTCAGGATCGTCCCCTTGTGTATTGTTGGAGACGATGGAGTCACCACCATTGTTGTAAAGAGACTGGATGAGGAGGCGTCTGAGGTTGCTGTCAAACTGGCTACCCATAGTGTAATTTGTGGTATTTGTTGAACACATAGTGTATAGGTGTTTGGGTTGTGCCATGATCAATGGGTGTTGAATAACAAGCAGGAGTGAAAAAAACAGAGGAATCATAGTTCCTGATGGGGTAGAGAGAACAACTACAGTCATCATTCTTTTCCTTCCAATTTTTACATAAGAGCAGAAATTGCTGATAATTGTAACATTTTTAATTTAATGCTTTTGTCACCAAAAACATAGACAACAATTGTATTTTTAAAAATAGACCATTCATTTTTTGGTGACAAACGCGATGAATTGAATATGCTACAATTATCAGATCGCTCTAATTTTTTTTGTGACTAATATACATGAAATGCCTAGTAAAATGAACAGTTCGAATTATTGAAACAAAACCCCACGGATCCGAACATGGCCCATCAGTCTGGATAAAGGATTGGAGGGGATCCGCTACCTATTTTTAATAGAGAAATGAATTGTCATTACTTTTAGCATTGGACTGTACAAACCACTTTTCCCATTGATCACAACTATATGAATTATCATATATTACATATATTTCTTTCTATGTTACAAATATTATTTCAATTTACAATCACAACACACAACAAAAATCACAGTAAGTGACAACCTTTTAGCATTCACCGTGGTGATACGCTAGAAACAGTCACTTGAATTTTTTACAGAAGGATCTGTGAATGAAGATGGTTCGATATGAGCAACCCTGCCAACAGAAAATGCAGGTTGATTTGGTTCAGGAAGTGTTGCTGATTCACTTCCAAATAGAACCACCACAGATGACATATTTGGTCTATCTTTTGGATCTTCTTGGACACATAGAAGCCCAATATGGATACATCTTACAACTTCTGCCACGGGGCATGACCCCGCCAACAATGGATCTAAAAATTCTAGTTCTTTTCCATCGCTCCATAGTCGCCATGCCTATAAAATCACATAGTTTTAATTTGAATGAGTAGTTGTCACATTCTAGTTATTCGAGTATTTGTAGTTGAAAAGGGGGTTGAAAACACATACATAAGCAAGGAGTGTCGGAGCATGTTCTGTAAGGTAAAAGCCACTGTTTCTTTTCCCACTAATGATCTCGAGCAAGATCACTCCGTAACTGAAAACATCAGATTTTACAAAGAATAGTCCACCCATTGCATACTCGGGAGCCAGGTATCCACTGTATCAAATATGATCATTATTTTATCTTCTTTTCAATTAAACTATGTAGTTTCAATGAAAGATAGAGGAAAGAGCAAGGGTTTAAATAGCAATGTGTCACGATTGGTATTTGTCGTGGTTGATATCAGGTGTAGCGAATGATACGTATTAAATCATCAACAGCCAAAAATAGCTTTATAGAGCTTTATATATAGTAGTCATATCAACTTTTGAACCGATATGTATTGGGAGTTGGTTAATGTTGGTGTAATTTTTATTCATCGGTATTGGAAGGGCTGAAAACTGATAAATATCAACCAATATTTAAAACTATGAGAAATAATAGACTTACTATGTTCCTACAACTCTTTTGGTGTTAGCTATATTTTGGTTTTCACCAAAAATTCTCGCCATTCCGAAATCTGATATCTTAGCGACCATTTCTTGGTCCAATAGAACATTATTAGGCTTTAGATCCCTGTGTATCATTTTAAGCCTCGAGTCTTCGTACAAATAAAGTAGTGCTCGAGCAATCCCAAGAATAATGTTCAGGCGTATATCCCAATGAAGTTTTGCACGCTTCTCTGAATCTGAAATTGTATATAAAATTAAAGCTACCTGAGATAATATTTTTTTGTTCATTTTCTTAGTTATACCGAGCTGTAAGAAAGCCTATAAAAAAAGATACAAGAACAAACCAAATATGAAGAGATCAAGGCTTTTGTTGGGCATGTATTCATATATGAGCAATTTTTCTTCTCCCTTTATGCCACAACCCACAAGCCTCACAAGGTTTCTATGTTGAAGTTTTGCCATTAGTTTGACTTCGTTCTTGAACTCCTCTAATCCTTGCCATGATTTCCTCGACAGCCTTTTGACCGCTATTTCCTTGCCATCACACAAGATACCCTACAAATTTCAGTTAAATATTTATTGATATGTGTTGAGATTTTGGACAACTAATATATCAGCTGTTATTAGACCGTACAAATACGTGTCCCCGATACTATTGTTTAAAACCATCTGGAAGACTACGGGAATGATCACACTAACAGGGAAAAAGTTGTTACCTTGTAAACAGTGCCAAACCCACCTTGTCCGAGCTTATTTGTATCAGAAAAGTTTCCTGTGGCTGCCTTTATAGTAGCCAACTCCATGAAAGGCAGTTCCTGAGAACTGACAAATTCACCTTCTTGATTAATGTCAACACTTGGTGGGTTTGCCAATTCTTGTAACAATGCACTTTGGCTTTTTTCCTCATCTGCAAGGCAGCAGACTCTACTGTTAATGGTAGTTATTTCATTGATATGGTGCGGTTTGCCTATTTGAGAGTAAAATTATAAACCAAATGGCAGATTGGCGGATAACCAAATTGCGGTTTGGACGGTTTGGGGCGGATTGACGGATTGAAAAATATTTTTAACCAATTATCAAGCATTTGCGTAATATATAACACTAATTTACATAATATTTTATATATATATATAGCACAAACTAAGTTTACATAATATTATTCATATATATAACTATTAATTGGTAACAAATTAAAAAAATCTCTCTCATACTCAATTTTACTTTGATATTTTATTAGACGTTAAAAATATATATATGTATTAACTATAGCGGAGCGGTTTTGAAGGTAGATTATAAATTTTAATGTTTAATCCACAGTTAGCAGATAAAACAGTGCAGATTGGTGCGGTTTTTACAAATTGGACAGTAGTTTATACAGTCCTAGAGATGGGAATGTAGCGTGTTAGTAATTAAGCATTAGGACAACATTAAGTCTCGAAATACATAAACAAAATGCAAAATCAGACACAAAAGACACAGAAAACGCATGTTTTGTGTCTGATTTTGTGTGTGGTTTCTGTGCTTTTAAACTTGCTGTTTTGTAAATTTACCTTTTTGTGTTCGGTTACTTCGCTAATGCCGAATAACATAGCAGCCAGCAGCAAGACCTGCGAGCACCAATGTTGTGTTAGGGAAAATATGTGATTCCCCACAAGTAAATCAATCAATGGGAATAAAAACTAATGCGGAAAAATTAAATCAGAAGCAACACAAGAATTTTTACGTGGTTCCCTCAATGTGAGGTACTTCCACGGGATCAAAATCCGATTCCACTATCAACCAAATAAGTTCCAAACGATTACAAACGAGACATTAATGGTCTCACAAAATCACCCTTAGGTGAATTCCAAATAATCACAAATAAACAAGAGGAAAGACCTCACCAAATAGATGAACAAAAATCTTCAGAACCAGAGTTGTAGAAGATCCAAAATAACGAACCAAATCAACACCGAAAATTGAACCAAACTGCTTCACAAATCAAAGCACCAATTCTTGATTGACCAAGTCAAATCAAGAATACCAAAACAATACCAAGTTGATTAATGTGCTACTACCGTCTTTTTCTTCACACACAGGGATGAGCAAAAACAAAACCAAAACCAAAACCTAAAATATTGTGAATCTAGGGTTTTTTTTTATCAAACCTTAGTTGTTTCCAAATTAAATTGGGTCTCCATAAATTAAATATAATATATAAAAATATATTATAATTAATACTAAACCAACTTAAACTCTTTTTCCAAAACCAATTGGGTCCCACACTCTAATAAGGAGGTATACCCAACAATTCTCCCCCTACCGACTTAGGTGGAGACATCAACCATACCCGCCAAAGTTCGACACTTTAAATGTTTGTCTCTCGACAAAGTCTTTGTCAACATATCCGAGATATTATCATCTGTGTGAACCTTTTCGAGTTGTAACAATTTCGAGTCTAACACACCACGAATCCAATGGTATCTCACATCAATGTGTTTCGATCTCGAATGAAAGGTAGAATTTTTACTCAAGTGAATAGCACTTTGACTATCACAATAAAGCACATACTTTTCTTGCTTCAAACCCAACTCTTGCAAAAATTTCTTCAACCATAACTCTTCTTTGCAAGCTTTTGTAATGGCAATAAATTCAGCTTCGGTAGTTGAGAGAACAACACATTTTTGTAATTTAGATTGCCATGCCACAGCTCCCCCTGCAAAAGTCATCAAATACCCCGAAGTAGATTTTCTAGAATCAACATCACCAGCCATGTCAGAATCTGTAAACCCATCAAGCATCGGCTTACCATCCCCAAAACATAAACACACCTTCGAAGTCCCTCGAAGATACCTTAGAATCCATTTTACCGCTGCCCAATGTTCTTTACCCGGATTAGAGAGAAAACGACTCACCACACCAACTGCGTGAGCAATATCCGGCCTTGTACAAACCATGGCGTACATCAATGAACCAACTGCTGAAGCATAAGGAACTTTCAACATCTATTCTTTGTCTTTCTCACTTGTAGGACATTGATTCGAACTAAGTTTGAAGTGACCCGCAAGTGGACAACCAACCGGCTTTGCTTTATCCATGTTGAACCTCTCAAGAACTTTCTCAATGTAGCTCTCTTGAGACAACCAAATCAGCCCCTTTTTGCGATCACGAACAATTTTCATACCAAGTATTTGCTTTGCCGGTCCTAAATCTTTCATAGCAAAAGACTTGCTCAACTCCAATTTCAACCTGTTAATCATGGTAGAATCTTGACCCACAATTAACATGTCATCAACATAAAAAAAAAGAATAATAAATTTGCCATCCAGGAAATTTTTCACAAACACACAATGGTCCAAAGTGGTTTTAGAAAAACCATTATTCATCATGAAAGAGTCAAATTTTTTGTACCATTGCCGTGGAGCTTGCTTGAGGCCATACAAACTTTTCTTCAATTTGCAAACAAATTTCTCTTTTCCTTTCTCTACAAAACCTTCCGGTTGCTCCATATAAATTTCTTCTTCAAGATCACCATGAAGAAATGCGGTCTTCACATCAAGTTGCTCAACTTCAAGGTTCATACTTGCAGCCATGCCAAGTACAACCCGAATAGAAGACATCTTTACAACCGGTGAGAAAATCTCGTCAAAATCAATACCTTTCTTTTGTCCAAAGCCTTTCACAACAATACATGCTTTGTACCTCAGATTCTTCCTATCATTCTTCAATTTGAAAACCCACTTATTTTTCAGAATTTTCTTCCCTTTAGGCAACTTCACTAAATCATAAGTCTGGTTTTCAAGCAAGGAATTCATCTCCTCTTCCATGGCCTTTTTCCAATCATCTTTCTTTGCATGCTCAATTGCTTCTTGGTAGCTCTCCGGCTCCCCTTGATCGGAAATCAACACAAATTCATTGGGAGGATACTTTCTTGAAGGTTGTCGGTCCCTTGTAGATTTTCTTAACTCAAGTTGTGGTGGCGGTTCTTGAGTTGGATGCTCTTCCTCAATTTCTGGCTCAACTTCATTAGGCTTAGCATCATCTTCTACATCTTCAATAGGTGGCTGCACATCTCCCACATTTTCATCATCCACCGAAGATGAAGGAGATGGATCCATGTCAATGAGATCACTAGTTTTTGGCTCTGGTTGATCACCTTTGCCAAAGTCTTCAATTGTTTGGTCTTCAAGAAACACAACATCACGGCTTCGAATGATTTTCTTGTCGACCGGATCCCACAATCTATACCCGAATTCATCTCGCCCATAGCCAAGAAAAATACATTGTCTTGACTTGCTATCAAGCTTGGACCTCTCATCTTTTGGAATGTGAACAAAAGCTCGGCAACCAAACATTCTTAAGTGCTCATAAGACACATCTTTGCCAGTCCAAACTCTTTCAGGAACATCACCATTCAAAGGATAGCAAGGAGATAAATTGATCACGTCAACCGCTGTACTCATTGCCTCACCCCAAAAGGATCTTGGCAATTTAGCTTGTGAAAGCAAACACCTTGTTCTTTCCACAATGGTGCGGTTCATCCTCTCGGCAACGCCATTTTGTTGAGGAGTCTTCTCAACTGTCTTTTGGTGCCAAATACCTTGGCTGCGACAATACTCATCAAATGGCCCAGTGTATTCACCACCATTGTCTGATCGGATGCACTTCAATTTCTGCCATGTTTCTCTTTCAACCATGGCCTGAAAATGCTTAAATACTTCTAGAACTTGATCTTTAGTTTTTAGTAGAAAAGCCCAAACTTTCCTTGAATAATCATCAATGAAAGTAAAAAAATAAAGTGCACTACCATGTGTTCTAACTTTTAAAGGACCACAAACATCCGAATGAATCAACTCCAAAACATTTTCTTTTCTAGAAGCAATATTTTTATGAAAAGAAACTCTATGTTGTTTACCCGCCAAACAATGAACACAAGTTTTAAGATGTGTACCTTTCAAACCGGATAGAAGCTCTTTCTTGAACAAAACTTGCAGCTCCTTTTCACTCATATGGCCAAGCCGCTTGTGCCACAATTCGGTAGAAGTATCATCTTCAAGTGCATTGACAACACCTTTACAAATTTTTCCTTGCATCGAATAAAGTGTATGAGTCTTCTTGCACTTAGCCACCACCAAAGAACCCTTTGTGAGCTTCCATATTCCATCACCAAATTTGTTGTTGAAGCCCTCATCATCTAGCTTCCCAGTAGAGATCAAATTGAGGCGAATGTCGGGAACATGCCTCACATCTTTAAGCAACAACTTGCAGCCCAAATTTGTTTCCAAACAAACATCACCCATGCCGATAATCTTGGACAAACCTTCATTACCCATTCGAACAGAACCATAATCTCCTACAGTGTAGGTAGTGAAGAAATTAACTCGAGAAGTCACATGAAAAGAAGCACCAGAATCAATCACCCAATGACTCTCTTGGCCCACAAAATTGATACAATCATCTTCACAAACGACCATGAGATCATCGGTAGTAACTGCCGTTGTGTCTTCTTGTTTCTTATCCACACTTTTGTCACGTCTTTTCTCCTTGTTCTTGAGCTTTCGGCATTCCCGCTTCACGTGCCCTTTCTCATGGCAATAGTAGCACTCAACGTCTTTCTTTGAAAAAGAACCATCTTTTGATTTGTCACGGCTTTGATCACGACCATGAGGAGTCTTACTCCTCCCCCTTGTTTTGCTTCGGCCTCTCACAACAAATGCTTCTGAATGAGAGGAACCCGCTGATTTTCTTCTAGTTTCTTCATTCAACAAACTACTGGTGACTTGGCCCATTGTGACAACTCCATCGGGCGCCGAATTACTAACTGTCACAACCAAAGTCTCCCAACTTTCGGATAAGGAACTAAGTAGCATCAAAGCCTGCAACTCATCATCAAAAATAATTTTTATAGAAGCAAGTTGGTTAACAATACTCTTTATTTCATTCAGATGTTTCGGAATAGGGCTGCCCTCTTTATATTTTAAATTAACCAACTTACGAAACAGAAAGACTTTATTTGTGGCTGATTTTCTATCATAAAGACTCTCTAATTTTTTCCATAAATCATGTGCTGAAGTTTCAGTGGCAACATGATGAAACACACTGTCATCAATCCATTGACAGATAACACCAACAGCTTTTCGATTTAACCTCTTCCACTCATCATCTTTCATATCATCAGGTTTGCCACTATCACCCTCAATAGGCCCATACAAGTCTTTACAAAATAATAGGTCCTCCATTTTAGTTTTCCAAGTTACCCAATTGCTTCCATTGAAGCTAGACATACGACCCACATTCCCTTCCATTGATTTACAAAAATAAATAAACCCCAATAAACCGTAAGCTCCGATACCAGTTGTTAGGGAAAATATGTGATTCCCCACAAGTAAATCAATCAATGGAAATAAAAACTAATGCGGAAAAATTAAATCAGAAGCAACACAAGAATTTTTACGTGGTTCCCTCAATGTGAGGTACGTCTACGGGATCGAAATCCGATTCCACTATCAACCAAATAAGTTTCAAACGATTACAAACGAGACACTAATGGTCTCACAAAACCACCTTTAGGTGAATTCCAAATAATCACAAATAAACAAGAGGAAAGACCTCACCAAATAGATGAACAAAAATCTTCAGAACCAGAGTTGTAGAAGATCCAAAATAATGAACCAAATCAACACTGAAAATTGAACCAAACTGCTTCACAAATCAAAGCACCAATTCTTGATTGACCAAGTCAAATCAAGAATACCAAAACAACACCAAGTTGATTAATGTGCTACTGCCGTCTTTTTCTTCACACACAGGGATGAGCAAAAACAAAACCAAAACCCTAAAATATTGTAAATCTAGGGTTTTTTTTATCAAACCTTAGTTGTTTCCAAATTAGATTGGGTCTCCACAAATTAAATATAATATATAAAAATATATTATAATTAATACTAAACCAAATTAAACTCTTTTTCCAAAACTAATTGGGTCCCACACTCCAATAAGGAGGTATACCCAACAATTTGTTGGACCGGTAACTAGCATAGCCACCTTAATCTTCTCTCTGTTCCCTGTTTGTTTAGGCAAAAGATCTATGTTCTCAATTTCAGTTCATATATTGTATGCACTAATGACAATAAACATGTTTGGCAAAGTCTTTTGGGGAAATTTTATTGAAAACACCTTTTTTAGGAATTTTTTAAAAAATCATTTTGGCCCAAAATTGAAACCATATGAGAGTTATTTGTGCGAAGTAGTCAAAAGATTTTAGACAAACAATATGGTTTTCTTGTTTTCTTCAAGTATATGGCAACAAGCAATAGCATAGACAAAGTAACTACTTTAAATTCAATTTTCTTACCATTGACAGCAGGTTCGTTGTAAAATGGATATAGCTGAAACCTCATGTTGCAGTTTCTGCTTAAAACAGTACCGCCTTGGCGATAATCACAGCACCCATCAAGGTCTCCAAATTCAGAATTCAAACAAACTCTACAGTCGCTTCGAGAGATGTCTCTTGTGCACTGTACAAGCCCATAAATCGTTTCATTCGTTGAAATTTTGGTTTTACCAGTAGCAAACATGAGGTTAGAAGGATTAAATGCAGCTTGATCGGAGAGTTTATTCATGAAATCCTTCAAAACTACAACAAAATCAACACTGTCCGAAATATTTTTCTCATCTTTATTTGAGTCAGGATACATTCCAGTATAGCCGTCCCAGGGATGGAAAGGCCGGTATGAGTACTGAACTTGACAGAATTCATGCCATATAATTGCATTTTGGGTTGGACACACTGTCATGATCTCCTGGCTTGCATTCTGAACGCAATCCCGACACACTTCAGGAGTGACATCCCCTCTGCAAAGTGCTTGCCCATACACTTGATCAGTACTGTTTCCGAATACAGTTCTGTTGAAGCCTTGACTTAGAGGAGTGTTCGACCATAGAGACTCAAGAAGTCTCTTAAGATTGTTCCCAAATGGGCTATTTTGCGTGTAATTAGCGGGACTAACATCACAAGATATGAAATTAGGTGCTGCTCGAACAGAGGTGGAGATCACGAACTGAGACACCATTAAGAAAATTATTGCTGAAAGTGCATCTTTGTCAATCTTCCTCATATGAGATCTCATTTGTGCCTACTTCACCCGAAAAAACTTGAAAGATAAGATAGTAATCCGACAACAATAGGAGAAGAGTCACAGAACCAGACACAGAATATATACTATGTGCCTGGTTTTGTGACCCATTTTTATATTTGTAGCAGAACTATTGAAAAAGTCCGTCAACAAGTTTTCAACGGGACAACCAAGAGAGGAGATGTTTATTACATGGAGGTGTTTATTGGTTGAAAAAAATACTAACAATAAGAGTTTTGGAACTTTGAAAAATCATGGCCAGCATGTTAGACTAAATAAAAATAATTGATCACCTAACATAGATGGATAGACTCTGAATAATAAGTTAATAAACTGTTCAAAGAATGCATAAATATTTTCAGATGATGTTTCCAGTTTTGGCTTTTAATACAAATTAACTACATTGTATTAAGTACCACTAGTAGGGTTCTAATACTGAGAATTGGTTCAGCTAGGAAGCGCCAATACGGATACGATACGATACGGATATGACGATATAATAAAATCTAAAAAAGTAAAATATGGATACGGCGAGAATATGTTTTGCAAAACATATATTTTGTAATTTTTTCAAGCGTGAGTTCTTTCATTTACTTAATATCAAATGTTGATTCAGAACATATCAAATCTTAAAGCAAGCTAATGAAAACAATTATATTAATTCAGAATATCAATGTCAATTTTTGCTTGTTCCTCTTCATGTGAGAGTGGCATAGAGGTATTTTTGTGAAGATAAAGGTAGAAAGAAAAAAAAAAGAAAGTGACATGACCGACGTTTGGAGATCAATGATGTTGTTTCATTTTAGTTTTTTATTTTATTTTATTTTTTGTCTTTATAGAGGCTAAGGTTCCTTCATTTGTACTTCGTTTGACCATTCCATAAGTGCGTAAGCAGTGGCATATCTTTGGTATTTTTTACTTGCATTAAACTTTATAATTTTACAATTTGACCCTTATTAAAATCTGTAAGAAAATTATGTTTCTGCCCCTGCTGTATCCCGAACATATCCTTCCCGTATCTTGAATGAATCCATCCCGTATCCGAAATAAAAAAATATAAAAAATTATTTTTGGATACTATCTAATATGTATCCAGCCATATTAGACGCATATTCGTATCCAAAAAATATTCCATACGTGTAGGTGACCTTTTTTAAAGTATCCATGCTTTAGTGGCTTGGTTTTTCAATTGAATATTTAGAAGTCATTATCTATGGGCTGTTAGCCAGAATTCAAAATTCCTACAGGAAATTAAGAATTGTTATGCATGAGTTAGCTTGGTTGAGCCAGCAAAAGAAAAAATAGAAAAATTACATATAAAAGAGAGAGAGAGAGAGAGAGAGAGAGAGAGAGAGAGAGCAAAACAAAACAAAATCTGGGTTCTACTTGGAAGGGTGTAAGTCAAAATATTTCAAAGAGTGCATCAACGAGTTGAGTTGAGATAAGTAACAGGTTGTTCAAACTTGGTTTCGTAACTTAACGAGTTTCAACATATTTAAATTTGAATTGTTAACAAAACGAGCTAATTTTAGATAAGTTTTAAATAGAGCAAACACGAGTCAAGTTCAAATAACTGAATTTGTTTTACATTCCTGTCAAAATCACAGAACAGGAGGCCAAAGTCGGTAAATTTAATAAAAAATTCAACATCACAGAGCAAGTGACAATGTGATTAAAAGTCACCAAACTTCTTAAAGTAAAATCAAAGAGAGAGAACAAAATTGTTGGGAACAATATGTAGATTGACTTGGCAGCATATAGTTGTTTGCAACATAAAAAGGGATATTTTTGCTAATATGATCCTTAGCCTACTGTTTATATAAATTGACTTTGACATTGTAGGCTCCATTTTATTTTGCTAGAAGAATGCTTGGGCCAAATCTATCAGTATGAGTAAGCATGAGACAACTTGGCAATAGAAAAAATTAAAAAAAATTATCAACAAAATTCTTTTTGGCGTTTCTTCTTTATTTTTTACAACACTATGAAAAGTTGGTGTACGACAAAGTTCGGAGTGGATTTTAAATACTAGGAGAGTTGTTGAGAAACAGCTAATATTTTCTTTCTTTTGACTAAGAGGTCAAGTGTTTAAATCTTGTCAATTGTAAGAATTTCTCTCCATTAAGTTATAGCCGCCAACTACTGAAAAAAAGAAAAGGAACCTGTTTGGTTCTTTGAATTCAATTTTTAGAAAATTTTGGACTTTCTGTTTGGTTATCCAAAAAATAAAAAAATTCCAAAATCCTGGATTTTGTGGATGCACTTTGGTTTATGACTTCTGGATGCACTTTGATTTTCTAGATGCACTTTGATCAGTGTTGATGTGACTTCTGGTTGTTAATTTTCTAAAAACACTTTTCAGAATAAAATTTTGAAAATTAACTTAGAAAAGTGAAATCAAACAGGGTGAATATATTGCACTTTTAATCCCTATACTGTGATCCCAATCGCAATTTGGTTCATTTAATTTCAAATTAAACAATTTAGTCTATGCACAGTCTAGTTTTAATTTATTTATTCCATTCAAGATGGAGGTTAAAATTGGTTATGAGTCTAAAAAAATTAACGAAAATTTGGATGTAAAAACCAAATTGAAACTTTACATGCAAAGATTAAATTGTTCAAATAGAAATAATAGAAACCAAATGAAATTTGAGTCAAACTATGAGATTCTTAACTATCCCCCTATAAAACAATGAAATTACTAAAATTCTTATAATTGAAATATATTGTTGACATTATTAAAAATTGTTAATTGAGTTTGTTAGATTTTATTATTGGCAATCCCGTTTGACAAGGATTTCTTTAAGAAATTGATTTTCTTCCAAAACTAGGATTACTTTTGGATTTCTATAAGTAATTGGATTTCTTCCAAAACTAGGATTACTTTTGGATTTTCTATAAATAGTTGGTTTTCTCCCAAAACTATTTAATTCCTCCATATCTTCTTATTGGATATTAAGGTTTATATCTGGAGATATTTTGTTAGTTTTCTTTGATGTTTTATTGAGTATTCAACTCATGGTTTAAAGAGAGTACATCAAAGGTTTTGTTTGTTATACACAAGAGAGAGAGAGTTATTCTTCGGTGGATTCTGAAGAATTCGAGCCTGAAGCTTCGGTGGATTCTGGAGTGGCTCATCGTAAAGACAATTCCGAGGTGAAGACGGGGTTGGAAGAGGCACATAGAGATTGGTTCAATTAGGCGTGGATTCGCTAAATAATTGAGAGTATACTTGCGTAATTCCTTTAAATCTTCTTAGTGGATTGTTTTGTGGTTGTTGCCCGTGGTTTTTTAATCACAGTTGGAGGTGTCCAATTGTGGTTTTTCCACGTAAAATCGTTGTGTCGATTTGTCTTTGATTGTTTGATTGGGATTGTTATATTCTGCTTAAAATTGGTACATAATCACAAATCAACATCTAGGGTTTCTAGATTTTTCAATTGGTATCAGAGCAGGTCGTTCTATTTTTTTTTCAAAAAAAAAATTCTTTTAGAACGAGATCTTGTTTGATTTGTGATAATGGATTCAATTTGTGAAGAAAATTCTATGGTTCGATCACCCCTACTTGACGAATCCTCGGGGAGTGAAGATGAAGAACTTCAGCAAGCATATCAAAAGTTGTATAAGGAGTCTCTTAACTTATTCAAATTGAATGACAAACTCAAAAAAAACTCAAAGCATATGAAAGTGAGAATGTCAAGTTAAAAAAAGAGATTTCCGAGGCTAGGAATGATGCCCTTAAGATTTCTAATGATCAACAAGCTCTTTGTGCAAAACTCTGGAATTGTGAGCTACAGCAAATCTATGCAACATATGAAGAAAAGATTGAAACTCTCGAGATGTCTCAAGTTGCTTTGGAAGAACTAATGATCAAGAAAGAGGAAGAACTCAAGTGTGCTATGGCAACCATTGGTCTTTGGAACAGAGGATCAAAGACTTTGGACAATATCATTGGGTCTCAACAAATTTGTTCTGACAAGAGTGGCATTGGCTTTGGTGATAACAAAGAGCAAAGACAGAGTGCATCTACATCTCATGATACAAGAATCAAGGAAAGGGAGAACAAAAAATTCAACATAAGGATGGACTTCTCAAACTTCCTAGAATTGGTAATGTAAAAGAAAAGAAGGTACACCCTGTTTTTATTTGTCATCATTGTGGTATGCATGGTCATATTCGCCCTTATTGTTATAAGTTGCATGGGAGAGTGTATTTGCCTAGACCTAAAAATAGGAGGTTGGAAACCAAGTCGAGACGGGTTCCCATTGAAAGCAAAGGGAACCACAACGTCAAGACATGACCCAAGAACCGCAATGCTCACAACTTTGTTTATACTAAAGCGGTTTGGGTGAGAAAACTTGACTTGTGTTAATTTGTTTTTTCGGTTTTTTTTAGGTTTTTGTGTGTTTTTTTTTTCTTTTCTTTTTGAGTCTTTTAATGTGTGCATGTTCGTTTTCTGTCTTGCTTTGTTTAGAAAAAGAAAAAAATAATAAAAAAATAAAAATCCAAAAAGATTTTCTTGTATGGTTTTGCAAGCTTGAAATTTTTGAGTAGTCCTTGGTGCATATTGGAATTGATGAGAATATCCATTACAAGTTAATATGTGTGTGCTTTCTGTGGTCATTACTCATTTTGGAGTGTGTGTTTTTTGATTAGTATGTCTCATTCTGTACACACTCTTGGATTAGCAAATATCGGAGTCTTTCGCCTTAGTGATTATTTTTTTATGGACTTCTAGCATTGTATCTTTTGCTTTTCTAGAGGAATTGACCTATACTAGCATATCATGGGTGATGTTGAGTCTCTTAACCACCTTCCATCTTTTTGCATCTCCACGGCTTTCCCCTCTATTTTTTGTAGTCCAGCCATGAGGAAAAGGCTACCTCAGAGTCACCAACCAGGCTATCCTTAATATATCCATGCTTCTCTGGTTCGGTTTCCATACTCTTGAGCGTGTCAGCCGCCAATGAGTGTGCAAAAGAAAGAAAAAAAAAAAAAAAAAAAAGATGTGCAAAAGAAAGAAAAGAAAAAGATGTGAAAAAAAAAGGAAAAAAAAATAAAGGATTCATTGATTGAGGGGGAGCCTCCGCCTTTACTCACCAAATACCCTTGATTCCTAGTGGTTTGACTTTCCTTAGTTGTGCTTAGATTCTCTTGTCGGAGGTCCAGCTTTCATATCACTACCAGGATTTGAATCTAGTGTTTGTCGAACTCCAAGTCACACACACACTGTTTCTCATGGGATCTATACTTTTCACATAATGCATCACTTTCTTTTATGAGAAATCTTCTAAATGCTGTGCACATTGTGTTTTCATGTAATTGTGCTTCTTGGATAATCTTGTGTGTTTTAAGGTACAAATCTGAAATTCCCTGCTTGCTCCATCATATTATTTTTGTCTTTTTTTTTTCTTGTTCATTGTTTTTAGTGAGAGGGAGTTTGGTTTATCATTGCAAGAGTTTGTTAGCATGAACACTTTGTTTTGTTTGGTACGTGAGATTGGCATTAGTTGGTTTGCATGTTGCTTTGCATTGGCTTCTTCATTGTTTGAGCTTCCTTTGTCAATTCGTGAAAAAAAAAAAAAAAATGGGGATTAATGTTGTCCGGTGTGTCTTAGGATTTCATGTATTCATGTCATGTGTCGGGTGCATAAGTCTTAGTTTTCATCTATCCATGCTACATGTTCTTAAAATCTTCAAGCCACATCTATTCATGTTTTCCATCTCATGTTTCAAGATAATCTTGTCATATGTTTATTGCTTTTTCATATACTCTTGTGGCACTAATAGTTGTTTTGGAGATTGTGGCACTAATAGCTATTTTGCAGATCTTAATCTTGAGAAAGAAGTTTGTGTTTGTGGTTGTAATGGGTTGGGGATTAGGATTTTATTTGTTAGGTGTGTTTTGTCACGGTATTGCCAAAGGGGGAGATTGTTAGGTTTTATTATTGGCAATCCCGTTTGACAAGGATTTCTTTAAGAAATTGATTTTCTTCCAAAACTATGATTACTTTTGGATTTCTATAAGTAATTGGATTTCTTCCAAAACTAAGATTACTTTTGGATTTTCTATAAATAGTTGGTTTTCTCCCAAAACTATTTAATTCCTCCATATATCTTCTTGTTGGATATTAAGGTTTATCTGGGGATATTTTGTTAGTTTTCTTTGATGTTTTATTGAGTATTCAACTCATGGTTTAAAGAGAGTACATCAAAGGTTTTGTTTGTTATACACAAGAGAGAGAGAGTTGTTCTTCGGTGGATTCTGAAGAATTCGAGCCTGAAGCTTCGGTGGATTCTGGAGTGGCTCATCGTAAAGACAATTCCGAGATGAAGACGGGGTTGGAAGAGGCACATAGAGGTTGGTTCAATTAGGCGTGGATTCGCTAGGTAATTGAGAGTATACCTGTGTAATTCCTTTAAATCTTCTTAGTGGATTATTTTGTGGTTGTTGCCCGTGGTTTTTTAATCACAGTTGGAGGTGTCCAATTGTGGTTTTTCCACGTAAAATCGTTGTGTCGATTTCTCTTTGATTGTTTGATTGGGATTGTTATATTCTGCTTAAAATTGGTACATAATCACAAATCAATATCTAGGGTTTCTAGATTTTTCAGAGTTAATGGTTAAATAATGGATGGGGTTATTTGTTATGTGATTAGAAATTTTAAAGGTCAGGATTAATTTCTAGAACCACATGAGCAATTAATATTTGAGTAAACACTAGGTAGAATATTTATAATTTATCATAAATTATAATATTAAAACTATTGGGAATAATTTTCAAACAAAATGAACGCTACAAATACAAAAATATTTAACACAAAATAAAATAAAATAAAATGCATAGAAGGCAATGTTTACATTCTTTACACTTTTTTTTTTTTTTTTTAAAAAAAAAAAATTCATGCATTCCCATATTTATGATGAACACAAATCCATTGTGTCTCGTCATCATCTTGATGGAAGGCTGCTACGAGAGAGATTTATTACTAATTTTTTATTTTAAATTCTAACAAAAGATAGAAATCCCTGAATGATTTAACTAATGAATATAATTAAATGATGCTTTCAAAATATATTAAAAAAAAAGAACTGATGATAGTTACTTGTTTACTAGTCATTGACATATATATATATATATATATATTAAAAAAGAACTGATGATAGTTACCGGAAAAATTAACATATATATATGTATATAATAAAAAACTGATGATAGTTACTTCTTTTTTTCTTTTTCTTTTTTGAACTAGACTGATGATAGTTACTTGTTTACTAGTCATTGACACAACAACAATAATAATAATAATAATAATAATAATAAACTGTGTGTTTGTTGGCCTCTCATATTGCAGTCGATTGTTTAATCACATAAAAAAAAATAATAATAATAATTAAAAAAAAATCTGAATGCTACTGGACTATGTTCATTCAAAATAAATAAATAAATAAATAAATTATTTTGCTATTTAAGTATCAATAATAATTTTAATATTTTATTTTCATTTCAAATAATTTTTTTTCCCCCTTTTTGTGATGCAAAATTATTATTTAACAAACTTCTGTAATTGAGTTTTTCTAATGTGTCGTTTTCATTTGATAAAATGGCTAATCTGGTAAATCTTTCTTGAGACATAATTTACTAAAAGTATAAGTTTATCAATTTTAATTTTGAAAAAACTTTTTTTATCTTGAAGAAACTGTTATAGATATGCATGTATGTCGATTAGCAATGTATAATAAAAAAAAGAAAAATTTACTCTGAAATTTAATAAAGGAACTGGAAAAAGTTTTCAAAATTGTTCTTTCCTCCCTCTCATAATAGATAACTCACCATGAGAAAGACAACAAATAGACAGTGACAATGACAACTCCCATATCGGCAATTTTTATTATGTTTATCAAAGTTTTCCCTAACAACTCATAATGATATTTACACTACTACACTTTGAAACCATTAATCCACTACATCCATCACCGGGGCATAACAACAGAAATTGTTAATTCATTAACAGAATAATCTTTATCATTTGTTTCATAGTGATCTTTGAGTCTCCCAATAGAGAAGGCAGGTCGTTCGGGTTGACTAACAGTTTCACTTTTTAGAATAACCACAACCGATGGCATGGTAGGCCTTTCATACGCATCTTCTTGAACGCGCAATAAACCAATTGTGAGAATATATTGTATATATGGCATGTTGTGTATATATGGCATGATTGTGTAAATAGGACTTAGTTAGTATTTCCTTTTTTAGTCATAGATTTAGGACTCTATAAACTGATGAACTCTTTGTAAATTGATACAATTGAATACACAATATTCTTCAGAAACTTACATGGTATCAAAGTCGTGTGTGAAACCCTAGCTCTGCTTCTAGTCGTTCGGAGTCTTCTCTTGTTCGAAGTTTCAAAGTTCTCTCTGGTTCGAAGCTCTTTCTTCTCGATTTGTAGACTTCTTGTTCGTGGTTCTCTGGAGTCGCGATTGTACCGGACTCGCAATCAACATCTGGTCTCGTTGGGATCGCAATCTACCCAGTGTCGGGATTGTGACCCATCTCTGTTTCAATCATTGTTCTACGCCTTCCAGGATTTCTCTCTCAATCGTGATCTACCTAGTATCGGGATCGTGACCCATCTCTATTTCAGTCGTCGGAATTGCAGCTCATCATCTTCGATTCGTGATCCATCTGAGATTGGATCTAGTTCGTTTGCTTTGTTTGGTCATCTGCTTTGTCTCCGTGGTTCGTCTCTCTCAACTACAATCTCCTTCTGTCTCTCTCTGGTTCTTAAAGTCTCTCTCTACTTTGCGGGATCTCTGATTTAGTTAGTTTGGGCTTGGTTATTACCTTTGACCCTAGTTTGGCTAATTTGGTCTATTTTGTATTTATTACAGTTGAACCCCTCATCGCTTTGGTTATTACGATGTCTCTAGCTCTTAATAATTGTGTCTTCTGCCATCATAGAGGTCATTGGAAGTACCATTGTCCCAAGAAGGGATGTTTGTCTGTCCTGCATTTTTAGCAGTCTCAGAACCAGTTTCGTGCTTCTCCTGTCGCTTATACTACATTTGCTCTAGTTATTGATCCTGACTTGTAGGGATGTAAGAAAAATTGAAAAAATTGACCAAACCGATTGGACCGGACCAAACCGATTATATTTGGTCTTTTTTTTTAACAAGAATCGGTCTGTGCGGTTTTTAAATTTGAATTTTTTCAATTTTTGGTTCGGTATCGGTTTAAGTACCTTATGCACCGATCTAAACCGAAACCGATCGTTTCAACATATATTGTATTTATAATATATATATATATATAATCAAATAATCTAATAATATTAATAAGTATAATAAATTATTAACCTTAATTAATTAATCTTATTATCTTTATAACCTAAGTTTGTAAACTCTTATTATAAATAATCGTAACTCTAACTCATTATTCTTGAAACCTTAGTATTTTTTTTTTTCAAAAAAAATTGTTTTTATTTTTGTTAATTTAAGAATTGAAAAGTATGTATTAAATGGATGGATTGGATATGTTTGAAATGGTAGACAAATAACTAAGTTAATATTTTTATATAGATTAATGATCGACCGTTTCAACATATATTGTATTTATAATATATATATATATATATATATAATCTAATAATATAATGATATTAATAAGTATAATAAATTATTAACCTTAATTAATTAATCTTATCATCTTTATAACCTAAGTTTGTAAACTCTTATTATATATAATCGTAACTCTAACTCATTATTCTTGAAACCTTAGCATTTAAAAAAAAAAATTTGTTTTTATTTTTGTTAATTTAGGAATTGAAAAGTATGTATTAAATGGATGGATTGGATTTGTTTGAAATGGTAGACAAATAACTAATTTAATGATTTTTTATAGATTAATGATTATATTTAAAAGTGACTCAAGTTTGAAAAATCATAAACCGATTAAACCACACCAAACCAAACCGTTTCAATTGGTTCGATTCGGTACGGTTTGATGGAAGAAGCGGTCTGTATCGTTATTCAAAATAATAATACCGATATTATCGGTTCGGTGTAATTTTTTACCTAAATACCGATCGTACCGAACCGATTACATCCCTACTGACTTGGCTTCCTTGAGTGCTCAGATTGGTCAGCTTCAGCCTATACCGTCTACTTCCATTGTTTCCTCTCTTCATTCAGGTTTGCTTGGGTCTTCTTTAGGTATTTCTTCGTCTGTCTAGATTTTTTACTCTGGTGCCTCTCATTATACAACTCCTTATCTCCACTTCCTTCAAAATTGTACTCATCTTCCCTTTCCTATTACTGGCAATGCTACTAATGGGTCTGGCATGTCTGTTATATCTGTTGGGTCTATCCTACCATCTGTTATGTCTGTTGTCTCTATTCCATGCCTTTTATATTCCTCAGTTATCTGTCAATTTATTATCTATCAGTCAGCTTGATGCCTCTAGTTTTGATGTTATCTTTTCTTCGTCTATCTATTCTGTTTGATCAAATGTCTAAGCAGTAGATTGGGACTGGCCGTAGAATTGGAGACCTCTATTTGGTGAAAAGCTTGCATCTGCCTATGACTACCTCTCTGACTGCCTTTTCTTCTTTTCAGTTAGATTCTCTATCCAGTCCTTTCTATATGTGGCATTCTAGATTAGGGCATTTGTCTGTTGACCGCTTACAGTCTTTAGCTCAATCAGGTATATTGGGTAAAGTTTCTCCTTGTCAACTTACCGAGTGTCGGAGGTGTAAACTTGCCAAAATGACAGCCTTACCTTTCCGTAACAGTACTTCCATATCTGCTACACAGTTTTCTTTAGTTCATACTGATGTCTGGGCCCTTCTCTTGTTCTCACCAAGGGGGTTTTGTATACTATGTGTCATTTGTTAATGATTGCACTCGTTACACTTGGAGTTTATCTTATGACTCATAAATCTGATTTCTATCAGATATACCGTACCTTTCAGTCTATGATTACTACTCAGTTTGGGTCTACCATTAAAGTGTTACAGTCTGACTTGGGTGGGAAATATTTAAAAAATGAGTTCTGTGAGTATTTGGCCAATTTGGATACCATTCACTAAACTTCCTGTACAGATATACCTACCCAAAATGGTAGAGCCGAGTGTAAATATCGTCATCTCCTTAAGATAGCTAGGTCTCTTCTTCTTTCCGCCTCAGTTTCGGCTCCATTCTGGGGAGAGGCAATTCTTACTGCTGCTTTTCTTCTCAACCGTATGTCTACTCCTCTTCTTTCTGGTTGGTCTCCTTATGAGGCTTTGTTCTCCTAAATTCCTAACTACTCCCTTCTTCGTGTGTTTGGGTCTTCCTGTTTTGTCCTTCTTCCTCGCAAAGATAGGACTAAACTTAGTGCCCGGTTTGTCTTTTGTGTCTTTTTAGGTTACAATCTTACTCAGAAAGGCTACTGATGTTACGATCATGTCTCTCGTCGCCTTTATGTCTCCCGTCATGTTGCCTTTCTTGAACGTCTATCTTACTTTCAACTTCCCCCTCTCACTGCTCCAGTTTCCAAAGTGGATTTGGTTCACATTGACCCCTTTCCTTCTGAGGTCCCGTCTAATGAGTACATCTCCATTGTTCCTCTTGAGCCCATTCCTACTTCTCCGTCTGCGTTACCTATGGATCCTTCTCCTCACTCGCCTTCTTCTTCCCCTCCGTTGTTGGTCTATTCTCGTCGCCAGGCTCCTCCACCCCCAGTTGTCTGTACTCTTGTTGTTGCTCCTTCTACTTCTAACGGCTCTAATCCTGCTGCACATCGATATCCTACTTGTGAGCATCGTCCTCCAAATAGGTTAAGTTGGTCTAATACATGTTTTTCTGCTTTCTATCGTACCTTTTTGTCTATTATTCATTCTTTTTCAGAACCACAGTCTTACACGGAGGCCTGTCAAGATCCTAATTGGGTTCAAGCTATGAAGGATGAGCTGTTTGCCTTACAGAAGACTAACACTTGGGAGTTGATTCTTTCGCCTGCTGGCAAAAATCTGGTTGGTTGCAAATGGGTCTACAAAGTCCAGACTCATTCTGAGCGCTTCTTGCGGCAGACTTTGGGCGTGCCAGAGCAGACAGTTCCAGCACCTCCTCTTACCCACGTAAGGCACACTGAGCGGTACACTCTGCGGGAGATGACAGAGTACACCATCGGCTGGGACTCTGACCGTTTCAGAGACGAGGGCGACTACGCCGAATACATCCAGGCTTATCTGATGCCATCTCTGACCGGTGCTGGTCGAGTCGAGAGGGAGAGGCCTGCAGCGCCGGCAGGAATAGGAGCACCGAGGGCGACTCAGGCTCGTGGTAGGAGTGGATCTCGAAGGGGACGGGGGGCTGAGTAGCCAGCACTGCCCATGACGATCACATGCCGAGGGCGGGTTGGGGAGACTTATCAGATCCCTTTCGCTCCTCCTCCTGCTGATCATGAGCTTGTCGGAGTCTATGGCTCCACCCCGGTATGTACTACTAGACTTTGCATTCTGTACAGTCATTTCATTTCATTTGATACCCCGCAGAATACTAATGACTTCAACACTTTTGCAGGCTTCCATCGAGTACACTCGCCAGTCCCTAGAGTTGACAGCCTCAGCGATAGGGATGCTGCAGCGGTGCATCAACTTGTTGACCATCTACAATATCCCGGTAAGTTCTTTCAACCGCAGTCTCAAACTGTATCTAATCTATTTCATACATAATCTGATGCATCACACTATCAACACGACACTTGATACATAGCACTCACGGCACTGATACACTGTAACCCACATATTGCTTACAGCGTTGCTCACGGTGTTCATACACTGTACTCATACACTGCATTCTGTACTGATATACTGCTCACAGCATTCATACACTGTTTTGCATAGCATGACTGATGCATTTGCTATTTGTCCTTTTCAGGCCCCATTCTAGATCCCGGCCGTGGGAGGTACTCCAGCTGGACCATCCGTTCCTGCTCGAGGAGGAGGAGGAGCGAGGCGCGGGATGACATTCCACTGCTGAGGCAGACACAGGCGCACCCGTGCTGAGAGTAGTTCACGAGAGCCCACTCCAGGTGACGATGAGTCAGATGAGGAGGTGGCATCGTCCGATGGTGAGGCCGGAGACAGCTCAGACTCTGATTACGGAGTTGGCGGTGGTGATCCTGGACCCTCGTCCAGGAAGAGAACCAGGACCGACTCCCGCACTCGAGACCATTGATATTGATCCAGACACCTGCTGCTTTTCTTTTCCTTGCTCTGTTCAGACATTTGTTGTTTTTCTCCTCTTTTTTGCTTTGCTTTATTTTTCTTTTTACTGGTAGTTTGAGCATATTGTACTGCCTCAGGCAGGTTTTACTTTCTCAAAACTATGTACTTTTTGCAAAAGACATGATGAAATGAAACAGCTGTTTTGTTCAAAAAGTGTTACACTTGTACATTTTATGCATCGCATCGCATTACATAACAATGTAAATGAGATTTGAACTTTTGTTTGAAAATTAAGCACTTGCATCGTAATAATCAGGTAGTGAACCGAGTAACGACAAAAACAACTCGATAAGCTAACCAATTGTAAATACAACTTGATAAGCAAATGTAAAGACTTAAAGAATGTAAAATACAACTCGATAACCAAATGTACAACAACACGATAAACAATCGAAGTAACCGGTGCAACTTCGCAAAAATCATCATCAGAAGGCATTGGAAGTGGTGCCAGTCACAAGTTCTCACTTGGACAAAGGCATGTAGAGGGCATGAAAGACCCTGCGACCTCGGGGCAGGTACTTCGAAGCCTGTGGACCTTTGCTGGATGTACTAGCAAAAGGATCAGCAGGTGCTGCCTTGGCTCTCTGATCTCTTCCAGGTGCAGGGTTAGGATTGGAAGGAACTGTTCTGGTACGACGGTCCCTATCCCGATTTTCCCTTTGGCTTGAACTGCTCTCGGTCTGAGCAGGGAAAATGTCATCCACAGTCTTAGCCACAACTGCGAGTACTTGTTGCTTATTCAACCCCCTAGCTTTCAAAGCCTCAACAGCTTGCTGGAGTGTTCATAGGGATCAGTGTCCACCTTCACCTTGTTCTTTCCACTATCCTTAGCTTGATGGAAGGTTTGGGTTGCTACTTCAGTGTGAAGCCCCGTTGTCGACATGTCATTGCCGAAGCTTGAGATAGCTTCAGGTTGGCTGAGCTTAATTACAATTCGCCCCAGTAGCGGGGGCTCCTGCGGCATGAAGTTCCCGGCATACGATGCAGTTGGTGGCGGGGCCGACATTCCATAGGCTAGATCAGCCACATCTCTGAAGATCGCCGATCATTCCCATCAGCTCAAAAGTTGTGGGTTCACGGGCTTGAAATAATTGGGGTTCCCAGATTGGATGTGCGGCAGGCGACCTGGGCGAGTATGGTACTTCAACGTCGGTCTCACCCTGCAAGATGATTCTTTGGTTTAATGCGGCTGTCATAACCACAATTTCCTCTGAATTTTGTGCCATCATAAGTCTGCTGAACTGAACGGAGGTGATATGACCGGTGACTGACGGATCAGATGTCTGCCTTGCTTCAGCGAAGGAGAACACTGGCTATTCTGAACTAAATCTTTGAACCCCCCCCCTGAAAGAGAAAACAGGCAACATCTCAGCCCAATTTCACCTGAACAGACATGAGCGTAGCTAAATAACTGTATTCGACCTCTGATCACTGTTCCCAAATTACTGTCCCACAACTGAATCTAATACCACAGATATAACTGATTCTCAAAACACTGATGCCCACAGGCCTGATACCCTGACTTGCAAATCGATACATATATTCCTGTAGAGGCCAACTCTAAAAGCACATAGCAAGCAAGTGAGAGCCAAAACACCCCTATGTTGGGGTAGGGTTTCCCTGTCCTATTTTGTCAGGAGCTAGGGTTTCACTACGCACGCAGCGGTTTCAAACAACCTACAATCGGGTAAGCAACCTGTCCTAGTTTGGAATAGTCACTATGGATTCTGAATATGCGCTAGGTCGAATGGTCACAAAGGGTGTCCCGGTAAAAATCGAGGTTCGTGTTCCCGTCGTGGCAGAGCTCGCAACCGGTCAGCCTTATGGCACGCTTCTCAAAGCAAGCCTCCGGCAAACCGTTCAGGAATAGCATACGGCAAACACGGTATCCTAGGTGCACCAATGCACATGCAATGCAAAGCGACACATAAGTGTAATCAAAATAAGATATCATGAGTTCGAGTCAAATTCTCTAACTCCCCAACAGAGTCGCCAGAAACTGTAGACGCGCCCCGAGGGCCTCATGCTACAGTTCGGACTCAAGTGTCACGGTTCTTAATCTGGTCTCACAATGTACGATGTGAGATTGATAAATTACCAAAGAGTCCAAATCCGGCAAATCGTTTTGGGAAACTGATTTTTAAGAAAGAAGTGCCAAACATGGATTGCTTTGCCAGATACAAAGTCGCCACCTAAATATTTTATTTTGGGGAAATTTAGGAAACCCTAACTCGTTGCCTAAGGCCACGTGTCCGTCATCACCAAAGTTGCCTCGGCTCGAGAACTTGGGTACGATTGGGGAAGGTCATGCAATGACCACCCCCGCTCGCCCGATCAAAGATCAGCCACTACTAAACATGATATCTTGTTTTTGAAAACACATGTGTTCTTATTCTGGTTAATTAGCTAGAATTACTAGGTGATGCGCACAATACACAAGTATAACTAGATCGCCTAATTTGGAACAAAGCATTGCATATCCGTTTGTTTGGAAGGCGGTTTGAAGTTTGCTACTTGCAAGTAGGCTAAAATGCGAATTTCAATGAATTGTCCCAATCCAAGTAATCCAACCTTCACCCACAGGCATTCAGGCAGTTATATCATATAAACACTTAGCCTCATGGTAAACATGTTGTCATATTAACACTCATATACATGCAAGATGCAAAAGCATAAACACTCACAGTGTACTCCGAGCCAAGACAAAGAACATGTTAGTAATCAAATGCCTGATCCAAGTCCATGTTTAAGATGGCTAATGCATCGCATACAAAATGTAATTAGAATAGGCTCGGCTAGCCTAAAATGTCATGTGAGATGCGACAATTCGATACATGTATTCAACTTAGAATTTGAAATACAATGCAGTTCGTATGATGCGCCGAGCCCGGTGCATGCAATACAGATGAATGGTGCAAACATGCATAGCATAAGGGTGCTAATTGAAACATGACCTAAAACTAACCATAGAAAGCAGGTAAGTAAAATGGAGAAAGACGTGGGGTTGGAAGACATGCACACACGCACACACACTTATTACAAAATTCGCCCTCTCGACGGAAGGTCCGAAAGAATAATACAAATCGAATAATTAACTAACTAACTAGCTAATTAATTACACAACACTTAACTAATTAAACAAATTAATTAAGTTACTAAAGCGGTAAAGAGGCCTTGGAACGAAGGACAAATGCGTGTATGCTCGACTCCGCTCGGAAATTTATCGCCATGCTCATGCTGCCTTTGTTTACACTACTCTGCACCTCTGAAACTTGTGCCAACTCTGATGGATGCTTTTGAATCACCTTCTAGGTGATGTGGGATGTCACCGGCCAAGGTATAGGAACACTGGCCATGTGTAATTGGTCATCGACCATTTGTAAGGCTCTCGACCAACAATTTTTAGCCGATCGACACTGAAGATGGCCGGCCGGCCATCTCTTCCTGCAGACTGTTGTTTTGCTGCAGTAGAGGACAAACAGAGCATGGCAATGCATTTTCAAAGCAATGTGTGCACAACCACCCTTCCTATCATGTCATGAACTCAAAGGGTATGGTTCTCGACCCTCGGGCCATCAATCGCATTTCAATGCATGACGGCCAAAGGAGCCAAGTGTGCAAATCCATATGGAATGAATGCACAAAACACATGAAGGCTACACACTCTATCATGATTGATCAAGAGGCAAATGATGCATGCATGCAAGCAAGACTAATGCAACATGAGCATGTTAATGACAATGCCATACAAGGCTAATGGTAACAAGCATGCCAAATGCAATGCAACTTAGACAAGCATGCAAAATGCAACATGAACATTCAAGCATGCAAGGAAAACATGTGACAACATGTAAAAGGGATAAGATATGCAAACATGCAAAGCTACTTAACAAAAGCCTGCCAAATGCAATACCACTTAAACATGCAACAAGGCACAATTGAACTAGCATGTTACAACATGCAATTTACCAAATATGCAACAAGCATGCAACAACATGCAAGGCCAGCATGCAACAACATACGGAGATGGACTTAAACCAAAATGGACAGCTCTCAAATAAGTCCAAATCAGTGGCCAAAATGCTACGAAAATGAGACAAAAGCTCATACAAACATGCATACTAATTGGCCTAAAGACTAAGGCATAAAAGGGTAACTGTTAAGCACACTTAAAAGAGGTGAAAAGCATGCAAATGTGACAACATTACATCCTCTGAAATGATGCTAGGGGTGATGCCAAATCACATAAACAAATCAAGCATAGCATGCATAAGGCCTAAAGCCTAAGGCTTGTGAAGGGACTTGAACCAAAGCTACACAAAACAAGGAGCATATGGCAAATATGACCCAAAATAGTCCTAAATCATGTCAAGATGATCCTAAAACATGCAAGGAATGAAGCCAAAACATGCTAGAACAAAGGACCAAAAGCATGAAGCAAACAAGGCCACAAAAGGTGTTACACTACACTTATCAAAGCCAAACATGGCATGACTTAAGCAACCAAAAAGAGAGTTATGGCATGTCAAAATGAGCCCAAAAACCTACTTAGATGGCATCCCAAATGCCTAAGCATGATGGCATACACAATGATACATTCATGAGACGTAAAACATCAACTCCTTAAAACATTAAAGGAGTGATAAGTGCAAGTATATGAGCATACTATATGGACTGAAATGACATAGCAAGTGACTCCAAATCACTGGAATGGCCCAAGTAAAGCATGCTAATGACTTGGACACCCAAAGCTAACAAGCTAAAATGTATGGTGGCTATACAAAGCATGGCATACATGGTTAAAACAACTCAAATAAGAGCTTAAGCATGCTACAACAAGGCTAAAAGCTTCATGGAGTTGAGCCAAAATCATGGTAAAATAACATGTTACAGCATGATGCATGTTAAGGCAAATCAAGGGATTACAAGACAAGTATATGGTGCATGCAAGAGACCACTAAACCAACTTTGGACAGAGATAAATCATGGCAAAATAACACCAAATACTTGCTGAAATGAAGCTAAAACAAGCTAAGCACACATGCTATAAACATAAGCCATTTATGCTAACGTTCAAGACAATAAGGAGAGGGGATGACCCTCTCCTATTTAGGACACCAAAACCACCTCTCCACCACTGAAAATCCGCTAGATTTCAGTGGTAGAGAGGTCATACAAAGACAAGAACAATGGCCAAAATGGATGGCCTAAAACAAGGCCTAACAAGGCCTAAGAGGGCGGAAACAACTCCAAACCTCAAAATGACCTTAACAAAGTTCTAAAGCAAGAAAAATCAGAACTTTTATCAGTTATAAGTTAAGCTTAAAACAATAAGCAAGGAGGGCTAAAAGCTTAAGCAAGAAAGGGGTATCTAAAGCAAGGAACTCACCCTTGTAGAACCTCTTCAAGAAGAAAGCTCCAGCAGGTTTTCTGAGTTCAAACCAACCCAAGAACACTGAAATCAACCTCTTAGCATCTCAGCAACCAAGGATGGTGTTCTAGTGTGTGTTTGTGTACAATAGTAAGACAATACTACACTTTTGGACACAAAACAAGGCTAAAACAAGAAGAATAGATACAATACTATATCTATCCTCTCTAGAGCAGATTTTCTGAACCCTTGAGGAGGGAGGAGGGGCTCCCTCTTTATAGAAGTTCAAATTCTAAAGCGTCTAAGAGAAGCTAAGCAAAGAGCAAATCCCTCCATACACGTGTACGGAGGGGGTTAATTGTGGATGCCAGCTGCACCAGTTGGCACAAAATATCTGCATAAAGCAGATGAACAGGGTTCGGCCACCAAAAATGGCCGATCGACTAACATAAGTGACGGCCGACCAAATGTAGTGTCGATCGGCCAACACTCTTGGCCGATGGAAAGAAAAAGGGGCCGATGGCATCATGCCCTGGCCAGTGTGTTGAGGGGATGGCAAACAAGCCACCCTCTTCCCTTAGAAGCAAAAACACAAGTGTTTGGTCCAAAACCAAGCACAAAACAGACAAGTTGAGAGATCTTGAGGCAAGGCGCGTAGCCGAGACCTCCGAGAACTCAAAACGAACACGAGCATGGATGATCATCGAGTGTTCAAACGATGACGTCCAAGTCTTGAGGACGGTCAAAAATGGAGTGTCTACAGTTGCCCCTCTTTGACAGAACTCGAAACTCACAAAGTGACGGGACTGAATGTCAATGCCCAGAGACGACCCATTTTTAACAAGGCCGAAGACTTAGACAAGCATGCAAGATAGCAAGATATGTGCTCGAAGGCAGGGGCAAGATGCAAGTGACATGCACGATGCCATTCATAACTTATGATCATGCAAAGAGAGCTGTAATGAAGCATTTATGCAAAACAAATGCAACAATTTAAGCAAGCGAATAAGAGATAACGGTCCTACACTTCCAACAGAAAGGGTGTAAGAAATTATGCAATTCTCACTGCACGTTACGAGGAGAAGATTAAAGGCGACTACCGAGGACACCCGGAGTCTCAAACACAACATCTCTCAACGTATCATATGCAAGAGAGGCAAAAGAGCATCTCTCAGCGTGGCATACGCATGAGAGGAAAGGAAGCATCTCTCAGTGTGGCACACGTATGAGAGGAAGAAGAGCGTCTCTCGGCGTGGCAAACATGTGAGAGAAAAGAGAGCAATAAAGCACGATGCCCATAACAGTGCGAATACGTCCAAACACGGCACGCGAGTGGAGAAAGGTTGCGCAAGAAAGCGCGATGCACGTAACAGTGTGGGTACATCCAAACGCGACACGCGAGTGGAGAAAGGTTGCGCAAGAAAGCACGATGCACATAACAGTGCGGGTACGTCCAAACGCGGCACGCGAGTGGAGAAAGGATACGTCCAAACGCGGCACGCGAGTGGAGAAGGGTTACGTCCAAACGCGACAGGCGAATGGAGAAGGGGTACGTCCAACGCGGCACGCGAGTGGAGAAGGGGTACGTCCAAACGCGGCACGCGAATGGAGAAAGGATACGTCCAAACGCGGCACGCGAATAGAGAAGGGATACGTCCAAACGCGGCACGCGAATAGAGAAGGGGTACGTCCAAACGCGGCACGCGAATAGAGAAGGGGTACGTCCAAATGCGGCACGCGAATGGAGAAGGGGTACGTCCAAACGCGGCACGCGAATGGAGAAAGGATACGTCCAAACGCGGCACGCGAATAGAGAAGGGTTACGTCCAAATGCGGCAAGCGAATGGAGAGGGGATACGTCCAAACGCGGAAAGCGAATGGAAAAGGGGTACGTCCAAACGCGGCACGCGAATGGAGAAAGGATACGTCCAAACGCAGCACGCGAATGGAGAAGAGGTACGTCCAAACGCGGCACGCGAGTGGAGAAAGGATTACAGTTGAACTGAATCGGGACTTCCCTGAATGAACTGTACATACAATATCGTGCCTGCAAAAGAAAGAGACTTAACATGTACAATTTTGTTAGAAACATGCAAAACAATGCAATTTAAAACTATGTGACAACACGAGTAAAGTGTGCATAGCAATGCAGGTAGAACATGCGAAACAACGCGAGTTAAAGACGTACATAACAATGTAAATAATGAACGTAATAACGCAAGTTAAGGGTATGCGAAACCACGCAATTTAGAGAAGTTTGCAAAACAATGCAAGTTAGATGAGTTTGCAAAACAATGTAGGTTAGAGGGGTGCAAGACAATGCACATAATCGAACAAAACAATGCCAGTTATAGGGAATGCAAGTCAATGCGAATGAAATATGCAACAATGCGAGAGATTGAAATGCATGACAATGCAAATGAAAGATGCATGACAATGCTAGTTGTTGAAATGCATGACAATGCAAACGAAAGATGCATGACAATGTAAATGAAAGATGCATGACAATGCACGTTGTTGAAATGCATGACAATGCAAATGAAAGATGCATGACAATGCACGTTGTTGAAATGCATGACAATGCAAATGAAAGATGCATGACAATGCAAGTTGTTGAAATGCATGACAATGCAAATAAACTGAAATGCATGACAATGCACGTTGTTGAAATGCATGACAATGCAAATGAAAGACGCATGACAATGCAAATGAACTGAAATGCATGACAATGCACGTTGTTGAAATGCATGACAATGCAAATGAACTGAAATGCATGACAATACACGTTGTTGAAATGCATGACAATGCAAATGAAAGATGCATGACAATGCACGTTGTTGAAATGCATGACAATGCAAATAAAAGATGCATGATAATGCAAGTTGTGTGCGCTACAACGCATATAGGCACGCATAACAATGCAAGTGAACAATGCATAACAATGCAAGAATGGTGTGCGCTACAACACATGTAGTACGTGCATAACGATGCAACCTATGTATGATTATCATAAGCGAGACAAAACATTGTAATGCAACGCATTTAAAGCAGTTATTGAATCTCGCAAGATACAAAAGGATACGAAAAACGATACACCTTGCGCGTACCGAACATCGCATTCGGAAAGCACGATTCGAGGTCAACACGAAGGTCGGTTGAGCTTCGAAAATGTACTTTTTTACACTGTCTTGAGTAATGAAGGTCCCAAACCACATAACTGACCCAACCAAGGGTGTGGGAGGTTCACCGACCACAAGGGGAGGCCACCGGCCACCAATCGGCCACAAAATAAGCTCATCGCCAACTATTTAGCCGATCGGCTAACAATTTGGCCGACCGGCCAAAAATGGCAACGTCGAGGCAGTTTTGTCCTTTGGCCACGGGTCTTTAAATATAAGGTTCCAAACCTTATATTTCCATTTCACCCTAGCTCGAAAAACACTCCTCTCTCCCTCTAGGCGATTTCCCAACCTTCAATCTGTGTTTTTCTCTTGTTTTCGACACTTTTCCATCGTTCGATTCGCGAAACCCTTCCTGTTTCGCACACTTTAAACCGAACAAAACTTGATTTTCGGTGTTTCCTTCTTGGTTTCCACACCCCTTCCCACACCCCGACCTTAGCTCGAAACCCTTTCCCACACCCCGACCTTTCCTCCCATTTTTCATCCTCTCGGGGTTGACTTTTGGGTTGACTTTTCACATTCTTGCCCATTTTTTACATTCTCGGCCATTTTCACGCTCCTTTCGAGATGGCGGGCGACATTCCACGTGGTGGGACTCCCCCAGAGATGGACGTGGATCCCAAGGTCAAGCTCCTACCTCTTCGCATCTGGCCGTTCGATCTGGCGACTTACAGGCCGGCGATACATGTGTTGCCTCCCGATGGCATCCGCCACTTCAGGAGTTATGCGCGGGGTGCGCCACTGGAGCTTTTGTTACGTGAGCCAGAGTCACATCTGTCTTATGGCGCCGCTGAGGTATATTCTTCCTCTGTTTCATTCTTTGCAATGTAGAAGATATAACTGCGATAGTCGATTCTGTTCTTTAACTGCTTAACTCAGATACACTGATACATCACATGCTGTAGTTCACTGTGAGCACACCCACACCCGATATCTATTTAAATCTGAACACATGCACACACGCTGCATTCTCATCTGAACAATTCAAACACACTGATACATCATATGCTGTAGTTCACTGTGAGCACGCCCACGCCCAATATCTGTGTAGATTCGGACACATGTACACACACTGAATTTTCATCAATTCTGAGCGCATTCAACACTGTATTTCTAACACTGCTTCTCAACTGTTTGTTTTGAATACAGGGAGATCCCATGCCTTCCAGGGGTATGGGAACACTGCCGCCCGAGGTTGGTATATGGAGCTGCCTAACGCGGTCTGTCATATTGTCGACCAGGCCGATTTTGGGACTTTCTGCATGGGACTCTCGCGCCTCACTGCGAGCAGGCCCCTCCTTGCTGCTTTGGTGGAGAGGTGGTGGGACACCACCGACTCCTTCTACCTTTCTGCCACCGGGGAGATGACGATGACTCCCTTTGACTTCTCCATGCTCACAGGCATCGGAGTGGGGGTGATCCAATCCCCTTTGACACAGATATGGACGAGTGGGACGCCGCTCAGCTATACTTGCTTGGCACTCAGCTACCTCTTGCCCGGGCAGGATTTGTGAGGTACTCATGGTTCGAGGATCACTTCCGGATCCAGGCGCCTACTACTCGAGAGGAGGAGGAGCAGTACGCTCACGGTTTTATCATGTTCCTGTTGGGGACCACACTCTTCGCCGACCGGGCGAACACCGTCGCCCTCTACCTGCTGAGTGCACTTGTGGATGTGACGAGGATCCGCGGCTACGACTGGGGTGGCGCGAGCTTGGCCACTCTTTATGGATATATGAGCTCATCCTCCCGCCTTAGCAGGCAGTTGCTTGGAGGCTACTGGCGAGCCTGGGAGGTACACTTTCCCTTTCTGTCTTTTCAATTCTGCTTTACATTATCTGTATACCACACACACTACACACATGCAATCTACTTTACACTGGTTGCACATTACACAAACTGCACATACTGCGCACTACACTGGCTGTACACTCTTCAAACTGCAAACATGCAATCTGCTTTACATGATAAGCATACTCACCGTTGCTCGGTTGGATTCTGTAGTTGTGGGTGTATGCCTACTTTCCCAGGCTTGCCCCAGTACCGGATAAGGAGATGCCTCTCGGTGTTCCATTTTCTCACCGCTTCGACGTGAGATACGAGCGGAGGCCACGGGAGTCCTTCATGTTCTTCTGCTGCTACTTTGATACCATCATCGCAGCTGAGGTACGTCAAACATTATAGTTCATTTAAGCTTCGCTTTGTATTGTACTCTCATATCAGTAGATAACAAACTGTGTTTTATTTGCAGATCACCTGGCAGCCTTGGCCCCGTTGCCTGACGCAGTTCGGGAGCGGTATGCCGGTGCTCAAGAGACTGCCCATTTCAGAGTTCTGCTAGACGGCCCAGTCTGCCGCGCTTGGTACTTCGGGGAGCGCTTCTTGTGGCAGACTTTGGGCATGCCAGAGCAGACAGTTCCAGCACCTCCTCCTACCCACATGAGGCACACTGAGCGGTACACTCTGCGGGAGATAACGGAGTACACCATCGGCTGGGACTCCGACCGTTTCAGAGACGATGGCGACTACGCCGAATACATCCAGGCTTATCTGATGCCATCTCTGACCGGTGCTGGTCGAGTCGAGAGGGAGAGGCCTGTGGCATCGGCAGGAGTAGGAGCACCGAGGGCAACTCAGGCTCGTGGTAGGAGTGGATCTCAGAGGGGACAGGGGGCTGAGTAGCCAACACTGCCCACGACGATCATATGCCGAGGGCAGGGTGGGAAGACCTCTCAGATCCCTTTTGCTCCTCCTCCTGCTGATCATGAGCTTGTCGGAGTCTCTGGCTCGACCCCAATATGTACTACTAGACTTTACATTCTGTACAGTCATTTCATTTCATTTGATATCCCGCAGAATACTAATGACTTCAACACTTTTGCAGCTTCCATCGAGTACACTCGCCAGTCGCTGGAGTTGATAGCCTCAGCGATAGGGACGCTGCAGCGGTGCATCGACTTGTTGACCATCTACAATATCCCAGTAAGTTCTTTCAACCACAGTCTCAAATTGTATCTAATCTGTTTCATACATAATCTGATGCATCACACTATCAACATGGCACTTGATACACAGCACTCACGGCACTGATACACTGTAACTGTGATACCCCTGTTCTGTATTATGCTAATTGGTCCTTAATTTGAGTATGATTATGTGTTTAGCATGATTTTTATGTGCCATTATGTGAATAAATGTGATCTTGAAATTCTATCTGTTCACCGTAGGAATATCTGTTTGAATAATCTACTTTGGAAATTAAATTGAGGGCCTTATCGGCCACAGAACCCGAAATTGATTGCGCCTTTGTGGTGGGCATAATTTTTAGAGCCTACGGTGAAATTTAATTGAAAAATTGATTCGAGTCAGATTAAATTGATTAAATTGAGGATTTAGTGCCCAATTATCTTATATTAATAATTTTGAGCTAGTGGGGCCATATAAGGGCCCTTATTACATTCAATTCCTCTCCTTATATCATTTTGGCTGAAGTTTAACTCTCTAGAAAGAGAGAGAGTCGACTTTGAGAGAGAGGGAGGCACCTTTGGGCATTTTGATTCAAGGTTGTGGATTGGGAAGCTACACTCTAGAATTAACAAGATTTGGTGGAGATTGAAGCTCCTAGGTGAGTGATCGATCCTTAATTCATGAATTTGTGTATGTAATAATGTAAATTCAAAGAGAATATCTGATCAAGAACATGAATGGTGTTGAGTATGATGAAATTGAAGTTTATATGCACATGCATGCATAGAATTGCCATGAAATTGCATAATCAAGCATGTAAGGAGTAGGATATGAGAAAATTGGGTGTTGAATCATACATGCAAGTATAGTTTGGTTGAGCTTCATGGTTATAAGCGCCATTTGTACCAATTGTAATAGATATGGAGTCAAGGATTGGCATGCATGCATGATTGATGAAGATATGAGCTTGAAATGCATGAATATGTATGATAGAGTTGAAGTTGATGTCAATTTGAAACATGCAAGAGTGTAATCCTTGAAATTGAGCCTCCTAATGTTGTAATCTTGTATTGGTAGCATGTTAACATGTGTAAATGTGTAATTGGAGCCATTGCATGCAAGTATTGTGGCTGGAAATTCGAATTGAAGCTCAAGAAACTCAATCTGGAAAACCCAGATTTTTATGTCCGCTCGAGCGGGGAAAGGGCCGCTCGAGCGGGAAAATCGAGCTCCCAGCATTTTCTTTGCAGACATGGATCCAGCTAGAGTGGGGAAGTCGGCGCTCGAGCGGGGAGCTATGTAGGCAGGCGGTCCGCTCGAGCGGCCGAGTTCACGCTCGAGCGTGAATTTGAGGTAACCAGTACTTTTGCAGCCTTAAGGGTCCGCTCGAGCGGGGAAGTTGACGCTCGAGCGGGGACCTGTTTCCTGAAATTTTGTTTATGTATTCTGTGTTCTGTTTTCCGTTCCCTTTCACTCCTAAACACTCTTGGCATACATTGAGCATTGTAATTGAATTAAAGAGATAAGAATGAAGCCTAAAGAGGAAAATGTGAATTTTGAACGGATTGAATTGTTAGTGACCCTTTTGTGTTCATGGCATGTGTAGGGTCGAGTTCCAGGACAAATCCACAAGCTGATCACTGTGAGTAATATCTTAACAAGATATTTGAAATATACTGTTGTCCAATTGTTTACACTCATGTAAGTTTTATAAGTTCATTAGTTTGAATGGTGGACAACGATTGATGTAAATAATGGGCCAAAGGCCGATTGGATGCGAATGATTTGGGCCAAAGGCCGATTGAATGATAAATAACTTGGCCAAAGGCCGATGGATATAATGATTGGGCCGAAGGCCGTTTTGTTGTACTGTTTCAATGATTACTTATATATTTTCCTCATTTGATATTATTCACTGGGCATTCGCTCACGCTCATTCATGTACATGTAGGTGAGCCAAGGGACGTCCAGAACCAGCCCCGATGAACTTGTGAGAAACAGTTAAGTTTTGAGGAGTCAGCCCCAACGTCTCACGCACGAGACTGTCTTCGCCTTTTATCTTGTTTATAGTTTTGTTATTGGCGAATACGTTGGACTACTTTTGTATATGAGACTTGGGTTTGACTGACTTAAATCTGTATGATCCTGGATGTACAGCGTTTTGTGTTAGTACATATTTTGATGTGAGTTATTAACATATAAATCTTTGGAATGTTATGGTGTGCATTTAAGCACGGCTCTATGGACAAAGTTTTTGAATTGCTTCCGTTTGGCCCCTTTATCTCTGATGAGTTTTGATTTATTTGAATTGAGGCCGTAGGTAATCACGCGATTACTGGCCGGTTATGGCCTTAACCCATAGGGGCGGGTTCGGGTCGTGACAGAGTGGTATCAGAGCACGAGTTAATAACTCACACACTTGTCCAAAAGAGCAATAAGCGTCTAGAAAAGACCTAGGATGCATTCATAAGTATGAATTTGAAAGCACCAAGTATATGCATAACTGTTTTGAGATGAACGACTATGTGCCTTAAGTTATGAATTGCCTGCATCGCAAATTATTTGGATATGTATGCTTTTTGATATATGCATACTTGTAAATCTTTTGTATGAAATGTATTTGCCTGAAATATAATGCAAGTTTAATCAGATGGTGAGAACAAGAGGTGATGAGTTAGAGGAATCCTCTACTGCCAGGATAGACAGAATGGAAAGACTGCTACAGGAAATGGCCGAAGCTTTGAGACAGCAACAGGAGTGGCAACAACAGTGGCAGCAACCACATCCACCACCTCCACCTCCGGCACCTCCTGTGCCAGATAATCAGAACGATGACCGAATCATAGCCCTCACCAAAGAGTTCAAGAAAATGAAACCACCACAGTTCCATGGCGGACTAGATCCTTTGAAAGCTGAAGCTTGGGTCCTCGGCATCGAAAAACTGTTTGAAGTATTCCCGTGTTCAGAAACACAAAAGTGCTTCTAGCCACCTTCATGCTAGAAGACGAAGCGAGAAGATGGTGGATGTTGATGCGTGAGAGTTACAAGGATGCTGATTGGGCAAAGTTTTTGGAAATCTTTTATGACAAGTACTTCCCGCAGTGTGTCCGGGATAGGAAAGTGGCGGAATTTATGGAACTAAAACAAGACAGTATGACCGTAGCCGAGTACGAGGCCAAGTTCACCGAATTGGCCAGATTTGCGCCACACGTGATTGACACGGATTATAAGAAAGCGCGACATTTTGAAGGTGGGCTCCGAGTTGACATTTTAGAGAGAGTGAATGTCTTGAAGTTGGAGACTTACATTGGGGTATTAGACCGGGCCATAATATCTGAGGCTAATATAGCCAGACAAACTAAACCAACAACTGATTGGAAGGGTAGCAAAAGGCAGGGCTTCTTCTCAAAGAAGAAGTTTTCAAAGAAGCAAAATACGGGCTCCTCGAATACTTCTAATTCTTCCCGAGACACAACCCCGTCGTGTACCACTTGTGGAAATAGGCATCGTGGGGTTTGTTACCGTGTGACAGGTGCTTGTTTTAATTGTGGTAAACAGGGGCATATGGCCAGAGATTGCAAACAGAACCGTGGAAAATTTGCTGCCAGTTCAACGGCATCAGTCCCAAAACTAGGAAATGCTATGGGATCTACTCCCGCCGGAGATACCATGAGGCAGGGGAGAGTTTTTGCACTTGTTCCGGGCGATACACGGAATGCCAATGCCGTTGTCTCAGGTACTATTTCAATATGTAATCAGGATGCCTTTGTATTAATTGATTCTGGATCAACACACTCATTTGTGACATATACATTTGCATCTAGACTGAAAAGACCCCTAGAGTTATGCCATATTTGTTGTGTGTGTTGTGTGTGCTCTGCTTCGGGGGAATCTGTGTTATGTGACTATATATATCGGTTTTGTGACATGCATATTGAGGATGCTACCTTATATGTAGATTTGTTGCCCTTGAACTTTAGACATTTTGATGTAATTTTGGGCATGGATTGGTTGACCAAGTATTGTGCCACCATAGATTGTGTGACAAAAAGGGTTGTATTTAAACCACCAGAACAAAAAGAAATTGTGTTTGTGGGTAATGGGGTAGTGCCTCCACCTTATTTGATATCTGCAATGAAAGCATGTAAACTGATCAGGAAAGGGTGCCAGGGTTATCTGTGCTATGTGTTGACTGAACAATCTGTGAATGTTGAATTGAATGATATTCCTATTGTTAGAGAATTCCCAGATGTGTTCCCAAATGAATTACCGGGGGAATTGGTAGACAGGGAGATAGAGTTTACTATTGAGACTGTGCCAGGCACCCAGCCTATTTCTAAGTCCCTACAGAATGGCTACTGCTGAAATGAAGGAATTGAAAGAACAGTTGCAAGACCTGCTTGATAAGGGGTTTATCCGACCCAGCACTTCGCCTTGGGGTGCACCAGTGCTATTTGTAAAGAAGAAGGATGGTACTTTGCGCCTGTGCATCGATTATCGGGAATTGAACAAGGTAACGATAAAGAACAGATACCCTTTAACCCATATTGATGATTTATTTGACCAATTACAGGGATCACAGGTGTTCTCTAAGATTGATTTGAGATCCGGGTATCATCAGCTGAAGGTTAAGGCAGAGGATGTTGAGAAAACCGCATTCAGAACGAGGTATGGTCATTTTGAGTTTCTTGTTATGCCATTTGGAGTGACTAATGCTCCGGCAGCATTTATGGACTTAATGAATAGAATTTTTAAAACCTACCTTGATGAGTTTGTTGTAGTCTTCATCGATGATATTTTGATATACTCTAAAGATAGACTTGAACATGAACATCACTTGAGAACTGTTTTACAAATACTTCGGGACAGGAAATTATTTGCTAAACTAAAGAAGTGTGAGTTTTGGTTAGATGAAGTTGTTTTCTTAGGGCATGTGATCAACAAGGAAGGAATTTCAGTGGACCCGCAGAAGATAGAGGCAATTGTGAATTGGCCTACATCGACCAACGTAACAGAAGTTCGTAGCTTCATGGGCTTAGCTGGGTACTACAGGAGGTTTGTGAAGGATTTTTCAAAAATAGCTGTGCCTCTTACCCAACTGACACGCAAGGGGCAATCTTTTGAGTGGAACGATAAAAGAGAATCAGCCTTTCATGAATTGAAAACAAGATTGACCACCGCCCCGATTTTGACACTACCTTCAGGTACGGAAAATTTTGTGATTTTCAGTGATGCATCTTATAAAGGTTTGGGTTGTGTGTTAATGCAGAACGGAAAGGTTATTGCTTACGCCTCCCGACAGTTGAGACTGCACGAGAAAAACTACCCAACACATGACTTAGAATTGGCCGCAGTTGTTTTTGCTTTGAAGATCTGGCGGCATTATTTGTATGGGGCAAAGTGTGAAGTTTACACAGATCACAAGAGCCTGAAATACTTCTTTACACAGAAAGAGCTGAATATGCGACAGAGGAGATGGCTTGAGCTGATAAAAGACTACGATCTAGAGATTCAGTATCACCCCGGGAAAGCTAATACAGTGGCTGATGCATTAAGCAGAAAATCAACGGGGAGTATGGCCTGTATACTTACCGAACAAAGAGAAATCCTGCAAGATCTTGAAAAGTCTGAAATTGAAGTGGTAATATGTGAACAGGGCGGATTAATAGCCGCTATTACAGCCGAGCCGGCAATTGTTGATGAAATCAAACAGAAACAGAAGAGGATGAGTTCCTCAGGAAGGTAATTGATGAATTTGAGACGAGTCCAAAAGCAGAATTTAGCATTGAAAATGAAGTGTTGAAATTCTGGAACTGAAGATGTGTCCCAGATATCCCGGAACTAAAGAAGAGGGTTTTAGATGAAGCCCACAGGTCCGTATTTGCTATGCATCCGGGTAACAACAAGATGTATAAGGATTTGAAACAAACCTATTGGTGGCCTAAAATGAAGAAGGAGATTGCAGAATATGTGTCCAAGTGCCTTCAGTGTCAGCAAGTTAAGGCTGAACATCAAAAACCAGGCGGTCTACTTCAACCTCTCCCTATTCCTGAGTGGAAGTGGGAACATGTGACTATGGATTTCGTTGTTGGCCTACCTCGGACTTCTCGAGGTATGGATTCTGTTTGGGTTGTAGTTGATAGACTGACTAAATCTGCACATTTTCTGCCTGTCAAAACTACATTTACTGCTTATAGATTGGCTACTATTTATGTTGATGAGATTGTCCGTTTACACGGAGTTCCGGTATCTATTGTGTCGGATAGAGATCCGAAATTTGTATCTAGATTGTGGAAGAGTTTGCAGGAAGCTATGGGAACAGAACTAAGTTCAGTACTGCATTCCACCCACAGACATGGGCAGTCAGAACGAACGATACAAACTTTGGAAGATATGCTTCGCATGTGTGCCTTGGATTTCCAGGGGAGTTGGGAAGACTATTTGCCACTTGCAGAATTTGCTTATAATAACAGTTTCCACTCCAGCATCGGTATGGCACCATACGAGGCTCTGTATGGTAGGAGGTGTAGATCACCTATTTGTTGGACAGAGGTCGGGGATGGAGCTTTGCTTGGACCAGAAATTGTGCAAGACACTTCTGAGAAAATCAAGGTTATTCACCAAAGGCTCAAAACGGCTCAGGACCGACAAAAGAATTATGCAGACGTTCGGAGAAGACCTCTTGAGTATGAGGTTGGTGACCATGTGTTCATCCGTGTTTCCCCGATGAAAGGCCAAGTCCGATTTGGAAAGAAGGGCAAGTTGTCGCCCCGTTACATTGGGCCGTTTCAGATTTTGGAGAGGCTTGGTCCAGTTGCCTACAGAGTAGCCTTGCCACCGGGATTCGAGCAAATCCATAATGTGTTTCATGTATCGATGTTGAGGGGTTACCTCCGAGACCCGTTTCACGTGATTGATTATCACCGGGTTGCTATTGATGAAAATATGGAATATGCGGAATGGCCGGAAAGAATTGTCGATCGGCAAGTGAAACAGTTGAGGAGCAAAACCATCCCGATGGTGAAAGTTGAATGGAAGGAACACTACGGTATAGATGCCACGTGGGAAAAAGAGGAGGAAATGCGACTACGCTATCCACATTTGTTTCCCGACGAAGGTAACTCAAGTTTGGAGGACCAAACTTCCTAAAGGGGGGGAGACTGTGATACCCCTGTTCTGTATTATGCTAATTGGTCCTTAATTTGAGTATGATTATGTGTTTAGCATGATTTTTATGTGCCATTATGTGAATAAATGTGATCTTGAAATTCTATCTGTTCACCGTAGGAATATCTGTTTGAATAATCTACTTTGGAAATTAAATTGAGGGCCTTATCGGCCACAGAACCCGAAATTGATTGCGCCTTTGTGGTGGGCATAATTTTTAGAGCCTACGGTGAAATTTAATTGAAAAATTGATTCGAGTCAGATTAAATTGAGGATTTAGTGCCCAATTATCTTATATTAATAATTTTAAGCTAGTGGGGCCATATAAGGGCCCTTATTACATTCAATTCCTCTCCTTATATCATTTTGGCTGAAGTTTAACTCTCTAGAAAGAGAGAGAGTCGACTTTGAGAGAGAGAGGAGGCACCTTTGGGCATTTGGATTCAAGGTTGTGGACTGGGAAGCTACACTCTAGAATTAACAAGATTTGGTGGAGATTGAAGCTCCTAGGTGAGTGATCGACCCTTAATTCATGAATTTGTGTATGTAATAATGTAAATTCAAAGAGAATATCTGATCAAGAACATGAATGGTGTTGAGTATGATGAAATTGAAGTTTATATGCACATGCATGCATAGAATTGCCATGAAATTGCATAATCAAGCATGTAAGGAGTAGAATATGAGAAAATTGGGTGTTGAATCATACATGCAAGTATAGTTTGGTTGAGCTTCATGGTTATAAGCGCCATTTGTACCAATTGTAATAGATATGGAGTCAAGGATTGGCATGCATGCATGATTGATGAAGATATGAGCTTGAAATGCATGAATATGTATGATAGAGTTGAAGTTGATGTCAATTTGAAACATGCAAGAGTGTAATCCTTGAAATTGAGCCTCCTAATGTTGTAATCTTGTATTGGTAGCATGTTAACATGTGTAAATGTGTAATTGGGGCCATTGCATGCAAGTATTGTGGCTGGAAATTCGAATTGAAGCTCAAGAACTCAATCTAGAAAACCCAGATTTTTTATGTCCGCTCGAGCGGGGAAAGAGCCGCTCGAGCGGGAAAATCGAGCTCCCAGCATTTTCTTTGCAGACATGGATCCCGCTCGAGCGGGGAAGTTGGCGCTCGAGCGGGGAGCTATGTAGGCAGGCGGTCCGCTCGAGCGTCCGAGTTCACGCTCGAGCGTGAATTTGAGGTAACCAGTACTTTTGCAGCCTTAAGGGTCCGCTCGAGCGGGGAAGTTGACGCTCGAGCGGGGACCCTGTTTCCTGAAATTTTGTTTATGTATTCTGTGTTCTGTTTTCCGTTCCCTTTCACTCCTAAACACTCTTGGCATACATTGAGCATTGTAATTGAATTAAAGAGATAAGAATGAAGCCTAAAGAGGAAAATGTGAATTTTGAACGGATTGAATTGTTAGTGACCCTTTTGTGTTCATGGCATGTGTAGGGTCGAGTTCCAGGACAAATCCACAAGCTGATCACTGTGAGTAATATCTTAACAAGATATTTGAAATATACTGTTGTCCAATTGTTTACACTCATGTAAGTTTTATAAGTTCATTAGTTTGAATGGTGGACAACGATTGATGTAAATAACTGGGCCAAAGGCCGATTGATGCGAATGTTTGGGCCAAAGGCCGATTGATATAAATAACTGGGCCAAAGGCCGATGGATATAAATGATTGGGCCGAAGGCCGTTTGTTGTACTGTTTCAATGATTACTTATATATTTTCCTCATTTGATATTATTCACTGGGCATTCGCTCACGCTCATTCATGTACATGTAGGTGAGCCAAGGGATGTCCCGAACCAGCCCCGATAAACTTGTGAGAAACAGTTTAAGTTTTGAGGAGTCAGCCCCAAACGTCTCACGCACGAGACTGTCTTCACCTTTTATCTTGTTTATAGTTTTGTTATATTGGCGAATACGTTGGACTACTTTTGTATATGAGACTTGGGTTTGACTGACTTAAATCTGTATGATCCTGGATGTACAACGTTTTGTGTTAGTACATATTTTGATGTGAGTTATTAACATAAAAATCTTTGGAATGTTATGGTGTGCATTTAAGCACGGCTCTATGGACATAGTTTTTTAATTGCTTCCGTTTGGCCCCTTTATCTCTGATGAGTTTTGATTTATTTGAATTGAGGTCGTAGGTAATCACGCGATTACTGGCCGGTTATGGCCCTAACCCATAGGGGCGGGTTTGGGTCGTGATAGTAACCCACATATTGCTTACAGCGTTGCTCACGGTGTTCATGCACTTTACTCATACACTGCATTCTGTACTGATATACTGCTCATAGCATTCATACACTGTTTTGCGTAGCATGACTGATGCATTTGCTATTTGTCCTTTCCAAGCCCCATTCCAGATCCCGGCGCGGGAGGTACTCCAGCTGGACCATCCGTTCCTACTCGAGGAGGAGGAGGAGGAGCGAGGCGCGGGATGACATTCCACCGCCGAGGCAGACACAGGCGCACCCGTGCTGAGAGTAGTTCACAAGAGCCCACTCCAGATGACGATGAGTCAGATGAGGAGGTGGCATCGTCCCATAGTGAGGCCGGAGACATCTCAGACTCTGATTACGGAGCTGGCGGTGGTGATCCTGGACCCTCGTCCAGGAAGAGAACCAGGACCGACTCCTGCACTCGAGACCATTGATGTTGATCCAGACACCTGCTGCTTTTCTTTTCCTTGCTCTATTCAGACATTTGTTGTTTTTCTCCTCTTTTTTGCTTTGCTTTATTTTTCTTTTTACTGGTAGTTTGAGCACATTGTATTGCCTCAGGCAGGTTTTACTTTCTCAAAACTATATACTTTTTGCAAAAGACATGATGAAATGAAACAGCTGTTTTGTTCAAAAAGTGTTACATTTGTACATTTTATGCATCGCATCGCATCGCATTACATAACAATGTAAATGAGATTTGAACTTTTGTTTGAAAATTAAGCACTTGCATCGTAATAATCAGGTAGTGAACCGAGTAACAACAAAAACAACTCGATAATCAAAACAAAGAACTCGATAAGCTAACCAACTATAAATACAACTCGATAAGCAAATGTAAAGACTTAAAGAATGTAAAATACAACTCGATAAGCAAATGTACAACAACTTGATAAACAAATCGAAGTAACAAGCGCGACTTCGCAAAAATCATCATCAGAAGGCATTGGAAGTGGTGCCAGTCACAAATTCTCAGCATGTTTAATAAATAAACAGCTCATTCTGAGCACACAACCCACAACACAGTACCCGCTTTATTCTGCACACGACTCAAATGGGGTACTGCTCACTTCGAACACACAGTTCATAAGACAGTACTCAGCTTATTCTGCACACGGCTTATTCAACACACTGCTCGTTCTGAACTCACGGCTCATAACACAGTACTCGGTTTATTCTACACACGGCGTATTCTGAACACTGCTCACTCTGAACCCACGGTTCATAACACAATACTCGGTTTATTCTGCACACGGCGTATTCTGAACACTGCTCACTCTGAACCCACGGCTCGTAACACAGTACTCGGCTTATTCTACACACGGCGTATTCTGAACACTGCTCACTCTGAACCCACGGCTCATAACACAGTGCTCGGTTTATTCTGCACACAGCTCATACTGAACATACGGGATGTAGTGACGGAACTTGCAGAAGTTGAAACAAAATCAGATGCTCCAAATTTTCTCTCTTTTCTTTTGCTTTGCAGCCTGGAACCTAAATAGCTTCAGATAGGTCCTGGTTTTATTGTTCTCACATGACATGGGCTGAACCCTGATGTTTTACGAACGAACAGCTCCTGTTTTGCACAAATGTGGAGAATGGCACAGCACTCTGAGCACAAAACAATTTGAAATTGAGAAATGAGTTCTCGACCGGGTATTGAGCCTATGACTGAACACAGCATACCACGACTCAATAAAGAAAACAAAAGGTAAACAACCTAAACACATCGAGAAACACTCAAAACGACTCAAAATAAGAATCGAGATAAACAAAACAATAAACACGACACTCAGACGTATTACAAAGGCGAGAGGCCTCTCATTTCGCGAGGAGCTAGTTTCTTCGGGTATTGTTTCCCACCCTTTCTCATTTGTGAGCCTCACATCACTCGGCCCTCAGGCTCTATTTTTCTGAAAAAACCCTTCTCTCACTTTTTCTCTCAGCGCACATCTCTCTATTCTTGAATCTCTCTTTTTTTTTATCCGTCCCCTGGGTGGTTGATGGACAAGTTGAGAGTGGTGGACCCATGCCCGACATATTCAGCTCGCAGCTATTTCTTCCGGCGACATCTAGTCGATGCCCTGGATGAGGGATGGTGTATCTTGATCCATTCCAATTTGTGCTTCGCAGTTGACTTGATACCTGGCTGATTGGAGGATGTTGAGAGCTTTCAGCCCTTTACTGACAGCTTCAGCTGTATCCTTTCTGGCAGGTAGAATGCCCTTCTTGGCAAGTATGTTGACAATGGGGAAAAGACAAAACACCTGACTCAACTGTGCCCCTAGTTCATCATTTTGACCATTTTTTGTTTTGGCTTTCTACTAAAACAATTTTGACCAATATGAGAGTTAGATTAACATACTTGTTCAACTTTTGATTTGAAATCATGCTAGTCGGACTATGAGCACTGAAAATTTTCCTTTTTTGGGTCCAAGAAATGGTCCAGTTTTGGAAAAGATGGAATAATTTTCGAGAGAATTAGTCAACCTTAGTAAAAAAATTCTCAAAAACTATTTTTGCAAATGGCCACCACTCAACGGGCATGGAACCTACTCTTGAGATATACAACCTCAGATCCAAAACAATGGGACATTGCCCCTTGCCTGAATGGCACTGCATGGCAACAGAAAATTGCCCCTTGTTTGAATAGCACCGCAGCACACTGAACGACAACGGAAAGTTGCCCCTTGTTTGAATAGTACCGCAGCACACCGTAACCAGTTCTCATAATGAAGGTCACAACCGAACTCTTGGATACAGAGAAGACAAAGATGATCAGAACCATTATATGGACATAATCGATTTGGAAGTGTTTATGGCTGGACTTCAGAATGAAGTTGCCTACGTATCCTAAACATGGGAATCAAGCCTTACGTAGTTCTGGGTTAAGGTACACTCAGGTATTAACCTCTCCTTTTGCGCTCTAACTTTTGCCAAGGCCGCCCTTCCGGGTTTTCAACCTTGCGAGCTCTGTTTTTCTTTTCTATTCATTTCTTTTCATTCTTTTTTCATCTTTTCTTTTCTTTTCTTTTCTTTTCATCTTTTCTCTTCTTTTTTTTTCTTTTTCTTTTTTTGTTCTTTTTGTTCTTTTTCTTGCTCTAACTTTTGCCTGGGTAGCCCTTCCGAGTTTTCGGCCCAGCGAGCCTCTCAAGGGTAAACGTGTAGCTTTGTCCATGTCAAATGGTTTTGAGATCTCGAAGCCATCTGAATCCAGGAGAGTGGCTGCTGTTTGCTGATGATGTAGGAGTCCCTCCGATGGGGGCTGAATTTGCCTCTAGTGTTGTGGATCGGAACTCAGTTGTCCTTCAGCAATACTTCCTTCTTTTCTCCCTTCTGGGATTTGGTATTCCTGCCGACCTTCGTTAACTTGAGGAACATCCCAATTTTTCGCTGTTCAAGCACATTTGAGATTCTTTTGTCCCCAGTTCAGGGGCCACTTCTAATCTAGCTTTGCAAGCTTCTTTTGACGACGTCTGACCTTTTTGATCTGACTTTCCTTGCCCCTAGTTCAATGGGCTGCTTCGAATCTGGCCACACAAGCCTCACATTGTGGTTGACCGTTGAACAATCTAAGTCCAGGTTCAAGGTTTGAAAGTAAGGGGGTCGAGTCTCGAGGCTGAGAGCGATCCTAAGCTGCACAATCTCAAGAGCGATTCCACACAGGTCTTCGCAGGACGGCGCAAAACATTTTTTGAAATTTTTTAAGAAAGCGACTAATCGCTCTCGCTGAAGACAATGTAGAACCAATCTGGATCAAGCCAGGATCCTTCTCAGTACTCACATTAACAAGCATGATCTCATTCATTAAGAGCTTAGCATGCCTCTCTTTCTCTTAATTGAGCAAATTTTACAAAACGCGAGGAATTCCTCCCTCTTCGTTTTCGTTACAATGTTCAAATTTTTTTTTGAAAAACTTAGGTCAATGCAATGATTTCGAGGCACAGAAGAAGTAGGTGAAAAGCACTACCGTTTCATTCAAACTTTCTGGCACAACCGGCACAAGACAGAAGCGAACACAAGGGTATGAAAATTTACTGCTGTTTCATTCAGATCTTTTGGTGCAACTGGCTCCATGGCAGAAACAGACCCAAAAGAAAGCAAAAAGACAAATACAAAACAAAACAGTGATATTCGAGATAACACCCCCGGAATCACTCCACTCCCATACAACAGGACTGACTCGATACAACAAGACAGACCCGACTGACATAGTACAAAAAGACTGACTATATACAACAAACAAGACTGACCCAAAATACCCAAGTCAGAAAGTACAAAAGCTAGCATTCGCAAATGCTCAAAATGGTGTGTGCCATGCGCCACACCTGGAATAAACTGAGCACCGCCCGCAGGTGGTTCAACCCTTGATCACATACTTGTATTATCCTCAAAGTCCACCAACCCGGTGATGACAGACTTTGCTGAACTCGGTGGGAGGATAACCCCGTCGTCAAACAGATCCTGTACTTCATGGCGAAGTCGGAAGCAGTTGTCGGTGGTGTGACCAGTCTGTTGATGGTACACACAGTACTGGGTAGCATCATGTGAGAGAGAGAGATTACTTGGGAGAGGCCGAGGCTCAAGAGGTTTGAGATGACCTTTTTCAGTGAGGATTCGAAGAGCCTTGGACAAAGGCATGTAGAGGGCATGAAAGACCCTGCGACCTCAGGGCAGATACTTCAAAGCCTGTGGACCTTTGCTGGACGTACTAGCAAAAGGATCAGCAGGTGCTACCTTGGCTCTCTGATCTTTTCCAGCTGCAGGGCTAGGATTGGAAGGAATTGTTCTGGTACGACGGTCCCTATCCCGATTTTCTCTTTGGCTTGAACTGCTCTCGGTCTGAGCAGGGAAAATGTCATCCACAGTCTTAGCCACAACTGCGAGTACTTGTTGCTTATTCAACCCCCTGGCTTTCAGAGCCTCAACAGCTTGCTGGAGTTGTTCATAGGGATCAATGTCCACCTTCACCTTGTTCTTTCCACTAGCCTCAGCTTGATGGAAGGTTTGGGTTGCTACTTCAGTGCGAAGCCCCGTTGTCGTCGACATGTCATTGCCAGAGCTTGAGATAGCTTCAGGTTGGCTGAGCTCAATTACAATTCGCCCCAGTAGCGGGGGCTCCTGCGGCATGAAGTTCCCAGCATACGATGCAGTTCGTGGCGGGGCTGACATTCCATAGGCTAGATCAGCCACAGATCTCTGAAGATCGCCGATCATTCCCATCAGCTCAAAAGTTGTGGGCTCACGGGCTTGAAATAATTGGGGTTCTCAGATCGGATGTGCGGCAGGCGACCTGGGCGGTTGTGGTATTTTAACGTCGGTCTCACCCTGCAAGATGATTCTTTGGTTTAATGCGGTTGCCATAACCACAATTTCCTCTGAATTTTGTGCCATCATAAGTTCGCTGAACTGAACGGAGGTGATGTGACCGGTGACTGACGGATCAGATGTCTGCCTTGCTTCAGCGAAGGAGAACACTGGCTATTCTGAACTAAATCTTTGAACCCCCCCCCCTAAAAGAGAAAACATGCAACATCTCAGCCCAATTTAGACATAAGTGTAGCTGAATAACTATATTCGACCTCTGATCACTGTTCCCAAATTACTGTCCCAAAACTGAATCTAATACCCGCAGATATAACTGATTCTCAAAACACTGATGCCCGCAGGCCTGATACCCAGACTTGCAAATCGATACATGTATTCCTGTAGAGACTAACTCTAAAAGCACATAGCAAGCAAGTGAGAGCCAAAACACCCCTATGTTGGGGTAGGGTTTCCCTGTCCTATTTTGTCAGGAGCTAGGGTTTCACTACGCACGCAGCGGTTTCAAACAACCTACAATCGGGTAAGCAACCTGTCCTAGTTTGGAATAGTCATTATGGATTCCGAATATGCGCTGGGTCGAATGGTCACAAAGGGTGTCCCGGTAAAAACCGGGGTTTGTGTTCCCGTCGTGGCAGAGCTCGCAACCAGTCAGCCTTACGGCACGCTTCTCAAAGCAAGCCTCCGGCAAACCGTTCAGGAATAGCATACGGCAAACACGGTATCCTAGGCGCACCAATGCACATGCAATGCAAAGCGACACATAAGTGTAATCAAAATAAGATATCATGAGTTCGAGTCAAATTCTCTAACTCCCCAGCAGAGTCGCCAGAAACTGTAGACGCGCCCCGAGGGCCTCATGCTACCGTTCGGACTCAAGTGTCACGGTTCTTAATCTGGTCTCACAATGTACGATGTGAGATTGATAAATTACCAAAGAGTCCAAATCCGGCAAATCGTTTTGGAAAACTGATTTTTAAGAAAAAAGTGCCAAACATGGACTATTTTGCCAGATACAAAGTCGCCACCTAAATATTTTATTTTTGGGGAATTTAGGAAACCCTGACTCGTTGCCTAAGGCCACGTGTCCGTCATCACCAAAGTTGCCTCGGCTCAGGAACTTGGGTACGATTAGGGAAGGTCATGCAATGAGCCCCTACTCGCCCGATCAAAGATCGACCACTACTAAATATGATATCTTGTTTTTGAAAACACATGCGTTCTTATTCTGGTTAATTAGCTAGAATTACTAGGTGATGCGCACAACACACAAGTATAGACTAGATCGCCTAATTTGGAACAAAGCATTGCATATCCGTTTGTTTGGAAGGCGGTTTGAAGTTTGCTACTCGCAAGTAGGCTAAAATGCGGATTTCAATGAATTGTCCCAATCCAAGTAATCCAACCTTCACCCACAGGCATTCAGGCAGTTATATCACATAAACACTTAGCCTCATGGTAAGCATGTTGTCATATTAACACTCATATACATGCAAGATGCAAAAGCATAAACACTCACAGTGTACTCCGAGCCAAGACAAAGAACATGTTAGTAATCAAATGCCTAATCCAAGTCCATGTTTAAGATGGCTAATGCATCGCATACAAAATGTAACTAGAATAGGCTCGGCTAGCCTAAAATGTCATGTGAGATGCGACAATTCGATACATGTATTCAACTTAGAATTTGAAATACAATGCAGTTCGTATGATGCGCCGAGCCCGGTGCATGCAATACAGATGAATGGTGCAAACATGCATAGCATAAGGGTGCTAATTGAAACATGACCTAAAACTAACCATCGAAAGCAGGTAAGTAAACTGGAGAAAGACGTGGGGTTGGAAGACATGCACACACGCACACACACACACACACTTATTACAAAATTCGCCCTCTCGACGGAAGGTCCGAAAGAATAATACAAATCGAATAATTAACTAACTAACTAGCTAATTAATTACACAACACTTAACTAATTAAACAAATTAATTAAGTTACTAAAGCGGTAAAGAGGCCTCGGAACGAAGGACAAATGCGTGTATGCTCGACTCCGCTCGAAAATTTATCGCCATGCTCATGCTGCCTCTGTTTACACTACTCTGCACCTCTGAAACTTGTGCCAACTTTGATGGATGCTTTTGAATCACCTTCTAGGTGCTGTGGGATGTCACCGGCCAAGGTATAGGAACACCGGCCATGTGTAATTGGTCATCGACCATTTGTAAGGCTCTCGACCAACAATTTTTAGCCGATCGACATTGAAGATGGCCGGCTGGCCATCTCTTCCTGCAGAATGCTGTTTTGCTGCAGTAGAGGACAAACAGAGCATGGCAATGCATTTTCAAAGCAATGAGTGCACAACCACCCTTCCTATCATGTCATGAACTCAAGGGGGTATGGTTCTCGACCCTCGGGCCATCAATCACACATTTCAATGCATGACGGCCAAAGGAGCCAAGTGTGCAAATCGATATGGAATGAATGCACAAAACACATGAAGGCCTCACACTCTATCATGATTGATCAAGAGGCAAATGATGCATGCATGCAAGCAAGACTAATGCAACATGAGCATGTTAATGACAATGCCATACAAGGCTAATGGTAACAAGCATGCCAAATGAAATGCAACTTAGACAAGCATGCAAAATGCAACATGAACATTCAAGCATGCAAGGAAAACATGTGACAACATGTAAAAGGGATAAGATATGCAAACATGCAAAGCTACTTAACAAAAGCATGCAAAATGCAATACCACTTAAACATGCAACAAGGCACAATTGAACTAGCATGTTACAACATGCAATTTACCAAATATGCAACAAGCATACAACAACATGCAAGGCCAGCATGCAACAACATGCGGGGATGGACTTAAACCAAAATGGACAGCTCTCAAATAAGTCCAAATCAGTGGCCAAAATGCTACGAAAATGAGGACAAAAGCTCATACAAACATGCATACTAATTGGCCTAAAGACTAAGGCATAAAAGGGTAACTTTTAAGCACACTTAAAAGAGGTGAAAAGCATGCAAATGTGACAACATTACATCCTCTGAAATGATGCTAGGGGTGATGCCAAATCACATAAACAAATCAAGCATAGCATGCATAAGGCCTAAAGCCTAAGGCTTGTGATGGGACTTGAACCAAAGCTACACAAAACAAGGAGCATATGGCAAATATGACCAAAAATAGTCCTAAATCATGTCAAGATGATCCTAAAACATGCAAGGAATGAAGCCAAAACATGCTAGAACAAAGGACCAAAAGCATGAAGCAAACAAGGCCACAAAAGAGGTGTTACACTACACCTATCAAAGCCAAACATGGCATGACTTAAGCAACCAAAAAGAGAGTTATGGCATGTCAAAATGAGCCCAAAAACCTACTTAGATGGCATCTCAAATGCCTAAGCATGATGGCATACACAATGATACATTCATGAGACGTAAAACATCAACTCCTTAAAACATTAAAGGAGTGATAAGTGCAAGTATATGAGCATACTATATGGACTGAAATGACATAGCAAGTGACTCCAAATCACTGGAATGGCCCAAGTAAAGCATGCTAATGACTTGGACACCCAAAGCTAACAAGCTAAAATGTATGGTGGCTATACAAAGCATGGCATACATGGTTAAAACAACTCAAATCAGAGCTTAAGCATGCTATAACAAGGCTAAAAGCTTCATGGAGTTGAGCCAAAATCATGCTAAAATGACATGTTACAACATGATGCATGTTAAGGCAAATCCAGGGATTACAAGACAAGTATATGGTGCATGCAAGAGACCACTAAACCAACTTTGGACAGAGATAAATCATGGCAAAATAACACCAAATACTTGCTGAAATGAAGCTAAAACAAGCTAAGTACAAATGCTATAAACATAAGCCATTTATGCTAACATTCAAGACAATAAGGAGAGGGGATGACCCTCTCCTATTTAGGACACCAAAACCACCTCTCCACCACTGAAAATCCGTTGGATTTCAGTGGTAGAGAGGTCATACAAAGACAAGATTAATGGCCAAAAGGGATGGCCTAAAACAAGGCCTAAGAGGGCGAAAACAACTCCAAACCTCAAAATGACCTTAAACAAAGTTCTAAAGCAAGAAAAATCAAAACTTTTATCAGTTATAAGTTAAGCTTAAAACAATAAGTAAGGAGGACTAAAAGCTTAAGCAAGAAAGGGGTATCTAAAGCAAGGAACTCACCCTTGTAGAACCTCTTCAAGAAGAAAGCTCCAGCAGGTTTTCTGAGTTCAAACCAACCCAAGAACACTGAAATCAACCTCCTAGCACCTCAGCAACCAAGGATGGTGTTCTAGTGTGTGTTTGTGTACAATAGTAAGACAATACTACACTTTTGGACACAAAACAAGGCTAAAACAAGAAGAATAGATACAATACTATATCTATCCTCTCCAGAGCAGATTTTCTGAACCCTTGAGGAGGGAGGAGGGACTCCCTCTTTATAGAAGTTCAAATTCTAAAGCTTCTAAGAGAAGCTAAGCAAAGAGCAAATCCCTCCATACACGTGTATGGAGGGGGTTAATTGTGGATGCCAGCTACACCAGCTAGCACAAAATATCTGCATAAAGTAAATGAACAGGGTTTGGCCACCAAAATGGCCGATCGACCAACATAAGTGCCGGCCAACCAAATATAGTGGCCGATTGGGCAACACTCTTGGCCGATGGAAAGAAAAAGGGGCCGATGGCATCATGCCCTGGCCGGTGGGTTGAGGAGATGGAAAACAAGCCACCCTCTTCCCTTAGAAGCAAAAACACAAGTGTTTGGTCCACAACCAAGCACAAAACAGACAAGTTGAGAGATCTTGAGGCAAGGCGCGTAGCCGAGACCTCTGAAAACTCAAAACTAACACGAGCATGGATGATCATCGAGTGTTCAAATGATGACGTCCAAGTCTTGAGGGCGTTCAAAAATGGGGTGTCTACACCAAGATAGCTATTATCCGTACCTTGATTTTGGTTGCTGTTATTCGACATTGGTTTCTTTATCAGATGGATGTTAAGAATGCTTTTCTTAATGGTCATCTTACTGAAGAGGTCTACATGTATCCTTCCCCTGGTCTTCTCCACTCCTCTGGGCAAGTTTGTCATCTTCTGTGTGCTCTATATGGTTTGAAGCAGTCTCCTCGTACTTGGTATGCTCGCTTTCAGACTGCCGTTATCGAGCTTGAGTTTCATTCTTCTGCTTCCGACTCTGTTTTGTTTCTGAGATATACATCAGCTGGTTTTGTTGCTCTCTTACTCTATGTGGATGGTATGATCATCACTGGCTCTGACTCTTCTGCTATCTTTGAGGTCAAGCAACATCTCTTCCGCACCTTCGAAATGAAGGATCTGGGTCCATTGCGGTATTTTCTTGGTATTGAGGTTGCTTCTTCTCCAAAGGGCTATTTTCTGTCTCAAGCCAAGTATGCTAATGAGGTTATTCACCGTGCCGGTCCTACTGATACTAAGGTTTCTGATACACTTATTGAGCTGAATGTGAAGCTCAACTCCACTGATGGTGTCCCTCTGGATGACACCATGTTATATCGAAAGCTCCTGGGTTGCTTAGTCTATCTGACGGTTACTTGTCCTGATCTTGCCTATGTTGTTCATGTGGTTAGCCAGTTTGTCTGTACTCCTCGCTCCACCCATTGGGCTGCTTTGGTTCGGATTCTTCGCTATTTCCGAGGTACTATATTTCAGGGTTTACTGTTGTCTTCTACTTCCTCTTTGAACTTGGTGGCTTATGCTGATTCTGATTGAGCTGGTGATATCACTGATTGCAAGTCCACTTATGGCTTCTGTAGGTTTCTTGGTGATTCTTTGATCTCTTGGAAGGCAAAGAAACAGACTGTTGTTGCATGTTCCACTATCGAGACTGAGTACCGTGCTATGGCTCATGCCACTGCTGAGATTGTTTGGCTTCATTGTCCCTTGACTGAGTTAGGTATACCTCAGTCTTCTCCGACCTCTCTTTATTGTGACAACTGTAGTGTTATTCAAATTGCCCACAATACTGTCTTCCATGAACCGATGAAAAACATTGAGATTGATTGTCACTTTGTCTGACAGCATCTATAGTCTGGCTCTATCTCGCTTCTTTTCGTCTCCTCGGCTTTGGAACTTGCGGCCTTCTTCACCAAGACTCACATTACCGCTCAATTTTAGTTTCTTCTTAGCAAACTGCCAGTGTTTTCTGCTAAAACACCTTGAGTTTGAGCGGGGGTGTGAGAATATATTGTATATATGGCATGTTGTGCATGTATGGCATGATTGTGTAAATAGGACTTAGTATTTCCTTTTTCAGTCATAGATTTAGGGCTATATAAATTGATAAACTCTTTGTAAATTGATGCAATTGAATACACAATATTCTTCAAAAATTTACACTAATATGCATATATCTTCAGAACTCGTCAAGATCACAAGACTCCATCAATAATGGATCGAATAATTCCATCCCTCTCCCATCATTCCATAATTGCTATACCTATAGCATCACAGAGCCAAATACACTTATTCAAGCCAAAAAACTTCCAACAAGACTATCAATTTTAAGAAGTATAGTCTAACTCAAGTCGAATAAGCTTACATATGCTATATAAGGCTAGGGGCACACTTAGATAGAAACTAACATTCCTCCTCCTAGTTATGATCTCAATCAAAAGGACACCAAAACTGAAAACATCAGATTTGACGGAATATAGTTCTTCCATAGCAAACTCTGGAGCCATGTAACCACTATCCGAAAAGAGAAGGAATTAGAAAGAAGTTTGAAATAGTAACCAAAACATGTTATAAGACAATAATAACTCATGTGATTGATGAAGTGAAAAAGTGATTGAAAGAACTTACCATGTTCCAACAATCTTGGAAGTGTTAGTAGCATCATCACTTCCTCCGAAGATCCTTGCCATTCCAAAGTCCGAGATCTTTGGATTCATTTCACTATACAATAACACAATGCTTGGTTTCAAGTCCCTATGAATGATTCTAAGCTGAGAATCCTCATAAAGATATAGCATTCCTCTTGCAATTCCATTGATGATATTCACACGCCAGCTCCAGTTCATATGAGCACGCATCCTAGGATCTAACCAAAAATAAATTTATAGATTAGGAAAAAAAAAAAGAAGCTTTAGAATAAGTTCAATGAAACCTATCCATATTCATATGTCAAATCTGTATAGAAAAATAAAATATTGAAGTTGAAAACTTCATAAAAGAAAAGAACACAAACCAACAAGGAAGACATCGAGGCTGCCATTGGGCATGTATTCGTAGATGAGCAACTTTTCATCTCCATCTATACAAAAGCCCAGAAGCCTGACAAGATTTTTGTGTTGAAGTTTCAATATTAATAAAACTTCATTGGTAAATTCATCTAAACCTTGCTTAGATACACTAAAGAGCCTCTTCACAGCAACTTCTTTACCATCAGGTAGTTGACCCAGAAAAAAAATATAAAAAAATATAAAAAAAAATACTGAGAATTGGTTCATTGGTGTGGAGAAAGTTCGGAGTGTATTTTAAATACTAGGAGAATTGTTGAGAAACGGCTAATATTTTCTTTCATTTGACTAAGAGGTCAAGTGTTTAAATCTTTTCAATTGTAAGAATTTCTCTCCATTAAGTTATAGCCAACAACTACTGAAAAAAAGAAAAGGAACCTTTTGGTCCTTTGAATTCAATTTTTTTAGAAAAATTTGGACTTTCTGTTTGGTTATCCAAAAAATCAACCAAAAAAAAAAAAAAAAAAAAAAAAATCCGAAATCTTGGGTATTGTTTGGTAGAGTTTTAGAATTATGATTTGAGAATAAAGTTGTATTTTGAATTTGTGAGTTTTGGAATTATGATTTGAGTGTGAAAATTTTGTATGGTTATGAGTTTTGAAAATAGTTTTAAATTGAGTTTGAATTGAGTGATGTGACATATGATATTTGAAACAAAAACTTACAACTCATAACCAAACACACAACCCAAAATTCTATTCAAAGCTCATAAAAAATTTTAAAAAAAGACTGAGAAATTTACTCTGAAATTCAAGATAAAAACTGGAAAAGGTTTTCAAAATTGCTCTTTCCTTCCTCTCATAATACATAACTAACCATGAGAAAGACAACAAATAGACAATGACAATGACAACTCCCATTGGGGCAATTTTTATTATGTGTATCAAAGTTTTCTCTAACAACTCATAATTATAATTACACTACAACACTTTGAAACCATTAATCCACCCAGCTGCATCGATCAACGGGGCATAACAACAGAAATTGTTAATTCATTAACAGAATAATCTTTGTCATTTGTTTCATAGTGATCTTTGAATCTCCCGACAGAGAAGGCAGGTCGTTCAGGTTGACTAAGAGTTGTAGCTTCACTTTTCAGCATAACCACAACTGATGACATAGTAGGCCTGCCGTATGCATCTTCTTGGACGCACAATAAACCAATATGCACATATCTTAAGAACTCGTCAAGATCACAAGACTCCATCAATAATGGATCGATCATTTCCAACCCTTTCCCTTCATTCCATAATTGCCATACCTATAGCATCACCAAGCCAAATACAATTATTCAAGCAAAAAAAAAAAAAACATTCAGCAAGACTATCAATTTTGAGTAGTCCAACTCAAGTCAAATAAACTTACAAATGCTATAAGGCTAGGGGCGCACTTAGTGAGATGGAAAGTAGCATTCCTCCTCCCAGTTATGATCTCAATCAAAAGGACACCAAAGCTGAAAACATCAGACTTAACAGAATATAGTCCTTCCATAGCAAATTCTGGAGCCATGTAACCACTATCCGAAAAGAGAAAGGATTAGAAAGAAATTTGAAATAGGAACAAAAAAATGTTATAAGACAATAAACCCATACGATTGATGAGGTGAAAAAGTGATTGAAAAAGAAACACTAAACTCACTATGTCCCAACAATCCTGGTAGTGTTAGCTGCATCATCACTTCCTCCGAAGATCCTTGCCATTCCAAAGTCTGATATCTTTGGATTCATTTCACTATCCAGTAACACATTGCTTGGTTTCAAGTCCCTATGAATGATTCTAAGCTGAGAATCCTCATGAAGATATAGCATTCCTCTTGCAATTCCATTGATGATATTCAGACTCCTGCTCCAGTTCATTTGCGCACGCTTCCTAGGATCTAACCAAAAATAAATTTATAGATTAGGAAAAAAACAGCTTTAGAATAAGTTCAATGAAACCTATTCATATTCATATGTCAAATTTGTATAGAAAAATAAAATATTGAAGTTGAAAACTTCATAAAAGAAAAGAATACAAACCAAGAAGGAAGACATCGAGGCTGCCATTGGGCATGTATTCGTAGATGAGCAACTTTTCATCTCCATCTATGCAAAAGCCCAGAAGCCTGACTAGATTCTTGTGTTGAAGTTTCAATATTAGTAAAACTTCATTGGTGAATTCATCTAAACCTTGTTCAGATACACTTGAGAGCCTCTTCACAGCAACTTCTTTACCATCAGGTAGTTGCCCCTGAAAAAAATATATCAAGCAATTAAAACTAGAAATCAAGAAAGGAAAAAAAGAAAAAGAAAAAAAGAAGATTAGGATTTCATGTTTGCAGAAAAGAAAAAAGAAAAAAATTGTTACCACCTTATAAACCGGACCAAAACCACCTTGTCAGAGCTTATTTGAATCAGAGAAGTTATCTGTGGCTGCACTTAGAGTTGACAAATCAAAAAAAGGAAAATTCTGAGAGTTCAAGTTGTCCCTTGCTTGAAAATTTTGATGCTGAACATCTATGTTATTGGGGTCCCCAATATCGTATAATTGATCTTCTAGGCTAGAAACTTGTTTTTCCCCTGAAATTTAGAAATAAAAAATAAAAATAAGATGTTTGGTTTCAGATTTATAAAAGAAAATATGTAATTGAGAGTTGAGGGAAAAAATAATTTAATTTGTACTAGCTAGAGTCATTACTTGTCTTAGTTTGATCCCTTATGGCAAGACAGTAGCAGACACAAAAACCCAAAAGTACTACCATTAGAATTGCTGATACAATTGCAACAATCATCCAATTGTTCCTCCTGCTTGCTTTTGGAATTCAAGAACAAAGAAATACTAAATTCTGTCAAGAAATACTATTTGTAGAACAAATTCCAATATTGGTAAACAAATTTGTTAATTCTTACTTTCAAATATCCTCGGGTTTTCAGAAGTCGCGCCTTTATAAAAAGTGTAGAACTCATACCTTAAGTAGCAACTGGGACTAAGAAGTCTAGCACCACGAGACTCAGAACAACAATTTGAAGTGTTTGCTATTGCTATTTCAAGGCATGTATTACAGTCATCTGGAGACAAGTCTGTTGTGCACTGCACGAGAGCATATATTGTTTCAGTGTCTGTAAAGTTCACCGCTCCAGTGGCATACATACCATATGAAGGATTGAATGCTGCGAGCCTGCTAAGATTATGCAACGTGTCATTCACGACAGAACTAAACCGGCCTAATTCATCACCTGAAACATTTTGTTTGTTGTCTTTCCAAATGTTTCCTGTCACATCCAGATGCCCAAAGAACGATTCATTGGCGTAGCGCAACTGACAATTTTCCTCCCACACAACCGCTTCGTTTCTGTTTCCGCAAAGCGTTTGGATGTCTTGTGATGCACTTTCTATGCAGTTCTTGCAGTCATCTTTCGATACAAAGTTGTAGCAGAGAAAGAGACCGAAAACTCTGTCTTGGTCATTTCCCGTGGTGGTGTTGTAGAAATTGGAGACAGAAGAATTTGAGGACAAAGAATAAAGAAGGTTTTTGAGATTAGACTGAAATAGATTATTATTTGTAGAAATAGTTGCGTTTGAACAAAATTGATAGGGAGGGGCATCGGCGCGAACAAGATCATGAAGAGGAAAAAAGAAATGATAAAGCAAAAGCAATTTGATTGTTTTTGGAAACGGAAACATGACTCTCTCCTCTTCTTGGGTGCACTGTGATATGAACTATGAAGTCAATCAATTGTCTACAATTTATGCTGTCATGGAGTTTTAAATAAAATACAATTTGAGTTCAAAAGAACTTTTCCTGGTAAGGATTAGGCAAATACCAGATGATAAAATAATTTTCATGACGATGGTATTGTGGTCAAGCTGCTTGTATTCAATGTTGATTAGTCAATTCTTCTAAAAGGGAAGATAGTAGGAAACTGACTTTGTACTATTTTGTAATGGTGATGAAATTTTAGAGAGAAAACCAACAAAGATGTTACCAAAACTTTTTCAATTATTAGGGAATATTACCTTACTCTCCTTTAAAATGTACATATTGACCCCTTAATTTTGAAAATCGTACAAAGGCTCCCATTCTGAAGGAGGTTTAGAGGGGAGAAAGTGATATACTTTTGTAGTTGATAGGGTCAATAACTGTGAATTCATAGATGAAGGAAATAATAGTGATATTCACTTAATAGGTCAGGGTTCTTAGCGTAATTAAATTTTTTTTTGGGAGGTCAAAATTTCTTTGTTAGTTGATATGCATTTTCCTAGAAGGTGCTACAGGAAAAGTTGTTGTATGTTGTTTGGCTAGGTTTGATTGTTTGGATTGGATGTAAGGGGATGGGAAGAATATTTGCTCCTAGCAATATAGGATGTCATATAATTTGTTGAGAATATAAGATGAATTATATATAATATTAGTTGGTTTTTACATGTTTGGTTAGAGTATGATACAAGGGGAAGAAATCTATATTTTGCACCCTAAAAGGGGCAAACTGTAATAAAGTTTTGATTTTTTAGGATAAAAGTTATCTATATTTACAGTGTGTTATGACAATTTGAGATAAAAGTTTCAAATAAGGGCAAAAATTATACACTTTGTGGTTAGTAATAAACTATTTTTTTTTTTTTTTTTGTGATGAGAAAAGTTGTGCTATATCACTAGTAGTGATATGCAATACCATTTGGGGCTAACCATTAATACTATTTCAATAATTCGAACTGTTCAATTTTTAACTCATAATGTTTATATCATTTACGGAAAAAGTTATATTGATTCAATAATCATAGCCATGTTAATTAATGACATTTATTTGCAAAAAAATGAATGACAAATATTATTTGAAAACTAAATTATTCATTTTTTGGGAGACAAATGTAATAAACTAACGTAGTTATATTTATTAGATCAACGTGATTTTTTAATCTACACATTGTGGTCTAAAAAATAAGCAACTCATATGATCGATTTGGGACTCGTATACGAGTGGGTTTTACAAATCTAAACAATATTGTCCAATCCACTTTGTGAACTAAAAGGAATATGCTCCCTTACATAGCCTCAATAAGTCTAAAAGCATACAGCGAAACGGGTAATGCTATAGTACACACCTTCAAAAGGTGTGTACCATATGTAAGTTATATTATTTATAAGTTAAATTATTACAAATGGTATAACTCAATATTATGGGAGTCATAATTGACGATTTTTTTTTTTTTTTTTGAGTTATAACTAAACATCACATAAGGTATAACCTATAACCAAACAACCTTTGAATCATAACTAAAATAACGTTACAACCAATATCACAATGAATCATCACTAATATCACAATATATTATAACTAAATATCTATCATAATACATTATAGAACTTTTTATTGATAAATCCCATCTAGAATTGTTCTAACCCAAGAAGTCAATGAAGGAATTTTCATATATTTATACTTTTATTCCATAGTCTTTTTTCTTGATTTACATTATTTTCCTAGACTCTTATGCTCTTATATTTAATATTGATATTTAATGTTGTGGGAGGAGAGAGAAGGGAAAGGACCAAGGCATAGGATATTTCATACACAAATTAAATAATATTGATGTTATTATTTTATATTATTATATAATGTGCATATATTTTTAATTGACAACACATTAAAAATAATATGAACATTCTCTCTCATCTAATGTGAACGTTCACAACACCTTTTCGAAAAATTCTCTCTCATCTAATGTAGTGATGTGAACGTTCACAACATGTAAACCTTTTTATTTTTAATTGACAACACATTAAAATAATATTCATTATATTTTTAATTGACAACACATTCTTATTCACAACTTATAGTGATGTGAACATTCACAACATGTGAACATTCTCTCTCATCTAACATAGTGATGTGAACATTCACATTCGTATGTTTTAGTGTGAATATTCACATCATGTAATTAAGAACACAATGACAAAAATTCATTTCAAATTAATGTGAATATAATGATGTGAATATTTATTTCAATTACATGATGTGAATATTCACATCATCTAATTGACAACATAATGACAAAAATTCAATTCAAATTAATATGAATATAATGATAGTCAACATCTTGATGCATGGGAACTACTAAAACATAATGACAATCAACATTAAATATCAACATTAATAAGGGTAGGAGAGATTGAGAGTGTTTTGGTCTTCTTACCTCAAATAGGACCTAATAGAATAATCAAAAACAATATAGGTTGGATGAAATAAAACTCTTCGAAAGATAATTTATCAAAAAAGCTTCCTAAATTATAACCAAAATCACAAAAATATTAACTATAGATGGTAGGTGCGCACCATCGAATTTCCCCGGAAACCTTGCTTATATAAACATGGGCCTACTTGATACACAATCCGGTCAACCTATTTATCCCTTTATAACCTCAATCATGACCTATTTAAAAAATAGGAAAAATTATTATTCAGTAGTAATTTTTAAAAATTATAACACATTAATAAAAGAAATTATAATTATAATTATTAATATGTATAATGTTTATTACTTTTTTATAATTAAATTTTTCTGATAACTATTGTATTGCTATTTGTCCTAAAAAATAGTAAATAAATTGTCACGTCTCAAATCCCGTGACAATGCCCCACACTCATCTAACTAAGCATGCAAGGCTAAGAGTCTAATCAAATAAATTACCATAATAAAATATTCAAAATAAATCTTTAATTATCATAATGCCAAAATCCATAAGTCATAAACAATCCTTATCATATGAAATTGTCCACCAACTCTGCTAATGTAAAAAGGCGTTGATTTAATTTCTTCATAAACAAATTCTTCTCTCTAGTTGAGAGCTTCTCTCCCTAAACTTTTCTCCTTTTAGGGTTCAAGCATGCAGTGGCCGTCGAGGTAGGAGAGGAGCTTCTGGCAGCCTCCAGCCTCTTCTCCCCTCTTCCTATCCCTCTCTTTTCTATCCTTTCCTTGGTTTTGTCCAATAGCTTGGAAGCTTTGGCTTTCCATCCTTTCCCTCCTTTGTGAGGTGTTTGTTTCCCTTCGCCTCAACTTCGGCCGTGGCTTTCATTGAATCCGCCCTCTCTCCTCTGTCTCGCCTCCTTCCGGCGTCATCCATCATCGCCAGTTTTGCCACCCTTCGTCGTTGTTAAGTTTTTATTATTGGCAATTCCGTTTAACAAAACTCCTTTCAGTTGTAATTTTATTCGTTATTTTATTTCGATGAGGCTATGAGTATTTAGATGCAAATTCAATCTGAATTGTGCCTATGTAGGGGAGTTTGTGATCTTAATCATATCATGTTTGCCACTTCGCTGACTATGTCGGGGATTGATCGGCCATTTGTACGCTCGAGTGAAGAATCTTTGGTTCCAAAGGTTTGAACTGTCTGCAAAAGTACTGGGAGTTGTGTTTTTGCACTTGAGCGTAGATTTGTGTTCTCAAACACGCGTTTTAGTCAGACCGCTGGAGCGACCATTTCTGCACTCGAGCGGAGATCGCGATTCTGTTTTCTATAAATCTGCGATTAATTTAGTTTCTAGAGTACGGATTTTAGATCTTTTTTTTGGATATTAGGGTTTTCATTTGGAGCTTCGTTGCTTGTTTTCTTTGATATCTGTGAGAGTTTATATCATAAATTGAGTGGATTTGTTTGTTTTGTTTTATTCAATACAAAAGAAAGCTTCGTTCTTCGGTGGATTCTGGGGAATTTGGGTCAGAAGCTTTGGTGGATTCTGGAGTGGATCATCGTCGTGATTTGACATCGGCATCGTGGATTCAACGTTGGGCAAGACAATTCCGAGGTGAAAACGGGGCTGGAAGAGCCACATAGGGGTCGGTTCGATTTGGGCATGGATTCGTTAGGTAATTGAGAGTACACTTATGTAATTCCTTTTTGTCTTCTTAGTTGATTGTTTTGTGGCTTTGGCCCGTGGTTTTTTTTTTTTTTTTTTTCACAATTGGAGGAGCTCCAATTGTAGTTTTTCCACGTTAAATCGTGGTGTCGATTTGTATTTGACTGTTTGATTGGGATTGTTATTTACTGTTTAAAATTGATACATAATCATAAATCAATATCTCAGGGATTTTAGATTTTTTAATCGTCATCTCTGCCGCCTTCTCTAGGCCTGTCGGACGTCGCCTCCTTTCCTCTACTCTGCCACCTCCTTCCTCTCTAGATTCTCTATTGTCATTGCTGATGCTTTGGTTTGTGGGTTGTTCTGCCATTTGTTTATATTTTTGTTTTTGTTTTTTTTTTTTTTCTTCTAGTTTTTCTTTGGGTTTGCCTTGCTGTTGGTAGCTATTTTATGGTTTGTTTTGTGGGTCTGTTTTATTCTTCTGGTTTTCTATGGTCTTGTGGGTTTGTTCTTGCTATTTTGTGTGTGTGTGTGAGTCCATTAGTGGTGATGTTGAACTTACCCTCTCTGTGGTTGGTGTCTATTATTTATTCCAGACATGCTCTATTGCTGACTTTTATGATCTGTTCTGCTTCGCAGTACGAGCATGAGCACAAGATGTACGTCTGAATATTTTTATAGGTTTTTTCCTTTGTATTTATTGCTATATCTTTCCTTTGGTGTAAGTTTTGGATTGGATAGACTCTTATAAGTGCCGTTTGGACTTCCTTAATGGTGTAGACGCGCCCGCGGGGGACCTCGCTACAGTTCGGACTCCCTTTTTGTGTTGCGGTTCTAAATCTGAACCAAAGAGTCCAACTTTGGCAAATCGTTTTGAAGAAAAACAGATTTTTGAAAAGTAGTGCCAAACATGGACTGCTTTGCCAGATTACAGAGTCGCCACCTAAATATTTTTTTAATGGGGGAATTTAGGAAACCCTGACTCGGTGCCGAAGGCCACGTGTCCGTCATCACCAAATGTCTTGGCTCGGGAGCTTGGGTACGATCGGGGAAGGTCAGCTATGAGCACCCCCATTCGCCCGGTCCGAAGACCGGCCTCTACTAACCGTGATATCCGATTTTGAAAACATTATGCGTTCTTATACCGGTTATTAGCCTAGATTTACTACGTTATGTGCACAGCAAACAAGTATAGACTAGGTTGCCTAATTCAGAAATAATCATTGCATATCCGTTTGTTTTGAAAGCGTTTCGGGTTTTGCTACTCGCAAGTAGGCTAAAATACGGATTTCGATGAGTTTTCCAACTCAAGCAACCCAACCTCCACCCACAGGCATTCAAACATGTTATCTCACATAAGCACTTAGCCGCATGGTAAGCATACTGTCATGGCAACATTCACACGCATGTGGTATGCTAAAGCGTAAAGTACTTACATCGTACTCCGTGCCAAAACAAGGAACTAGTTAGCAAACATGCATGACCTAGCTCATGTTAAGATGACTAATGCGACGCATACAGAGTGCCATTAGACAGGCTCGGCTATCCTAAAATGGCATGTGAAATGCAATCATTCGATGTACGTATTTAATTTGGAAATTGAGAGTACGATGCAGTTTGTATGATGTACCGAGCCTGGTGCATGTCAACAAATGCATGGATGCACGCATGCATTGCATAAGGTATGCTAATTTTAAATATGCCCTAATCTACCCTCATAAGCAGGTAAATAAAAGGGAGAAAGAAGTGGGGGTTGGAAGACATGCATACCACTCACACACACTTATTACAGATTCGCCCTCGCTCGGAGGGACCGAATAAATATTACAGTCCGAATAATAAATAAATTAATTATTACAAAATTTCTAATTATTTAACAAATAAATGCAAAAAGGAAAGGTGGCCACAGCCGCCCGCCTCGGGATGCATGAATGATGCATGCTCGAATCCGCCTTGCCCGGAAACCCGCACCATGTCACTGTTGCCTCTGTTTTTACTGTCCTGCCTTTCTGAAAACTGCCAAAGTCTCAGGACATGCTCCCTGCACACTGAGGATCATCATCGGCTGAATAGAATGTCCACCGGCCGTGTACAATGTCCATCGGCTGGAGATAAAGCTATCGGCTGTCCATCAAAGGCCGGTCGGCACTCTATACTGCCGATCGGCAAAAACTCCCTGCAGAAGACAGTTTTGACAGCAACAAGGACAGACAGTGTATGGCATGGAATTCCAAGCAAATGTATGCACGGACACACTCCCTATCATGCAATGGACTCAATGGAGCATGGCCCTCGACCCCCGGGCCATCAATCACGCATTTCAATGCATGATGGCCCAAAAGCCAAGTTAGCAACTTTGATATCAAATGTCATGCAAACCAAACAAACACATAAAGCCCAACCTCTATCACTTGATCAAGAGGCAAGGCATGCATGCCAATGCAATGCAACCTAGGCATGTGATCTAGTATGCAACATGGGCATGCAAATGAACAATGTATGCTAGGCGCGCAACCTAAACATGTAAACAAACATGGTATGCAACAAAATGCAATGATGGGCTTAAACTAACATGGATAGCTCGCAAGCATGCCAAAATCAGTGGCCATTAAATGAAATGAGGTAACCGAAATGCACACAAACATGTCCAATGCATGGATCTATCCTAAGATACAACATGCAACTCTAACAAGGCATGGCAAATGATGAAACATAGCATATAATGGTGCATGTTTCAGATCTGAAATGTCATGCCAAATGACTCCAAAATGACTCCAAAGCATGCAAGCATTTATGTAATGCATTGTTAAGGACTTAAGCACTAAAGCTAGTGAGATGCAATACACTATAAGCATGCAAAGCGATGCCCGAATGATGAAGACAGCCACAAACAGTCCTCATGAAGCCCAAAATAATGCTAAAACATGTATGCAATGTAGCCGAAATAAGCTAGCATGCTTGGCTAAATTAGCATGTGATTTTGACTAGCTAGCATGATTTACATGGCAAGTGTATGATGCAAAGCCCAAAAAGGAAAAGTCCCTTCTACAACACTGATGAGGGACCAAAAATATGACTACTCACAGTAGATGACAGCCCCCAAATCAATATGCAAACATGCTAAAAATGCCATGCAAGAACTAGGATAACAAAAGGCTATAACATGAGGTACACCAAACATTCATCAAACAAGCAAAGACCCTTAATGAAATATTCCAATAAGGTCAAAATATGACCATTTCCAGTTCTGATGATGGCCGAAAACAGAAGCTAGATAAGCCTAAAAAGGCATGCAAAAATGGGGGCCAAAGAGGGGTATAATGGTAGGTTAACATGGAGGCCCCAAACAAGGTTGATCCCTTCTACAATGTTGTAGAGGGACACAAAATAAGCTTACTCACAGTTCATGACATGCTCCAAAACAATTTAAATATAGGCCAAACAAATCATGCAAATTTACGGTAAATAAGAGAGATTATGAAGCAAGTGCAAGATAGGGGGCCCAAACAGGATTGAGCCCTTCTTCAATGTTGAAGAGGGGCTCAAAATATGCCCTCTTACAGTTTACATTATGCTCACAAAAAGATCACACATGGGTTAGAAATTTCATGCAAAATAATGGCATACAAGATGGTATTGAAGCAAGTACCAAATGGAGGGCTCAAACAGGGTTGAGCCCTTAAACAAACATGAAATATGGCTCAAAACAATGACCTTTTCAGTTCTGGTCGGAGCCCAAAACAGTAAGAAAATAGGCCTAAGAGCTAGTGCAAGATTGGGGAATATAAAGCAACTAACTCACCCTTGAAGAACACTTTGAAGAACAGCCACTCCAGCCACCTTCTTCTGATCAAAACCAACCCAAAAACTCAAGAATCAACCCTCTAAGCCCCTCAAGGTTGAAGCAAGGTGTAATGGTGTGTGCCTTGGTGCAAAACTAAGAAGAAATCACACTTTTGGCCCTTAAACACACACACAATGAAGAGAGAGAGGGAAATATAGAGAGAGAAAGTGTATATATTAGATGTATAGATATATATGCTCTGGTTTTTGATTCAAAAGCTCTAACCCTAAGCAATGGAGAAGAGGGGTGCTTATATAGACAAAGTAAAGGCTCTAAGCTTCCCAAGGAAGCTAAATGAAAAGGGGCAAAGGGTGCAAATGGTCCAAGGCTTCTAGGAGAAGCTAAGACAGCTGGCCAAGCTTCCCCAAGAAGTTTGGCCAAAGGGTCACTCTTCTAGAAGAGGTTTGGGGCCAAAAGGCTCAAAAGGGTGCAAAATAGCCACATATATGCACGTGGAGCTGGTTCTGTGCATCCCAGCTGGCACAGCTGGTATGCACCAGGCTTGGACGGTGCAAAGGGTGCAAATCGGCCAGAAAAATTGGTCGTCGGCCAAAATAAAGTGCCGGTCGGCACTATTTTCTGCCGGTCGGCAAAATATAGTGCCGATAGATGATTCCAAGGTCAAAAAATGGCCGGTGGGTATGCAAATTGAAGCCCCGGAAGTTAGCTTTCCAATGGCGCAAACCTTGCATCAAAATTCCTTCTGTGCAAAACGTTATGCCCTTTTTGGTGAAGCCGCGCAGACTCGATCCAACCGGGATGATGCCCAGCTTCAACCAATCATATCTCCTCCACCCGGACTTGGCTTTGGGAGATTCTTGAGTACAAAGTGAAGCCCCGGAAGTCTTCTTTCCAACGATGGTGGCCTTATGGTTTAACCCCAAGTATGCCGATGAATAGGCCCGATTCAGCGAGGGCTGCTCGACCCTCTTCTACCCGGATCTTTGCCGATCTTCTTCTTCAACCTGCTTTCTCCCCTCTTCTCCTCTCCTCTTCAACTTCAAACCCCTAAGTAAGGTGTTTTGAAAGATTTTTCAAAGATTTTATCTCTCTTTCATTCGTCTCCACTTTGTCCTTGCTCGGTTTACCGAAAAGCGCAACATTTACCGAAATGCGAGCGTCGGAACATCGCGGGAATTTGATTTCAAAAATGTTTTGAAAGAGAGGGTTTTAAGGTCTAAAAACCATCCAAAATAATTTTGGTCCAAAATGGGGTATGAAGTTGAGATTTGCCTCTCTCCTTGCCGAAGAAACTGAACCTATGCCCTGCACACCTTTCTCCACCAAGCAAACCATCAGTAATGCCCAAGTCTTAAGGGCAGTCAAAAATGGGGTGTCTACAAATGGATTCTTCTTTCGATCCAAAAAAAAAAAAAAAACTCTACTAATGTAATCACTAACAAAATAGTACTCCAAAGTAATTTAAAATCATATTCCTACTCTCAACACTCCCATAAGTAAAAACTCACGCCACTCTACTCCTCAAAATATGATAAAAATAAAAATAAAAAAAAGGGGTAAATTAGACAGCCCAGTAAATAATCAGCTATCACTGTTAGCTAGATCAAGTATACAAAGAAAATAGTTGATAACCAATAAATGTATTTTTGCTACAATTCAAAATAATGAACTGAAAAATCTAAAATTCCCAAGACATTGATTCGCGATTATGTTTCAATTTAAAACAATAAATAATAATCTCAATCAAACAGTCAAGACAAATTGGCACAGCGATTTAACGTGGAAAAAATCACAATTGGAGTGCCTCCATAAAAATAAAAATAAAAATAAAAATAAAAATAAAAAACCACAAGCCAAAGTCACAAAACAATCCACTAAAAAGATAAAAGGAATTAAATATGAGTACTCTCAATTACTTAGCAAATTTACGCCCGAATTGAACCGACTCCAATGTGCTACTTCCACCATCGTCTTCACCACAGAATTGTCTTGCCCAATGTTGAATTCATAGCGATGAGCCACTTCGAAATCCACTGAAGCTTTAGGCCCAAATTTCCCCAAATCCACCAAAGAACACCACTCTTTTTTTGTGAATAAAGAAAACAAACAAACCCCTTGATAATGTTAATATGAAGTTCATATATCCATTGATCACTCTCAAATCATCAAGGAAACACTCAGAAAAATACCCTCTAATATAGAAAACCTTGGTAGCTTTGCTCTCCTAAAATTTGGACGGCCTAAACCCTAAAAACAGTGAACGATGCACTTTATAGAAAATAGGATCGCGAAGACCGCTCGAGCGACCACTTCATCGCTCGAGCAAACTCACTAAAACGCGTGCCCATCGCTCGAGTCAAGACTCCAACTCTCGAGTGAATAAAGGATTCTCTCAGAAGTTCAATCTGCTCTACAAAAATACTAGATGATGCCACTCACCGCTCAAGCGCACAAGTGATCGCTCGAGCGGTCAAACAACTTTAGGCAGCTCAATCTTGGTACATAGTCAGCGAAGTGGCAAACATGAAAGTCTCAAGATCACAAACTCCTCTGAATAGACATAATTTGGGTTGGATTCTCATCTAAACATTCACATTCTCACTAAAACAAAAGAGCAAATAACATTACAACTGAAAGGAGTTTTGTCAAACAGAATTGTCAATTATAAAAAACCTAAATGAATATGACATTTATTTTGTAAGATAGTTGCATAGCTAAAAATAAACAGTGTAGCAATACATTTTAATTAAGAAGACAATAAGATAATTCAAAGTAATTTCATTTTCAAATTAATGGTTCAATATTTAGATGGTTCAATGATTCGATTCACAAAACTCAAGTCTTGGTGACTATGGTCACTTAGCTCGTGACAAGGCCCAGAACCACACATAGGCCGATGGTGAAGCCGCAAAAGAACCTAGTTGATGTGCCAATAAATAACCTGTATTGGCTAGGGTCTAAATCAGGAGCCATAAATTCAGTGAAGAGAGGGCACAAATTAATGACAACATTGATTTTGTTTTTTGCTCATAATAAACAACAACGAGATATTACTAAACTTAAATATTAAGAGTCCATTTGGATAAATGTAAATTTTAAATTAAAGGATTTGAGGTTAAATTTATACAAATATTGCGGAGTAGCTAATTTAGGTGGATTGGAAAATTAAAAAGGAAGATAAGTTAAGATATAAATGATATATTTTAGTAGAGAAATTCTATAAAACACACCGCTAAAAAAGTGTCTATCATATGTCATAGTTATGATCTTCATGGTCTTTAGTTAACACATTGTAGTGTTGGACAAAATTTAGTTATAACTTCTTATGGTTGTTATTTTGGTTATGATTGAACATGTGTTATACATCAAGTAATGGTTAGTTATAACTCAATCTGATGTTAATTATGGCCTATTGTGTTTTACTTATTTATTTATTTATTTATTTATTTTTGTTATAATTGAAGATGTGTTGTTTGGTTATAATTTATATAGTGGACATTTTAGTTATGAATGAAAATAATTTGGTTATGAAAATTTATAATATCAATACCATAAAGTCATAACTTGGTACACCCCTTTTAGAGGTGTATAATAGAAGGATCCATTTTAGTAGGTTCCTTGTAATTAGAAGGAAAAATTGTAATAGAGGGACTATTACAAATTTAAGGAGGGATATTATTGTAATTTTATAGTGGATATATATAATATAATCTATATATATAGTGGTACTAATATAATTATCAAAACTTTAGGGGACATGTGCCCCCCGGTACTATACTGGCTCTGTCCCTGGTCCAATCATAGTCAAACTAGAGTGATGTTCAGAATTCAAATAATAAACTTCTTTTAAATTAAGTGTCCAACATTTTCAGAATAAATATTTGGTACAACCTTTCAGAATAGTTTCCTAAAATATTAAAATAATTTTCAGAATAATATTCGATGCTATTTTATGCTTGATCCATATTTTTATTTTAAGAGAACAAAAAAACTATAAATAAATATTTATAATTTAAAACGATTTGATAAAAATAAAATTAACCGGCAATGATAAAAGATTACTTACCTTAACAACTAAAATAATACGCCAAAACTAATTCTAAATACCCAACTCTAGCACTTCAATCACACGAACCTAATAAATATAACCTCAAATAAATTAATATTCTTATATCTTTCACACATCCACAAGAAGCCACTATATATATACAATGCTTTAATATCCAACAGATACCAAATCAATCCACCCAATTTAATAGCCAAACACACCTTACCTATATACAAAACTCTATCAAAAAGACTAGGCTTCAGGAAACAAAAAACAAAAAAACCTTCAGGAAAATGAGAAAATGGAGGAGGAGGAGGAGGAGGAGGAGGAGGAGGAACTCGGCGGCCGATCGTCCGCTGTCGGCCGATCGTCGCAGCCGCCGTCGGTCGTCTGCCCAGCCCCGGTCGTCTACCCAGGCCCGCCTCTGCCTCTGCCCAGCCCCGCCTCCGCCTCCCTCCATTTTTATGGCCCCCTCCAGTTCCTCCTCCTCCTCCTCCTCCTCCTTCTCCCCTCCTCCTCCTCCTCCTCCTCCTCTTCCTCCATTTCCTGAAGCTTTTCCTGATTTTTTTTTCCTGAAAAGTAGCATTGCTCAAACTCTATTGTCAAACCACACCCGCACACACTGCTCCACTGTTTCTACTATCCACCTAGACTACACTCTACACGTGGCACCATTCACCAAAATCTCAAAACCTAGGTAGGCACATACAGGTTTTCTAAAATCCCTAAAAGCATCGAGTGTTTTATTTCTCAATAAAAATTTAATAACTAGTAATACAAGAACCGCAGCCTCAGACTTGAATACTCTGTGAAATCGTGATGATAAAATAATACGAAACCTCTTTTTTTTTTTTTAATTTATTTTTTATTTTTTTATAATGCACTCTCACTGCCGCAAGATATAATAGCACAAATTCACTTTAGTAATCTAATTCTCCAAAATTAAAATGTTAACCATCTAAGGTACAAAATTACAGTATCACCTATAGCTAATTTCTTATTATTTTAATTATTATATAACCAAAACTCGGATTTCACATGAATAAACTCGAGCATGATCTTGATGAAGTCGTGGTGGATTATATAATACCATTAGAAGTATAAATTTAAAGGATTTATATTTCATTATTTTATTATAACTTTTTGATGGGTCTTAAGGCTTGGTTTGATTTGGTTTGGTTTAGTTTATTTGATTATAACTTTTCTTATTCAGATTAGATTTCAATTGACATTTTATCCAATAAAATTAGTAAATTTTTTAATCCTACAACTAATGGGGAGGCTTCTTTTCCAGTCTGATATGAGACCAAAGGGTGCTATTGGCCCATATGCTTGCCTTGCTCTGGGTCCATCTCAATAATCAAAAAATTTTAATGTGTAGGGCTCATCGACTACATCATCTCTGCAAAAAATCATGTTGATCGAATATCAATAACCATTTGATCAAATCACAATTGTGTCAATGACAAGTATGGTTTTATATATTGCGAAACAAACGTGGACAAGAAGAAATTACATATCCCAGTAATCTAGTTCGATTATTAATCCTACACAAATCTCTTCTATTGTTAATCCCCTCACTATTAATCTACAGCCACTTGTACAAAGAGTACTTCAATCTACAGTTAAAGCATGTCACGATAAGCATAGCAAGAGACAACCTTTCGATAGTTATCGTGGTGATATGCTAGAAATAGTGTCCTGATTTACAGAAGGATCTGTGGTCGAAGATGACTTCATATGAGCAATTCTGCCAACAGAAACTGCAGGTTGTCTTGGTTGAGGAAGTGTTGCTGATTCACTTCCCAACAAAACAACCACAGATGACATATTGGGCCTATCTGCTGGATCTTCTTGGACACACAAAAGCCCGATATGAATGCATCGTACAACTTCTGTCGCGGGGCATGATCCCGCCAACAATGGATCCAAAAATTCCAATTCTTTTCCTTCATTCCATAGTCGCCATGCCTGTAAAATCGAGTTGTTTGGAAGTACATCTAATTTAGAAGGGAAAAAAAAGTAGTTAACATCTAGTTATCCCCGTATTGTAATTCAAGGGGGTGAGAAAACACACATAAGCAAGGAGTGTCGGAGCATGTTTTGTAAGGTAAAAGCCACTGTTTCTTTTCCCACTAATGATCTCTAGCAAAATTACTCCAAAACTAAAGACGTCGGACTTCACAGAGAATAATCCTCCCATTGCATATTCTGGAGCCATGTATCCGCTGCATCAAATATGATAATTACATATTAAGGTGTATTGGAAGATACGTATTGACCGATATTTAAAATTATGGGAAACACTTACTATGTTCCTACAACTCTTTTGGTGTTAGCAGTGTTTTGGTCTTCGCCAAAAATCCGTGCCATTCCAAAGTCTGAAATCTTTGCGACCATTTCTTGGTCCAGTAAAACATTATTAGGCTTTAGATCCCTATGTATGATTTTAAGCCTTGAGTCTTCGTGCAAATAAAGTAGTCCTCGAGCAATGCCATGAATAATATTAAAGCGTGTATCCCAGTGAAGTTCTACACACTTCTCTAAATCTGAAATCGTAGAAAAAAAATTAAAGCTCTCCAGGTAATGTTTTGTCTATTTTCTTAGCTACATTGAGCTGCAAGTAAAGTCTATTGATGAAAAATACAAAAACAAACCAAATAGGAAGAGATCAAGGCTTTTGTTAGGCATGTATTCATATATGAGCAGCTTTTCTTCTCCCTGTATGCCACAACCCAAAAGTCTGACAAGGTTTCTGTGTTGAAGTTTTGCAATTACTTTGACTTCATTCATGAACTCCTCTAATCCTTGCCATGATTTCCTCGATAGTCTTTTAACTGCTATTTCCTTGCCATCAGACAAGACACCCTACAAATTTCAGTTGAATATATATAAAAGAAAATTATCGGCAAAAAGGAGGGCTTTATTGATGAAAATCAAATTACAAAGCAAATGACAAACATCAACAAAGAATGAGAGTGCAAAAAACATCAAAGCAAAACCAAACGGTTGGCACCGAAAAACAAGCCCAATCATTTGCTACCACAATACCGAGTTGGTGAGAACGCAACAAAAACAGACAAAACAAAAGCAGAATAATAGAAAAATAAAACAAAGCAACAGAGTAATTGTGCTAGCAAAAACAGATTAGTTTCAGTTGAATATTTACTGATCAAAAAGGAGAAAGGCCTACCAATTTTAGGGTCCAAAAATCAGCCGATATTTGGGACTTTTGATATTCATAGATATATCAGCCGGTATCAAATATTACCAACGATATCGATATGTATCCAGATACTGTCATTTAAAACAATATTAAGCACTACCTGATTGATCACATTAAACAGAGAAGAAACTGTTACCTTGTAAACAGTGCCGAACCCACCTTGTCCGAGCTTATTTGAATCAGAGAAGTTGTCTGTGGCTGCCATTATAGTAGCCAACTCCATGAAAGGCAGTTCCTGAGAACTGACAAATTCACCTTCTTGATTAATGGCAACACTAGGTGGGTTTGCCAATTCATGTAACAATGCACTTTGGCTTCTTTCCTCATCTGCAGGGGAGGAGACTCTTCTGTTAATGGTAGTTATTACATTGATATGTATGGGAATGTGGTTTGTTGGTTACTTTAGCATTTGGTCAACAATAAGCCTTGAAATACAAAAACAAAATACAAAATGGGACACAGAAAACGCTTGTTCTATGTCCGATTTTGTGTTTGGTTTATGTGTTCTTAAACTTACTATTTTGTAAATTTACCCTTTTGTGTTCCATTGCTTCGCTGACGCCGAATAACATAGCAGCCAGCAGCAAGACCTGCGAGCACGAATGTAGTTGCACCGGTAACGAGCATAGCCACCGTAATCTTCTTTCTTTGCCCTGTTTGTTTAGGAAAAATCCTTTGTTTTCAATTTCAGTTCATATTGTATACACTTGTCTATTAAAACAATAAAATTCTATTGACAATAGACTTGTTTGGCAAATTGTTTTCAGGATAATTATTGAAAACACTCATATTAGCAAACACTTTAAAGTTGTTTATGAATTTTCATAAACGATTTTTGCCCAAAATTTAAAAGATGACATTACAGTATACTATATTTTGGCTAACTAAACTTCAAAAATGGTTTCAGACTAAAACCAACTAGCTTTTACCTGTTAATAGATGCTTAGACAAGCAATATGGTTTTCTTGTTTTCTTCAAGCATGTGGCAAACAGGCATTAGCATAGACAAAGTAGCTAATTTACATTCAATTTTCTTACCATTGATAGTAGTTTCGTTGTAAAACTGGTATAGCTGAAACCTTATATTGCAGTTTCTGCTGAAAATTGTACTGCCTTGGCGATAACTGCAGCACCCTTCAAGGTCTCCAATTTCAAAATTCAAACAATCTCTACAGTCGCTATGAGAGATGTCTCTTGTGCACTGTACAAGCCCATAGATTGATTCATTCCTTGAAAATTCGGTTTTACCAGTAACAAACATGAGGTTAGAAGGATTGACAGTGGCTTCATCCGAGAGTTTATTCATAAAATCCTTCAAAACTTTAATAAAACTAACACGGTCTGATATATTTTTCTCCTGTTTGTTCGAGTCAGGATACAATCCATTATAGACCATCGAGGAAAAGAAAGGCAGGTGTGAGTATCGTACTTGACAGAATTCATGCCATATAATTGCATTTTGGGTTGGACACACTGTCATGATCTCCTGGCTTGCATTCTTTATGCAATCCCGACACACTTCAGAAGTGACATCCCCTCTGCAAAGAGCTTGCCCATAAACTTGATCAGTATTGTTTCCGATTGCAGTGCTGTTGAAGCCTTGATTTAATGGAGTGTTCGATGATAGGGACTCAAGAAGGATCTTGAGGTTGTTCCCAAATCGGCTATTTGGTGTGTAATTAGTTGGACTTGAATCACAAGATATGGATTTAGGATCTGCAGAAACAGAGTCACAGAGCAAGAACAGGGACAACATTAGGAAAATCACAGCTGAAAGTGCATCTTTGTTAATCTGCCTAATATGAGAGCACATTTGTGCTAATTTTAGCCGAAATGCTTGACAGATAAGAACAGAAATCGGATAACAATAGCAAAGAGATATGCTCTACATTCTTCTTTACAAAAGGTCCATCAACAAGTTTTTATTGAAACCCAAGGTGTTGGCTTGATTCAATAGTCAGTCACTTGGCCCTACATGGCTTGGCTCTATTGATTGCTATCAATTTCTTTGGCGTCACAACCGTAGCATAGATTCTTGGACCAGCGTGGAGGGCACGCTTCTCGAGATTAGACGATTAACACAGATACCCAATTATTAAAATAAAACATAAAAAAAAAAAAAAGAAGAAAAAAGAAGGTAAATTAGAAATGCATCATTTGAGGTTTGCTTTAATTATAAATTGCCTCTCGAGACTTTGAAAATTACAAATATCCATTTCAAATTTTTTTTATTTACAGAATTAACACAAAAAATAAAATCCATAACTACTCTCCTATGCAACAATAAAATTACCAAAATTATTAATTGAAATATTTTTGATATCATTAAAAATTATTAAATAATGATTTTATTAATAGAAGGGGTCATTTTTATTCCGATGTACCGAAAAAATAGAAGGGATCTTTTGTTATGTGATTAAAAATTTATAGGGGGCAGGATATAATTTTCAAATTTACTAGAGGCAATTCATATTTTAAGCAAATCTGAAAGAATATATTTGTAATTTACTCAAAAAACAAATATAAGAAATTACGATCGAAAAAGAAACAAGGTTTGACTCTGGTAACAAAATAAACTCTTAATTTTTTTATTTTATCAATTTAATTACTAATTTTTTGATTTCTTTTCAATCTAAATGATTCGCATATTTCTATTAAGTAAAATAAAATAAAATAAAAACAGAGAGAGAGTGAGAGAGAGAGAGCATTTTAGCCATTAAACTCAATGTAAACGTACATAAAATGTTTAAAATATTATTTTTTTTATTAAGTTTAATGGTTAAAATACAATTTTTTTCATTAGTATTTCTTAATGAAAATAAACAAATAATTTAGATTGAAAACAAATCAAAATATTAAAATTAAAATTGATATAATAAAAGACTCAATGCTTATTTTATTACAAATATCAAATCCTAAAGTTTGCTTTTGTTTTTTTGTTTTTTTTTGTTTTTTAAGTTTCCAAAAAAATAAGTATTCAATTAGACAAACTGATCATTTTCTTCGAAACTTCATAACCACAATTAATTTGACTGACAAGCACAAATGTCTATAGAAAAATATAAAAAAACGAGAAATATGACCATACAATTTGAATACTAAAAGACATGGTGTTGGAACTCCAACCACAAAGAAGGCATCAGCATCTTCAGGTTTGAACGAGTCAACTCAAATCGAGGAGTAAGTTACTTAAATTTGGTTTAAAAATTGAGTAATATTACGAATTTTTCTTTATTAATTCAAAAATTATTCAAAATCTTTATTTTATGGTTCAAATTTATTCTATACTTGAATTTCACACTACACAAATTCAATCACAACTACACAATTCCATTCGATGTAAATTTGGAGAAGTTAAAAGTAGACACCTTGAATTATTCTTAAAAATTTTCTAAGTTTCAAAACATGTTTAAGATTAATTTTCGATCACAAAGAAGTTTTTCACTAAGCCAAGCTAGCTTGGTTTTATATAATGCTTTAAATTTTTGGGTAATTTACAAAAAACCCCTTGAACTATAATCCATTATATTTTGCTGCTTAAATTTCAAAACTCAACAATTAATCCCTTAAAATATTATGTCATTACAGTTAACTCATTTTGTTAGAATTCTGTTAAGAATGTATAAAAAATTAGATCATCTGTAAAACACATGACATATTTATTAAATTTTTAGGACAATAATGTCCTAAAAATAGTTATCTCGTTTGCATTTTGTTACTAAGATAAGGGACACAAAGTACAAATGAAATCTTGATAAATAAATAAAAAAAGTACAAATAAAATTACCATATAAGAGTATTATTATCCTAAAACAATCATTAATGAATATTATTATCCTAAAAATTTAATATATGTGTCATGTGTTTAGCACATTATCTAATTTGTGGTGTGAGCAATATAAGACATAGACAAGTACACTTTGAATATTCCAGATAAGAATTGGAATAAGTAAGAAAATATTCGACATTTTAATGACAAGTGAAATTTAAAAATTTTAGATAAGAATTGGAATAAGTTAGAAATATTATTCCTTCCACATCCGATTACAATTCCTCGGTTGCCTTTCATGGTAAATGACCTGTCATAGGAGACAGAACAGAAGGATGTGAAAGCCAAGAAAAAGACCATGGTAATGACAATCCCCGGAAAATTATTCGGGCAGTTTTGGCAACTTGGCTTTTAACTTATTTTGGTCGTATTATTTTTTATATTTTTTACTTATTAAAAGATAAAAAAAATAAAAAATTAAAATTAAAAAGTCAGCTTTTAACTAACTTCTCAAAACACCCTTAGGTACTCTTAGAGTATCACGTGTCCATACTCTTTTATCAATCATCATTCATTATATCCTTATATTCATCAATCACCCAATACAAAATTATAATACCTCACATTATACACCAATCATAATACAATAGAACATCATGTGACCGCACTCCCAGAATACCCAATAATCACCCAATATTTATTAAGGAAAATTACAGGACAAGTCCCTTTAGTTTGAGTAAACTTTCATTTTGATTTTCGTAATTTTAATTTAAACAGTTTCGTACATATATTTTTAATTTTGTTGTAATGTGATCTTTCTGTAATATATTGTTAACATTTTGAACGAAAAAATATCGTGTGCAAAATTAGAGGGACCATTGTAAAATTCAAAACAACGTTTCACTTTGATGCTCTAATTTTGCACATGGTTTTTTTTTCGTTTCAAAGTTTAACAATAAATGACGAAGGAATCCCATTACAATAGAATTGAAAGTATAGATTTAAATTGTTCCAATTAAAATTACAGAAACTAAAGTGATACTTTACTTAATTGCAGGGACTAATTGTGTAATTTACCCTAATATAAACCATTACTCAACTTGGCTTAATCGATCACCGAGGCATAATATTAGAAAATGGTGATTCATTAATATAATGATCTTTATCATTTGATTCATAATGATCGGTGAATCTCCCCACAGAGAAAGCAGGCCGTTCGAGTAGGTTAAGAGTTTCTTCACTTTTTAGTATAACCATTACCGATAACATCGTAGGCTTGTCATAAGCATCTTCTTGAACACACAATAAGCAAAAATGCATGTACCTTAAGAACTCATCAAGATTACAAGACTATCAATAATGGATCAATCATTTCTAGCCATTTCCCTTCATTTCATAATTGACATGCCTGTAGCATCACCGATCCAGATATACTTATTTGAGCAAAACTTGCAACAAGACTATCAATTTTGAGAAGTATAGTCTTACTCAAGTCGAATAAACTTACATATGCTATAAGACTAGGGGCATGCTTAGTGAGATGGAAATTAGCATTTCTCCTCCCAGTTATAATCTCAATCAAATGTATATAGGCACAGAAATTAAACCCCAAATTAAGTGTGGACCCAAGTGTTGAGGTCGCCCCATCAAGATGACCATGAATGACTAAAAGAGTATGGGCTAAAGCCTAAGGGAAATGGGCCAACAGTGGGCCAAAGAAGGTCTGACCCGCCTAGGGTCCGAGCAGACTCCATGAAGGAAACTGCTTAAGTGAAGTTGCAGAGGGAACATATGCAGCGATCAAGTTGCTGAGGCACTTTGCCTCAGCGTCGCCATTCCCCAATATTGTCGGTTTCGCCGCCATCTGAAGTTGTTGAGGGAAAGACAAAGACGAAGCAACTAAGTTGCAGAGGCAACACTTGCGATGACCAAGTTGTAGTGGCACGTTAATTCAACGCCGCCATTCCAAAAATTGTCGGTAGCACTGCCATTCCAAGTATTGTAAACCATAGCCATCTGGCGCTGCTGAAGGGAAGAGAAAACCAAAGCAACTAAGTTGTAGAGGTAGTACTTGCACTGCCAAAGTTGCGGAGGTATTTTGTCGGCGATGCTATTTCTATTATTGTCGGTTTTTCCATTTGAACTTGCCGCGGGAAATGACTGTCGCATCAACTATAGCTGCTGCAACTAACATGCGGAGGGAACATTCCGCTAAGGTGATAACAACCTTAGGGAGAAGCTTACCCTCTGCGAGTAGAGGCTAATGCTTGGCGCTGATAGCAGTCCCCAAGGTATTACTAGCCTAGGGCTGATAGTAGGCCCCAAAGTTCATGAACTTGGCACAGATAGCAGGCCTCAAGACTTACAGGTTGGAGCTGAAAGCAGGCCTAGAGATGCCAGTTTACCGCGGCGATCCCGCAAAGATGGGAGCAGGGTAGCCCGAGTGTAAGGGACTCCCTTTCCATTACCCAGGTCATGGACCTACCTTTGTTGCACATGCAGGACTAAGGAAGCTCCCTTGGGCTTGGTACTAAGGCACAACATGGTTAATAGCAGGCCTGGTTGTGGCCTTCGCCTTTGGGAAGCTAAGGAGTTTGTGGTTAGGTGGCTAAGAGTGGAGGTTTCGCTGAAGTGAACACGAACATAGCCGATAGCAGGCCTGGTTGTGGCCTTCGCTTTGGGAAGCTAAGGAGTTTGTGGTTAGGTGGCTAAGAGTGGAGGTTTCGCTGAAGTGAATACAAACATAGCCGATAGCAGGCTAATAGAGTCTTGAGAATGCATGTACTGGCTAAATAGAATTGAGAAGGCAAGTGCAACAGCAAGGTTTATCGCTGCAAGTGCATGCTGAGGTTCGAGCTGAGAAGGCAAGTGCAGCGGCAACACACTCCTGCCGCAATTACAAATACTCATTTTTTTAAAAAAAATATTTTACAGAATTAACACAAAAAATAAAATTCCTAACTACTCTCCTATGCAACAATAAAATTACCAAAATTGTTAATTGAAATATTTTTGATATCATTAAAAATTATTAAATAATGATTTATTAATAGAATGGGTCATTTTTATTCCGATGTACCGAAAAAATAGAAGAAATCTGTTGTTATGCGATTAAAAATTTGAAGGGGGTAGGATACAATTTCCAAATTTACTAGAGGCAATTCATATTTCAACAAATCTGAATGAATATATTTGTAATTTACTATAAAAAAAAGAAAAAAGAAATTACAATCGAAAAAAACCAAGTTTGACTCTAGTAACAAAATAAACAATTAATTTTTTATTTTATCAATTTAAATCCTAGTATTTTGATTTTTTTTCAATCTAAATGATCTGCATATTTCCATTAAGTAAAATAAAGAAAGAGAGAGAGAGAGAGAGAGAGAGAGAGAGAGAGAGAGAGAGAGAGAGTATTTTAGCCATTAAACTCAATGTAGATGTGCATAAAATGTTTAACATATTATTTTTTGTTAAGTTTAATGGTTAAAATACTATTTTTTTCATCAGTATTTCTTAACAAAAATAGACAAATAACTTAGATTGAAAACAAATTAAAACATTAAAATTAAAATTAACAAAATAAAAACTCAATGTTTATTTTATTATAAATATCAAATCCTAAAGTTTGTTTTTATTTTTTTGTTTTCTTTTTGTTTTTTAAATTTCCAAAAAAAAAATAAGTTTTCAATTAGTCAAACTGATCATTTTCTTGAAACTTCATAACCACAATTAATTTGACTGACAAGCACAAATGTCTATAGAAAAATATAAAAAAACGAGAAATTACGGCTAAGTTTGGCATCTACTATTGTTTGGGATGATCTAAATAAGTGTACTTTTTGTCTTTTTACGAAAAGATGTGCAGAAAAGTAGAGAGGTGATGTGATGGAAAAAAGATAAAAAGATAAAAAGATGGATTATTTTAAGGATGCCAAACTTGACCTAAATAATATAAAAAGTCAAAAAGTCACTATCCTATTTAAGTCACATCTTATTTAAATCACATCACCTTTCTAACACATCACATCAAACACAACCCAAACCCAACTCATATAAGCCAATAAGTCAAAAAGTGTACTTTTTTAGAACATCCCAAACCAACCCAAGAAGACAAAAATGGTTCTTTTATGACCATACAATTTGAAAGGGTGTTGGACTTCCAACCACAAAGAAGGCATCAGCATCTTGAGGTTTGAACGAGTCAACTCAAATCGAGGAGTAAGTTCCTTGAGTTTGGTTTAAAAAGGAAAATGATTTGTCCCTTTAAAAAAGTCCCCCTAATACTCCTAATTTTCAAAACGACGTCGTTTTGGACAATTTTTTTTTTTTTTTTGCCTTGTTCTGAATTTTCGAGGGTTTAGGGGTCCCCCATTTTCGGGGGATCTAGCACAACCCGTTTAAAAATTGAGTAATACTATGAATTTATCTTTATTAATTCAAAAATTATTCAAAATTTTTACTTTAAGGCTCAGATTTATTCTATATATCGATCTCACACCACACAAATTCAATCATAACCACAAAATTCTATTTGAAGTAAATTCGGAGAAGTTTATTCTTAAAATTTTTCTAAGTTTCAAAACATGTTTAAGATTAATTTGTTTACGTAACAAGTCGATCACAAATAAGTTTTTCACTAAGTCAAGCTAGCTTGGTTTTCTATGGTGCTTTAAATTTTTGGGTAATTTACAAAAACCCCTTGAACTATGATCCATTACATTTTGCCGCCTAAATTTCAAAACTCAACAGTTAATCTTTTTAAAATATTATCTTATTACAACTAACCCATTTTGTTAGGGTTCTGTTAAGAATGTACAAAAAAATTAGGTCATGTGTAAAGTACATGACATATTTATAAAATTTTTAGGGCAACAAGATGACATATTTACATTTTGTCACTAAGATAAAGAAAACAAAGTACAAATGAAATCCTGATAAAAAAAAAAAGTACAAATGAAATCACCATATAAGAGTATTATTATCCTAAAACAATCATTAATGGTTATTATTGTCCTAAAAATTCAATATACATGTCATGTGCTTTACACATGATCTGATTTTCTGTAAATTTCTAATAAAATCCTAACAAAAAGTGTTAGCTGTTGAGTTTTGAATTTCAGGAGACAAAATGCAAATGAGTTATAGTTTAAGGGGGTTTACTGTAATTTACCTAGTTGTAATGTCACTCTTTCATCCATTTATCGTTAATGAGGTTTGACAAAAATTAAAAGTGAAGCAATCAAAATGAGATTTTAGTGAAAGTGCAACTACTAAAGCGAAATTTTAGTGAAAGTGTACAACGCTAATGACACAAGAAAAATATTACATATAGCTCACATGATAAGATTCATCAGCACTATTAACATCAAATGTATAAGAGTGTGATATTATAATTTGACTTAAAATATAAAAGATCAATTATCACAATTGAAAGTGAATGCATCTAATGAAATATTTCCAAAAATATAGAGATGCCAAGTAAGTGTAATTAATAATACTAGGGAAAATTACAATTTATACCCTAGTACTTTACACTTAGTTTCACTGTGCCCCATTGAGTTTTTAATTGTCTTAGTTAACCATCCAAAATTACATGAGAACTTTCTGACTATATTTGAATTGTAGGGGGTAAAGTGCTCAGCCCGAACCACAAAGGAGTGAAATGAATTTAACCCAAAATTAAAACCATCCATATGTGACATTATGAGAAATATACTTTGTACCCTTACATTTTACATCAATTTTCAGTTTAATTTCTTATTTTTCAATTGTAACAAGTCAACATTTTACACTTTAAATTGAATTTTAAGATAGTCATTTTAGTAGTTTAGTGCAAATAAAATTGACGAATTTGTGGTGTGAGCAATATAAGACATTATGACAAGTACACTTTGAATATTCCAGATAAGAGTTGGAATAAGTTAGAAAATCATTCGACATTTTAATGACAACTACTACACTTTGAAAATTTCACATAATAGTTGGCATAAGTTAGAATATTATTCCTTCCACATCCGATTACAATTCCTCGGTTGCCTTTCATGATAAATGACCCGTCATAGGAGACAGAACAGAAGGATGTGAAAGGCAAGAAAAAGACCATGGTAATGACAACTCCCAGAAAATTATTAGGTACTTTCAGGGCATGTATGACTGACAGGATTAAAGTATGAGATTGAGATTATTAATCCGTGGGCCTAATAATCTTATATTTATTTTGAAATTTTGTTTCAGAATTATTAATCCAATGGATAATTAATCCAACAAATTTGTAGAATTATTAGTAATGGGGTAGGAGTGAGATTATATATCATGAGCTGAGAAATAAAATAAAAAGACTATTTTACCTTTGACAAAAAATTAAAACACTTATTATTTTTTTATATAATTTTATATTTTAGAAGGCTAAAAACAATTTTTAAAAATTTAAAAATATTTTTTGATATTTATTTTATCAAATTAATTTATATTTTTTTCCAAAAAAAATTAAAAAACAAACCAAATATGGCCTTTGTATTTTGTATTTTTATTTTGATTTTATTTATTTATTTATAATTTTTTTTCAAAACCACGTTTATGAAGAAATTTTTATAAAGTAAAGATTGTGAAGAAACATTGATGTAGGGTAAGACTGAAAAAGAAGATAAATATGGTTGTAATTCTACATTCATATGTTTTCTTATCTAATACAAATCAAATAATAGACAAGGGGATAATTTATCATACTAATCCAATTGGATAGTGAATACCACACTAATGTGATGGGATTGTTAATATATTCACTATTAGTCTTGTGAATCAAACATGGCCTTAAAGTATCACGTGTTCATATTCTTTTACCAAGCATTGTTCATTATACCCTTAAATTTGTCAATCACCAAATACATAATTATAATATCTCACATTTTCCACCAATCATAATATCATATAGAACATCACGTGACCACACTCCTAGAGTACCCAATAATCACCCAATTTTTATTAAGGTAAATTACAGGACAAGTCCCTTTAGTTTGAGTAAAATTTCATTTTGATTTTCGTACTTTTAATTTAAACAGTTTAGTACATATATTTTTAATTTTGTTGTAATGTGATCTTTTTGTCATATATTGTTGACATTTTGAATGAAAAACCATCGTATGCAAAATTGAAGGGACCATTGTAAAATTCAAAACAAAGTTTCACTTTGATGCTCTATTTTTGCACATGGTTTTTTTGTTTCAAAGATTAACAATAAATGACGAAAGAATCATATTACCAATTAAAATTACAGAAACTAAGGTGATACTTTACTTAAATTGCAGAGACTAATGGTGTAATTTACCCTAATAGAAACCATTACTCAACTTGGCTTAAGCGATCCCCGAGGCATAATATCAAAAATTGCTGATTCATTAATATAATAATCTTTATCATTTGATTCATAATGATTGGTGAATCTCCCCACAGAGAAGGCAGGTCATTAGAGTAGGTTAAGAGTTACAACTTGACTTTTTAGCATAACCACAACTGATGTCAATAGTAGGCTTGTCATATGCATTTTCTTGAACACACAATAAACAAATATGCATGTACCTTAAGAACTCATCAAGATTACAAGACTGTCAATAATGGATCAATCATTTCCAGCCATTTCCCTTCATTTCATAATTGCCATACCTGTAGCATCACCGAGCCAGATATACTTATTTGAGCAAAACTTGCAACAAGTCTACCAATTTTGAGAAGTATAGTCTTACTCATGCCGAATAAACTTACATATGCTATACGACTAGGGGCGCTCTTAGTGAGATGGAAATTAGCATTTCTCCTCCCAGTTATAATCTCAATCAAAAGGACACGAAAATTGAAAAACATTAGACTTGATAGAATATAGTCCTTTCATTGCAAACTCTGGAGCCATCTAACTACTATCCGACAAGAGAAAGGATTGGAAAAAAATTCAATAAACGAACTCATATGATTGATAAAGCTACCTACTTAATTGTTTGACATAGATTAGTTTTGAAAAAAAAAAAAAAAAATGATAGAAAAACAAACAGTGAACTCACTATGTTCCAACAATCTTAGCAGTGTTAGTTACAACATCACTTCCTCTAAAGATTATTGCCATTCCAAAATCTGAGATCTTTGGGTTCAATTCACTGTCTAGTAACACATTGCTTGGTTTTAGGTCCCTCTGAATGATTCTAAGCGGAGAATCCTCATGAAGATATAACATTTCCCTTATTATTCCATTGATCATATTTAGACGCCTACTCCAATTCATTTGTGCACGCTTCCTAGGATCTAACTATAAAAGAATATATAGGAAAAAAAAAAAAAATTATAGATTAAGAAAATGAACTTCTGATTAACTACAAGGAAACCTACCCATTTTTATATACTAAATTTGTATGTAAAAACTAAGATATTGAAAAAAAAAAAAAAATAGGATACGAACCAAATAGGAAGACATCAAGGCTGCCATTGGGCATGTATTCATAGATGAGCAGCGTTTCCTCTCCATCTATGCAAAACCCCAAAAGCCTGACAAGATTTTTGTGTTGAAGTTTCAATATTAATAAAACTTCATTGGTGAATTCATCTAAACCTTGCTCTGAACAACTTAAGAACTTCCGGCCCATCAGGTAATTGACCCTGGAAAAATATATATATATATATATATATATTTCAGGCAATTAAAACTAGGAACCAAGAAACAAGAAAAAAACACAAAAGAAAAAAAAAATGTCATCACCTTGTAAACAGGACCAAAACCACCTTGTCCAGGCTTATTTGAAGCCGAGAAGTTATCTGTAGCTGCACTTAGTGTCACCAAATCAATGAACGGGAAAATCTGAGAATTCAAGTTGTCCCTTGCCTGCAAATTGTGATGATGTACATCTATCTTATTGGGGTCCCCAATTTCATGTAATTGAACTTCTTGGCCATAAACTTTCTTTTCCTCTAAAATTGGGAGCCAAAAAAAAAAAAGGGCAGGTTTAATTTTAGAGTTATGAAAGAAAAGGATATAATTGTTAGTGAAAGGAAGAAAAGAATCTTCTACTAGATAGCATCATTACTTGTCTTAGTTTGATTCCTTATAGCAAGACAGTAGACACAAAATCCCACAAGTGCTACAACTATTGCTGATTCAATTGCAAGGCCAACAATCATCCAATACATTCGAATATTGATAGACAATTTGTTAACACTTGCAAATTTCCTCTGATTTTCTGTTGAATTTGTACTTTCATCCTCATAAAACGCATAGAACTCATACCTTAAGAAGCAACTACGACTAAAAAGTCTAGCGCCATGAGACATAGAGCAGCAAGTTGAAATGTTTGTGATTGCCGTTTCAAGGCATGTGTTACAGTCATCAGAAGACAAGTCTATAGTGCACTGCACGAGAGCATATATTGTTTTAGTGTCTGTGAAGTTCACCACTCCAGTGGCATACATACCATATGAAGGATTGAATGCTGCCAGCCTGCTAAGCTTATGTAACATGTCGTTCACAACAGAAATGAACCAGCCTAGTTCATCATCTGAAACATTTTTTGCGTTGTATTTCCAAATGTTTCCCGTCACATCCAAGGTGCCAAAGAATGATTCATTGGCGTAGTGCAACTGGAAATTTCCTCCCACACAACCGCTTCATTTCTGATGTCTTGTATTGCACTTGATATGCAGTTCTCACAGTGATGTGTTGCGACGAAGTCATAGCAGAGAAAGAGACCGAAAAGTCTGTCTTGGTCATTTCTGATCTTGGTGGTGTAGAACTTGGAGATAGAGGCATGAGCACAGAGAATCAAGAAGCTTTTTGGGATTATTATGAATTATACTATTAGTTGCAGAAATAGTTGTGTTTGAACAAAGTCTGTAGGGAGGGGCAATGGAATGAACAAAATGATGAAGAGCAGAAAAGAATGAATAAAGCAAAAGTATTTTCACTGTTTGTGGAAATGGAAACATGACTGACTCCCCTTCTTGAATGTATTTTCACTGTTTGTGGAAATGGAAATCAAGAAGCAAAAGTATTTTCACTGTTACATGAACTATGAAGACAATCAAAGTCTAGTGCTTAGGCTTGAGGAGAAAACAAATAAAGCTGTCATGGATTTTCAAGTAAATTTAATTGTGTCACAGGATTTTTTCGTCGAAATGGGCTTAGGTCAAGCAATAATGCTATAGATAAGACTTCATACACAGAAAAAAGTACTCAGGAAAGGGAAATGCATTATCTTTGAGGTACAAGCTCAAAAATTAAAAGGTACATGCTCTAATATATCAAAGTTGAATTCAAATTATAAATTATTTTTTAAAATATAAATCTATGCATGATTTTGTATACACTATATATGCTTCCTTCTTGGCTCTGACCTGATGAATTATATATGTATACACTGACCTGATGAATGTATGTCTACTATTAAAATGGTGGTGGAGGTTTGGGGCGGAAGAGAAATCCCTGTGGAAGGATGTGATTCGCAAAAAGTACTATGGATCTATTGAGGAGTGGTCACCTGCACTTGTAAGAGGTGGAGTGATGTCTAAAATATGGGAAGACATTGTGGGAATTGTAGTATCTAAACCTGTAGTGTTGGACTTTTTTCTTTCGAATACTACAATTGAACTTGGGGATGGTTTGAGGACAAAGTTTTGGCTTGATAAATGGGTTGGTTCTGCTAGCTTGCAGACTTTGTTCCCTAGGCTCTTTTTATTGGCTCTAAACAAATCTGATTCTGTGTCTACAGTGAGAGCTAGAGTTGGTCAACATGATTGGTATGCGCTGTTTCGAAGGAGTCTATTTGTTTGGGAAATGGAGGAATTAGATAGATTGAAGGGGTTGGTGCTTAATGTTTTTGAGTTAAGGGTGAATGTTTCGGATAAACTGAAATGGATGGCAGACCCTTCAGGAGTGTTTTCTGTCTCATCAGCATACCATTGGTGTGAATCCTCCTTGGCTCCCATTTTCAGGTCAACAGAGTGCATCTGGAAGAATGTGGCGCCCCCAAAAGTCCAATTCTTTGGCTGGCTTGCTTGGAAGAGAAGGATTAAGACTCAGAACTATCTTCAAAGGATGGGGATTCTTGAGGATCATTCTAGTTTACATTGTGTGTTGTGCAATGTAGGGGAGGAAACAGACAACCATGTTCTCCTGCATTGCCCTTTTGTTTGGCTAGTATGGTCTAAAATTATGAGATGGTGGGGGTTTCAATGGGTGATGCCAAAATCAGTGGAGGATCTGCTCTTTTGGTGGTCTGGATTAAAGTTCAAAAAATTAGAGAAGAAGATTTGGGGAATCACTCCGTTTGCAGTGCTTTGGTCAGTATGGAAGCTAAGGAATGACTGTCTTTTTAACAATGCCCAACCCAGCTGGGAGGATCTCTGTGAATTGATCAAAGTCAGAATTGCAATATGGCTCAAAGCATCATGTTCAGGTTTGCCCCTCTCAGTAGATGACATTTTGTTTAATCTACATCAGATCAGAGTGTGCTATAGGTGATATCTGTTATAGGTGATATCTTGTGCTATAGTTGGGTTGCTGCTGTGCTATTCTGCTGGTGCATTTTTGCAGTGAGGTTGAAGGCTGTGTGATTTGTTATGCTCTTTTGGGTCAGTTCTGTTGCAGCTGGGTGTTGGGTAGCTCAATGATCCGTTGCTCTAGTCTAGGCTGTTCTGCTTCTTGTTCTTAGAGTCTTGGCTGAGGTAGTGGCTGCAAAGCTTGGAAGTTGGCTCTGCTTGTTAGTTTGGTTGCAAAGCATGCAACTTTTCTGGTCTTCAGATTGGTTTTGCTCCTGGTTTGGTGAGCGGATTCGAGTATGTCCAAGAGGTTTGGTCTTGTTTTGGGTTCCTTTTGGTGTATGTTTTGCTGCAGATTTTTGGGTATGTTTGCTTCTCTTTTGTTTGCTGCAGTTTGGTTCTGTCAGATTAGTTTGGGATGTCCAAGAGGTTTGGTCTTGGTTTGGGTTATGTTTGTTGTATGCCCTTTTGTTGTATGTTTTTGTTGGGTTGCTGCAGTTTGGGTTCTAGCAGATTGGTTTGGCAGATTGGTTTTGCTCCTGGTTTGGTGAGCGGATTCGAGTATGTCCAAGAGGTTTGGTCTTGATTTGGGTTCCTTTTGGTGTATGTTTTTTGCTGCAGATTTTTGGGTATGTTTGCTTCTCTTTTGTTTGCTGCAGATTGGTTCTGTCAGATTAGTTTGGGATGTCCAAGAGGTTTGGTCTTGGTTGGGTTATGTTTGTTGTATGCCCTTTTGTTGTATGTTTTTGTTGGGTTGCTGCAGTTTGGGTTCTAGCAGATTGGTTTGGCAGATTGGTTTTGCTCCTGGTTTGGTGAGCGGATTCGAGTATGTCCAAGAGGTTTGGTCTTGATTTGGGTTCCTTTTGGTGTATGTTTTTTGCTGCAGATTTTTGGGTATGTTTGCTTCTCTTTTGTTTGCTGCAGATTGGTTCTGTCAGATTAGTTTGGGATGTCCAAGAGGTTTGGTCTTGGTTTGGGTTATGTTTGTTGTATGCCCTTTTGTTGTATGTTTGTTGGCTATGCTGCAGTTTGGGTTCTAGCAGATTGGTTTGGCAGATTGGTTTGGTTCTAGCTCCATTGGTTTGGGTTTTGGTCTGTATCTCTCGTTGGTTCCTCACCAACTTTGGGGTGCTAGCAAATGATAGGATGGGTTTTTTGATGCCAACCTAGTTGGGATCATCTAGCTCATTGTGATGCTCCTGCACCCCTCTTTTTCTTTATTGGTGTAATTTCTTTCGTACCTTGTACTAGTTTTTACATCAATGAAGTATCTTTTTTGCTGATCAAAAAAAAAAAATAAAAAAAAAATATATATATATATATATATGCTTCCTTCTTGTTTGATCATTTTTTCACTTTGACTTTTAAAGTTTGGTTTTTTTTCACTTTGACTTTTCATGTTTCAAATTGTTCCTAATTTACTCTTAAAGCTAATTTCTGTTCAAAATTAGACAGAAAATGCCATAATAACTGTTCTATAACATAAAATAAAATAAAAAAAATCATAATATTGTGATTTGAGTTTGTGTAGGTATGAGTTATATAATATAATATTTTTATGCCACGTGACCATTAATTTGTCTTTTCTGTCTAATTTTTAACAGAAGGAGTAAATAGGGAAAAACATAAGATATGAAAGGTCAAAGTGAGAAAAATAAAACTTAATGTCCAAAGTAAGAAAGTGGCCAAACATAAAAGAGGTAAAGTGTAATTTACCCTATCTTCAATTACTTTACATGATTAATTATGAATAATTATCTACAATGATTACTTTTAAAAGATGCAAAACTAATGATTAATTATCTACAACGGAGCTGCTGCAAAGCTCTAATGAGCTGTCCATGAATAAAAAAAAAAAAAAAAAACAGTGAAGTAAAAGACAAAAAAGGAGGAGGAAAAAGACAAATTAGAGCTCCATTAGAGCTCTTTTTTTAGAGGTCTAAATCATTTTTCTTATCTACAATGATTACTTTCAAAAGATTGGCTTTACAAATGTGTTCGAGTTTTACATAATTTTCTTTTATACACATTTGAGTATGTAAAACTAATGATTAATTTAAAAATATTAATTACATTCGAGTTTTATATGATTTTTTTTTTATAATTTTAATAAGCTCCAATATTCAGTCAATATTAATGATTAATTTTATTTTTACAGATGGTTTTTGGTGTGAAATTTTGGACATTGCTTTTTTGTTTTTTTTTTTGTATATAGAGGACATTGTTTTTTTGTTTATGGATTGCTATTGTTTGTATAAATAACTATTTGCCTGGTACAAATTACCTTCTTGGCGTGGTACATATTACTTTTTTTTGGTGTGGTAAAGATTACTTTTTTGGTGTCGTATAGATTACCTTTGGGCATGATATTGTGGATATTATTTTTTTTGTGTACAGAGTACATGATTTTTGTATAATCCTCTGTTTTGTACGGAATTACATTTTTTAGGTTGGATTATACTTAGTTAAATATGAATTTTTTGGATAGTTGAAAGTGAAATGTGTGTACATTGTGCAATGGTTGATAATATAATCGTTATATGTATTGTTTTGTTTATATACAAGATACATGTTGCACTAATAATGGAATAAATCTAGTTAGTTGAGAAATTAATTACAAAAATACTAAATAAATTTTTTGGCAACTAAACGTTTAGTAGCGAAAAAAGAAGTGAAATTTTTGGCAACTAAATATTTGGCAACCAAAAAAGCAAGCAAAGGTTTTGGTGATTATTTAGTAGCAAAAAAGGAAAAAGGATTTTTGCAGACCAAATACTTAGTAGCCAAAACAAATCAAGATAAGGAATTTTACTTTTGGTGACTAAATATTTTAGTCACGAAAAAACATGGCATCCTTTGGTGGCTAAAACGTTTTGTCATAAAATACAATGCGAAGAAAAATATTTGTTTTTTGGTGACTAAAATGTTTAGTCGTAAACAACAATGGTGACTAAACTATTTGGTTGCTAAATGTGACATAAAATGGCCACTAAAATATTTAGTCGCTAAATGTAGGAGTATTTGCGACAAAAACGTATTAGTCATTGAAAGCGAAATTTATTTTTATTTGAGAACTTTCAGTGACTACAATTTTGTCAATTAGGGACTAAGTTAGTTTTAGTAGCCAAAGTGAAGAGAATTAGTGACTGTGGGAGCCGAATAAATGGCTGAATCGGAAGGGGCATATTTTAGTAGATCGACTTTAACCGGCTGCATCCTGCAGACATTAACCGGCTGCATCCTGCAAGACTAGGATGAGCCGAATACAATACACAAGCCGATTAAGAAAGGATCTTTGAGGCCGAATAAAAGAACGGGTAATGATTGAAAAGTAGGCCCAGGCCCCGAGGCCTCAAAAGGAACAGATATAAATAAAGAAGCAGCGTTCTTGGAATGGTATGTAAGAATCACTTTACTAAACTTAGTAAACAAACTTTCTTGAGTATAAGAACTGACTTGCCCGTCGGAGTGCTAACCCCGGCACCCCCGACCGGAGTGTTTGTCCTTGCAGGTGACTAGCTGAGGATTAAGAGCGTCTCCCAGGATCGGAAGAGTATTTCCAAAACCACTTCCCCACAATTGGCGCCGTCTGTGGGAATACTCAAGTACATCCATGGAAGGCGTGACGCAAGACCCTCCGATAGCCACCGACGAGACTACACAGAGAGACAACATCACTTCGGCAAATATGCTCGGGAAGGAAACCATCGCTGCGAGACGCGCCTTGAATTTTGACTCGCCAACGACTTCAGCGCAGGAGACGATGCAAGCCATCATAGAACGAGCTAAACAGAATGAACAAAGGCTGGAAAATATGATCGCAGAAAACGAACGCCTCCGTCAAGATTTGGCCCTGGAAGTAGCAAAATCCAAAGAAGCCGCGCGCCAAGACCCCGAACGACCCCTGAGGGCAGGTAGACAACGACCTCGAGCCCGACCAAGGAAAACCGACAGCGACTCCAACTCATTATCCACGGAGCATAACAAGGGACGCTCAGACACTTCCAGCTCCTCTGAAAAAAATCCACACACAAGGAACAAGCGCAGAAGAAGCAGTTCAAACGAAAAGGATCGGCACGATCCTTTTATCCGACGAATTGCGAGGGCGGCCCTACCCAAGAAGTTCAAAGCTCCATCATTTACTCTCTACGACGGAAAATCAGACCCCACTGATCATATACGTCACTACAAGCAGGCCATGACGTTACATGCAGACAATGAATCCCTCATGTGCCGAATATTCCCCAGCAGCTTGGGGCCATTAGCTGTCAGATGGTATTACAAGCTGGAGCCGGCTTCGATCAGAAGTTTCCATCAATTACAAAATCCTTCAGGGCCAGGTTCATCACCAACGAGGTACAGCCGAAACAGGCCGACTCTCTCTGGGCTATGCAAATCCAACCAGGAGAGACGCTGAGAGAATATTCGGCACGATATTGGGAGTGCTTCAATCTCGTTGACGATGCTTGCAACGACTCCATGGCCGTCACCGCCTTCAACATGGGACTACATCTTGACAGTGCTGTTCGCAATTCCCTGACCAGAAGACCCCCCAAAACAGTCTGGGCGTTGATGAAGAAAGTCGAAGAGTATTGCAAAGTGGAAGATGATGCCTTGAGGATTAAAGCTAGACAAGTGTCCACCAAACCGGCACCTCCTGAAATTGCTCAACCGATAAGTTCCGTGCCACCTTTGAGCCCTGAGTCGCGACAACGTGCTCAACGAGACAAAAGGTGGGACTCTCGCCGATCGAGTGACCAATGCTCCCACCCGACGAATGAACAATTACAAGTCGACAGTAGACGCTCGAGGCGCGCTGACAAAAAGTACACGGAACTGTTAGAGCCAATCACCGCGGTAATGACCAAAATCCAACACCTTCCATTCTTCAAATGGCCGTCAAAGATGGTGGGGCCACCCGATACACGACGAAGGGACCAGAGGTGCGAATATCACAAAGATCACGGCCACGAAACAGAGAGTTGCTACGCATTAAAAGATCACCTGGAAGAACTGGTGCAAGACGGCCGACTGCAGCAGTATGTGAAACAGGGAAGGCCAACCAAGGCATTAGCACTGAGGCAGGACTCTCCCCCACTTGGCGTGATCCATGTAATCTATAGCCTGCCTACACCCCCAGCCGTGCACACAATTCGATCGCATCCAACTCTACAGGGGCGCCGTACTTTGACTGAACGGTCCGAAGAAGCTCCGACAATTGCCTTCAACGACTCCGACCTCAATGACGCAACGGCTTCCCACATTGATCCGTTGGTCATTGGATTACGCATAAACCGGTTCATCATTGAACGAATTCTCACAGACCCAGGGAGCAGTTCAGAGGTCATGTACTACCAAACTTTCATCAAGCTCGGCCTCAACGAGTCGGATCTATCTCCGGCGCCTCACCCACTGTTCGGCTTTAATACGAATCCCGAATATCCATTGGGCAAGGTCACATTACCTGTTCGAGCGAGTTCCAGAACGGTCGAAGCGGAATTCCTGGTCGTGAAGCTCCCCTCGCCGTATAATGCCATCATGGGAAGAACCTGGCTACATATCATGAAGGCCGTCCCAAGCACCTACCATCAGATCCTGCGTTTCCCAACAAACCACGGCATTGAAGAAATACGCGGTTCCCCCCAATCGGCACAAGCAGAGTTCTGATGAAAACCCTATCACTGACCCGATCTGTGGGCTCTGATACCTGTAAATATATTTCGCCTCTGCAATACGAACTATTTTTCCTTGTCGCTCAAAATCATATGTCAATTCCCACTAGGGCACTCGGCAGGATTGGCCAAATTAAGTCTCCGGATTCGGAGCCCCCTTTGGCGCATGACGCCTTAGGGCCGATTAAGTCTCCGGATTCGGAGCGCCCTTTGTAGATATCACGATCGGCCAAATCAAGTCTCCGGATTCGGAGCGCCCTTCGTGGATATCATGATTGGCCAAATCAAGTCTCCGGATTCGGAGCCCCCTTTGGTGCATGACGCCTTAGGGCCGATTAAGCCTCCGGATTCGGAGCGCCCTTCGTGGATATCACGATCAGCCAAATCAAGTCTCCGAATTCAGAGCCCTCTTTGGCGCATGACGCCCTAGGGCCGATTAAGTCTCCGGATTCGGAGCGCCCTTCGTGGATATCACGATCAGCCAAATCAAGTCTCCGGATTCGGAGCGCCCTTCGTGGATATCGCGATCGGCCAAATCAAGTCTCCGGATTCGGAGCCCCCTTTGGCGCATGATGCCTTAGGGCCGATTAAGCCTCCGGATTCGGAGCGCCCTTCGTGGATCACGATCGGCCAAATCAAGTCTCCGGATTCAGAGCGCCCTTCGTGGATATCACGATCGGCCAAATCAAGTCTCCGGATTCGGAGCCCCCTTTGGCGCATGACGCCTTAGGGCCGATTAAGTCTCCGGATTCGGAGCGCCCTTCGTAGATATCACGATCGGCCAAATCAAGTCTCCGGATTCGGAGCCCCCTTTGGCGCATGACGCCTTAGGGTCAATTAAGTCTCCGGATTCGGAGCGCCCTTCGTGGATATCACAATCGGCCAAATCAAGTCTCCGGATTCGGAGCCCCCTTTGGCGCATGACGCCTTAGGGCCGATTAAGCCTCCGGATTCGGAGCGCCCTTCGTGGGTCACGATCGGCCAAATCAAGTCTCCGGATTCGGAGCCCCCTTTGGCGCATGACGCCTTAGGGCCAATTAAGTCTCCAGATTTGGAGTGCCCTTCGTGGATATCACGATTGGCCAAATCAAGTCTCCGGATTCGGAGCCCCCATTGGCGCATGACGCCATAGGGCCGATTAAGTCTCCGGATTCGGAGCGCCCTTCGTGGATATCACGATCGGCCAACTCAAGTCTCCGAATTCGGAGCCCCCTTTGGCGCATGACGCCTTAGGGCCGATTAAGACTTCGGATTCGAGCCGATTAATCTCCTTAAGGCTGAATGGGCCCTAGGTTCAAGCCTCCAAATACGGAGCCCGCTTTAGTGCTTCAGAGGATTATTGCATTAATCCGTTCGGCCATACTAATCGGTCTACAGTGCTAAGTGCTAATTACATCTCCGAATCCGGAGCAAACGTTGGCACGAACAAAAGATATTGATAATTGATCCTATGTAACACACTAGAACAGATCATACATTCGAAGTAATGTGCTTTAGTACATAAGCAAAATTCAGAATAACACTCAAATAGATTTAAAATAAAACCATTTATTTGATTAAATAGTTGTTACATAAACACAACCCGCATTCGAGCATTACAATATCGAAAGCAAAAAAGGAGCATTAAGATGCGCCGGTAAAGCAGCATCGCCAGATCGACGACCGTCGCCCTAAACCCCTCCACGGCGTGCAATACCTTGAACCAGTTATGCTTAAGCCCACGACTTGCATAGCGCCAAACTTCCCCTGATACCATTGACAATGTCAAGGCAAAGATCTAGGACAAGGAAGAATGAACTTGACAGTTGTTGACTCTCCTTTCGGGGTGATCTGCTTCGACGACTTGGAGACTCATAGATCTCAGGCTCTTTGGATGACCTAACTCCCTCACGGGTGGGTTTTCTGCTGCAAACCATCTCAACACCAAACTTGACCGAAGTTTGAGCCTCTGTAAACAAAATCACCATCCCACACAAGGAATGATGAGTCAAGTGGGATTATTGGTGCGAAGCGCCTACTCCTTTTATTCTCAGCAACGATCGCGATCTCGAGGTTCCAATCCCAAGAAAATTTTATTAACGCCAAAAAACGCATTGGCTGAATAAGACGAGCGTCGATTGACATTCGCCATGACCGCCATCCCGACGGCTGGCCGAAACGCGCACTGGCTGGGCCAAAGCGAAATAGATTTATTAAACCGGTCGGCCAAGTCTTCACATGTCGATCACCCTCGACCAGCCCACTAATCCAACTGGCCAAGCATCAATGCGCTGACCCAAGTCAAAGATAAATGACCGTTGAAATAGCCTCAATAAAACCTTAACGGTCGTCGCGAATGTGCCGATCCTGACCATGTGCAGATCCCGCCGATAAGCCCGCGTAGCGCCGGACAGTTAACAGCTACCTGGGTCGGACAATATGTAGACATTCATTCAAACATTTAAGCAACACGAAATACACATATGCCGAATATGAATGACAACGAAACATTTATAATGAAGCGTTCTTTATTCAATAAAACAATAAGTTACATAGTTTCAAACGCGCCCTGCGTTCCAATCTTACAACTATTAAACTCATACGGTGTCACCCTCATCCTCACTCTTCTCAACTTCAAAAGCAGAAAATGAAAAATCTTTACTCCTGTAGCGTGGTGATGCCAAATCAATTCCCGACGCCCGAAGAGCTTCTGCGGCTTGAGATGCCTTGATCCAACCGTGCCTAAACCCACGGTTTTCACATCGGCACACTTCTTCGGCCAATTTTTCCCTGGTTTTCTCGATTCCCACTTTTCGGCCCTCATGGAAACCTTTCTCATAGGCCCTCCCCTTCGCGCTCTCTATTGCGAACATACTTGCCGTCTCTCGATCGGCAAGTGCGGAGCTGATAAGCCGACTAGTAACCCTCTCTTCCACAATTGGGTTCGTGTGCTCGGTGGATTGCGCCTGAGCCGCCTTGGTCTTCCTTAGTTCCCGCTCGGCCGCCTCCACGCGGCCTCCAAACTTCGAATACGTTCTTCCTTCTTCTCATCTCTTGACGGGCAGCGCGCAGTCGCATGTCGACTTCGTAAGCAGTGTAAAGCCCCTTCACCGGCCGTGAATGCCCTCGCGAAACACCTCGTAGTCCTATCGACCCAGCATTGATTGCTGAACCTCAGGAGGAAATATTTGTCGGGCAAAGTCGACCGCTACGTCTGGGTCTCGAACGATCGAGTCCGCCTCCGTCATGGGTCTATTCTTCACAAATACCGCAAAGCTTAATGGGCACGGATTCGCGTCAGACCTCCTCTCGACTCGGACTGTGGAGATTTACCCTGCGACTGCTTGTCTCGCCTGGGCGATCTACTGCGACGTCGGGGAGACTGACGCCTCTCTCGACCCCTGGAACTCCTACTCTCCTGTACGCGAGGGTTCACCACCTCGATTCATATCTCCGCCAGCTCAGCTAGGGTCTTCGCTTCCCCTTTACTGTTAAAGAAGAGTCGGTTCGACATTCGCGCAATCAATCTTCCTCCAGGAGCTCGAGTCAGTTGTCTACCAAGCTCATAAAGGATGTACCCTTATTCATTTATCCTTCACAGAGGCAACACGATCGAGGCAATCTCATTAATTGGAGATCCTGAATCGCCTGACGCCGGCTGAGTCGATGGCAGGGCACGATTTTACCATCTATTCGAATATCGCGAACCACCTGGGGCAAGGGCAGATTCATCAATCTATTCGGCTCAAGTACCCCAGCCGGCTCCCGAATCGATTCTAACCTCTGCAGGAACCGCCTGGGGCAAGGGCAGATTGATCAATCTATTCGGCTCACGTACCCCAGCCGGCTCCCGAATCGATTCTAACCTCTGCAGGAACCGCCTGGGGCAAGGGCAGATTCATCAATCTATTCGGCTCAAGTACCCCAGCCGGCTCCCGAATCGATTCTAACCTCTGCAGGAACCGCCTGGGGCAAGGGCAGATTCATCATCATCTATTCGGCTCAAGTACCCCAGCCGGCTCCCGAATCGATTCTAACCTCTGCAGGAACCGCTTGGGGCAAGGGCAGATTCATCAATCTATTCGGCTCAGTACCCCAGCCGGCTCCCGAATCGATTCTAACCTCTGCAGGAACCGCCTGGGGCAAGGGCAGATCATCAATCTATTCGGCTCAAGTACCCCAGCCGGCTCACGAATCCATTCTAACGTCTGCAGGAACCGCCTGGGGCAAGGGCAGATTCATCAATTTATCCGGCTCACGTACCCCAGCCGGCTCCCAAATCGATTCTAACTTCTGCAGGAACCGCCTGGGGCAAGGGCAGATTCATCAATCGATTCGGCTCAAGTACCCCAGCCGGCTCACGAATCGATTCTAACCTCTGCAGGAACCGCCTGGGGCAAGGGCAGATTCATTAATCTATCCGGCTCACGTACCCCAGCCGGCTCCCGATCGATTCTAACCTCTGCAGGAACCGCCGGGCAAGGGCAGAATCATCAATCTATTCGGCTCAGGTACCCAGGCTCACAATCGACAGTTCATAATTCGAATCCAGTCGGCATGAGAAAGACGAATCAATATTGCCACAGGATATTCAATCTCTAAAGACGAATCAAAAATGTTTCATTAACATAACCACACAAATTGTGTACGAGTAGTAATGAAATTACAAGGAAATTTTCATTAATAAATTGCGCACAAGATAGTAACCAATTTATACATGAAAACCACCCTGAACCAACAAAACTCTACCAAACAAAAATAAAAAACTAAATGAATTAGGAAATGCCTCCCAGATCACTCCTCGGTGTCGGATTCAAGGGGCTCAACATCCACTTGCTCGTAAGGAATTGGCAAATCCAATGTAATCCCAGCGGCAGCAAGGGCTTTGAGCCACCCGTGTTTGAACCCCCGATTCTCAAATTTGGGAACTTCATCAACGTATTCCGTGAAGGCGGCTCTTTTTCCTGCCTCAAAAGCCTCAGATTCGGCTTTCTCTTTGGCCGCCTTGAGCTCCTCCAACTGACTCTTCGCCTCGGCAAGTTCGTCTTTGGAGAGCTTGAGCGATTCCTCACTCGCACTCGCTCTGGCCTCAGCGTCAGAACGAAGCTGTTCGGCAGTGTGAGCCCTCTCCTTCTCCGCTTCGGCTCGTGTGCTCTCCATTGCGGCTCTCATCTTCTCAAACTCGGCCCTACTCTTCTGACCGTCCACTTCTGTTTGCAAACGGTCAATTCTGCCTAGAGCATCATGCAAGCGGCGGCCTAAGTCGGCGATCCTGCCGACGGTCTACAAAGGACAAGCGATCATTAGATACCTCTATAAAAATAGATTTTAGCGAATTTGAAATCACCTACCAAAAGTGCCGACTACGGCCATAATATCTGGTACGGTGCAAAAGGTTGCATTGTCAGTCGGCAAGGAAATTGAAGCCGCCAGGCTTAATGCAACAGCCGGATCCTCCATGGCCGAAGCATTGCAAGGAATCGGCGTATCTCTGATCTTGGGCTGAATAACAAAAGGAGCAACCACGTCCGATTCTTCGAGGCGAGGCCGTTTGTCAATGGGACTAATTTCTGAACTAGCCTCCTTCTCGGCGCTACGTTTTTGGCCGCGTCCCTCCGGAATCAGCCGTTCTTCGCCAGTCTGCTGTTCAACCACTTTTTCCATTTCGACCGGCGTAACCTGAGTCGTTCCTTCAATAATGGGTATAGAGGCCTTAGTCAAGCTGGGATCGGATTCGGCGGCCTCGGCCTTTTTTCGAGCAGCCATCCGCTCGGCATTTCGCTTACGCGCCATTTGCGTAAGGCTTTCCTTTGCCATACCTCCGAAGAAATCACCGGGAAGATCTCCTAAGTTCGCGAAAATATCCCCGGAAGAAAACTCTGCCTGACCCAAAGCGGATGGTGAGGAAGGCTGGTTGAGTCCGACAGCCTCGAACGCCGAACGTACGGCCTCGTCAACTTCTTCGCCCTCCTCAGTGAATTCTCTGGCCGGGTCGGCAACTACCTCTATCACTGGCTCTGCGTCTTGCCCCGAATCAGAAGCTTCGAGACCAATCTGCCTAAGGTTCTTGTAGCTGGGGAAGATAAGAGCCGAGAGGTGCTGATCGCCGGATGGAATTGGGATGTTATCTGCAGCCGAGAATGTGGTATAAGTGGGTTCGTACCGGAGTAAAATGTGGGCGGCTCTCCCTTGTTTTTGCACGTTTGGGCTACCGAAGTAGTCGAGTGCAGTCTTAATGTCCCTAAGGACCGCGTCGTCAACTGAAGTCAGAATCTTCTTCAATTTGTTACCTGCAAAAGATAAGGAGAGCTTAAGGAAAGAGAGCCGATTAAAAGACAGATCGACAAACATAAGATACTACGTGGCAACCTGGATCACCCTTATGTCTGGGAATGGGGTCTAGGCGATCTTCGCCTTCAGCGAACTCCCAATTACCTCGGACATTGACCATTACATCGTCAACCCTCTTACCAGAACTGGCAAGCATAGTCACCAAATGATGGTCAGTATCCTTGGCCCTGAGGAAGTACCGCCCCAGCCGACCAGAGGATTTGGCTAAAGCATAGCAATGCCGAATGGCCAGAATTCCGAGATTGATCCTAAGGCGTCGATTCAACTCTATAACCCCCATAATGATTCGAAAGAAATTTACATTGGGTTGAGAAGGAATCAGACTCCAATAGCGAAGAACGGCCCTAAGCAATGGATGTAAGGGGAAACGAACTCCGCCCTCCGCAATGGACAGGAGGGGGAATACGATCGTATTCTGATCCTCTCTCTCCATATCTAGAGTGTTGTCCGTTACGAGAGACAAATGGACGTCATCGGGAATGGAAAAATGTTGCCGGAATCCGGAAATGCGACTCTCAGAAAGGAGGTCTTTCAAGTGTTTAGCCATTCCAACGGGGACCCAAGGATTCGCCGAAAGTAAAAACGATAAACAGAGAATAGGATTACAAAGAAAAGGGAAGAAGACTTACGAAGAGCAGATGAGGCAAAGGCAGACGGACGAAAGTTGCAGAAAATGTGAGTGAGAGGAGAGATGCGCGCTGGCGGTCCAAACGTATCAGATGATTGACGAAATGTGCACCCAAAAGGACTGAAGTTTCAAATCGCAATAAATGCGAGAGACACATGAATGGCGTGGGAAAGTGTAATGATAAACGAAAAGGTGTGCGCCTTCTGACATCCTCTGATGTCTTGGGGAACGCGAAGCCGCCTGATCTATGCTAAGCTTTTCGAATTCTAGACCAAACACGCCGATTAACTACCGTCAATAGGGAGTTCGGGGGGCAATTGTGGGAGCCGAATAAATGGCTGAATCGGAAGGGGCATATTTTAGTAGATCGACATTAACCGGCTGCATCCTGCAGACATTAACCGGTTGCATCCTGCAAGACTAGGATGAGCCGAATACAATACGTAAGCCGATTAAGAAAGGATCTTTGAGGCCGAATAAAAGAACGGGTAATGATTGAAAAGTAGGCCCAGGCCCCGAGGCCTCAGAAGGAACAGATATAAATAAAGAAGCAGCGTTCTTGGAATGGTATGTAAGAATCACTTCACTAAACTTAGTAAACAAGCTTTCTTGAGTATAAGAACTGACTTGCCGTCGGAGTGCTAACCCCGGCACCCCGACCGGAGTGTTTGTCCTTGCAGGTGACTAGCTGAGGATCAAGAGCGTCTCCCAGGATCGGAAGAGTATTTCCAAAACCACTTCCCCACAGTGACCAACATAAATTTAGTCGCCAAATACTATTGCCGACAAGTCTTTGGCAACTAATTGGGAAACTAAAAATTTTAGTTTCCATTGACTTTCTGCTACTAAAAAAGAGACTTTAGCGACTAATTTTTTAGTAGCTGAAAGTGTATTTTCTTGTAGTACAGACAAAGAAGAATGGATGATAAACTAATTTCCATCTCTAATTTTTTTAGTCCAGATCCTATGTAGTGTTGAGCACCCAAAAAAACAAAAATAAATAATAATAATGACAAATTACAATGATAGTCCCTACTTTGGTCTTTGTATCATTTTGGTACCTATAATTCCAATTGACTCGATTTTGACAATAAATTTATGATTTTGTCTCAATTTGGTTCAATTGATTACAACTCTTGGCATCTTTTTATAGAAAATATACACATAAGTGTTATGTGTCATATTTTTAATGACAAAATTATAAACTTACTAAACTCAGTAAGTTAATCTCAATAAATTAAGTTGTGCCCTAAACAGGGAATTTGACCTTTAAGTGGTGCCCTAGAGTAGCTAATGGGGATACCCATTGAACTGCTCGTTCTTGACTAGACGATATGTTACCATTGGATTGGGTTTCCCAGCCTCTATTGGCTCTTGTTGGGTGCATTGACTTCAATTCCTTGTGAGTGAAGTTTTTGCCCAAAAAAAAAAAAAAAAAAAAACCTCAATCAATTTAGTGATAATTTTTTGTAAAAAAAATACCAATAATGTTATCAATTGGACTAAATCGGTACAAAATTTTAAAAATTAAGGATCAAAATTTTGCCAATTAAAATTGTAGGAACCAAAAGAATATAATAAGTAAAATGTAAGGATCACTGGTAATTTGCCCCAATTTCTTAGATACACCAAAAAATAGGAATTGTTGGGTTCCTTGTTATGGTGATTTGGACAAAGAATATTAGATTTGAAGTGGGTGGGCATTGCCAAATTCATTGTTTTGGGAATTTGAAGAAGGGTTTATTGATAGATCAGAAAATGTCGTTGAAATGGACACGTGGGTATTGATGGATGGTTATTGATCCATAGTTTTTGGGTCTCAGTTTTGTTGGTGTTTGTGTTGGGGCTAAATCAAGAGTGAGAAAGTAGGGAATAAGTATCATGACCCGAACCCGTCCCTATGGATTAGAGTCATAACTGGCCAGTAATCACGAGATTATCTGCGGCCTCAGTCAGAAATCAAGTCATGTTCAATAATAGGGGCCAAATTTCGGAAGCAAAATTTACAATTGTCCAATGAGCTATGCATATATGGCTTAACCAAAACACTCTCATGTTCATATAATAACTCACACAGCACAATCATTCATTTGTGTATGCATTATATACGTCTAGGATCATTCAGTAGTCAGTATTCAACAAAAGGCAAAGAAACACCAAAACCAAGGTTATACAAGTTCGGTCATACGTGACCGCAAAAGAACAAAAGATAGGTAAAACAAAAGTAAGGCCTCTGCATGAGGCGACCTTGGTTGACCTCACAAAACTTGGTTTCTCAACGCTCACTGGGGCTGGGGTTGGACGTCTCGTGCTCACCTACATACATATAAATGCAAAGTGAGCTAATGCCCAGTGAATAATATCAGAGTAAGGAGGTTAATGAATGAGATTCGTTCATAAATGAGTCATACTTATAATTTAAACATTTGAACTACTATTCCCATTCATATAAGATTTATAGATCATAACAAAGCAAAACGACCTTGGGTCCATTACATCATATCCATATACAAAACGACCTCAGGTCCAACTCATACACAAAATGACCTCGGGTCCAATTCATATACAAAACGACCTCCGGTTCAATACTCATTTATAGACCGACTTCAGGTCTAATGGACCTATGTACCAATGACCACCGGTCCTCCATATCATATTACCAAATGACCTTGGGTCCAACATTCTTATATTCATAATTATGTGCATATGATCGTGGTCACATCCATACTCATATTCAAAACGACCTTTGGTCCAATCAATTTTTTATTCAAAACGACCTTTGGTCCAATTTGTATATAAGATGACCTTTAGTCTATCTTGTTAAACATTCCAAACGGCCTTGGGCCCAATCTGTGTCCTCATCAAATATACCAAATGACCTTTGGCCCAATCTGTGTCCTTGTCAAACATACCAAATGGCCTTAGGCCCATTTCATATTTTTACAGCAATCACTTTACAGATTCTATTACAAACTGAACGGATAGAATACTCATTCATAGTACAAATTCGTAGGGTCAAAAATTTACCATGCAGGTAATATTTAGAAAATAATGCATACACAAAATATCTTTACTAAGATATTACTCATTGTGTTTCAGTGCTTGATTCGTCCTTACGCTCGACCCTACATAATTCATAATACATTGGGTCATAATGCAATTCATTCCGTTCTTTAATTTGCTTAATGTCCTTAGGCTTCTTTCATGCTCTTTAATTCATTTAGCGTACTCAATGCATGCCTAAGAGTGCTTAGAAATGAAAGAGAACGGAAAATGAAACTGTAGCTCGACTTTTTGTCGCCCCTTTCGGAAGGTTTGAAAGAAAGCCCTACAGTTTGGACTCCTGTGGTTCTGAATCTAATCTCACAAGTGCATTGTGAAACTGATAATCACTAAAGAGTCCAAATCTGGCAAATCGTTTTGGAAAATTGATTTTGAATCAAAAAGTGCCAAAATTGGACTGCTTTGCCAGATACAGAGTCGCCACCTAAATATTTTATTTTTGGGAAAATTTAGGAAACCCATGACTCGTGCCAAAGGCCACATGTCCGTCATCACCAAAGTTGCCTCATCTAGGGAACTTAGGTCCGAGAGGGGAAGGTCATGACTGGAGCACCCCCACTCGCCTGATCAAAGATTAGCCTCTACTAATCATGATATGATTTTTTATAAACATTATGTGCTCTTATTCTGGTTATTTAAACTAGCTTTACTATGTGATGCGCGCAAACAAGTATAGACTAGTTTGCTCAATTTGGAACAATTCAACTCATGTTTGTTTTTGCGAAAATAGTTTGAGTTTGCCACCTCAAGTGGGCTTAAAGTTTGCGGATTTGCCACCAAACATAGTGGGCTTAAAACTAATTTACCACTCAACAAAGTGAGCTTAAAACTCTCATTCATTGAATCGTTCCAATTCAAACAACAAGCTTTCATCCATAGGCATTCATGCACTTTAGCATTTAAGTACATAGCCTCATGGCAAGCATGCTAAACATGGCAACATTGACATTCATGCAAGTATGCTAAAGCATAAAAACTCACCTAGTACTCCAAGCTAAGAAAATATGAGTTAGAAAAATATGCATGATTCCTAACTATACTAGATGTCTAATGCAACATATGCAATGAATGCAATTTAATAGGCTCGGCTACTAAGCATGGCATATGAAGCAATTAACAACATGTGATTAAGCACGTATTCAAAGAATTATTTGAAATTGCAATGCAGTTTGAATGATGCGCCGTGCCTCGGTGCATGCAATACGAATGAATGGATACAAGCATAAAGCATAAGGCATGCTAATTGAAACATGATGTCCCTAATCTAACCATTAAAAGAGATTAAATAAAAAGGAGAAAGATGTGGGGTTGGAAGACAAACACACACGCACGCACACTTATTACAACATTACGCCCTCGCGAAGGAGGGTCCGAATGAATAAAAGCTAACTAGCTAGCTAAACTGTCACGCCCCAAACCCGCCCCTAGAAGTTTGGGCATGACCACTTCAGAAACGGACACTTAACCTGTTTTATATCTATATATATGGGGCCTGAACGGAAGCACTAAATATCAAAATTTGACAATAGAAACAAACTCCATCGAGCTACTACTATCATGCCAGGATCACAAACTTTTAACAAACAAATAAAATCTAAAACATACACCTGAACATCGGTTATATACATACATATATGCAGACCCAGCCCTATCATAGGGCATATACAAAAACATGAAAGCTATATACATCACCCTTAGATAGACATTCAAAAAGCAAGCCAACATCATATCAGCTTAACAAAATCAATGGCTGTGTATAGTGCCTGGACACACGAAGGTTGACAAAAGAAAGCGGCGTCACGGCTAGGACTGATCACCTGATTGGTGACCTACAGAAACAGACATAACAGAGAGTGAGCCGGGCTCAGTGAATAGTAATACATAAATAAAACGATGCTTAACTTGAAACATAACACATAGCAATGCATATAAAGATGTAGAGTTCACATAGTTAGTCTGATTCTGTGCTAAGTACATAACGGCCTTAGGTTCAATCTTGCAACATAAACATGATGGCTATAAGCCCTTGAAACATGGTGGCACGAGGCCCTTGAAACATGGTGGCTATAAGCCCTTGAAACTTGTGGCATAAAGCCCTTGTAACGTATGGCACTAAGGCCCTTGAAACATGTGGCATAAAGCCCTTGTAACATATGGCACTAAGGCCCTTGAAACATGTGGCATAAAGCCCTTGTAACATATGGCACTAAGGCCCTTGAAACATGTGGCATAAAGCCCTTGTAACAAAGAACTTGTAACATCCTTGAACTTGTAACATACGTGAACTTGTAACAGACTTAAACTTGTAACATACATAAACTTGTAACAACATAAACTTGTAACATACATAAGCTTGTAACAACATAAACTTGTAACATACATAAGCTTGTAACATATTTAAACTTGTAACATATACTTGAAACATACCTGAATATACTTGAACTTGTAACATACTGGAAACATGCCCGAAACATACTTGAACATCATTCATTAATTCAAATGGAATATATCATAACTAGAGCATTTCTTGTTGTATCATGTCATTATCGTACGCTTAACAATGAGAGACTAATTCACATTCTCATGAGGGTTACACAATGATGCTAAACTTTGCACTTATATCGTAGATTCTGAATAACTTCCAATTTATAAGCAACATAGCAAAATAACTTTAATTCATATGGATACACATAGCTACTCTTATATTTACTCAGAATCCATCCTTCAAGAATGAACATAAATTCTTTTGGGTAAATGACTTACTTTACGTGCTCTATTAATCAATAGCATACACCTTTGTTTAATCATTCTTATATGTTAACATAGTTGCCTTGCCTTGTAATTAACAGAGTCCTAATGGTAACCGTTACATCATTCCCATGAGTTGACATAATTAACGTAAAGTTAACAGGACATTCCTGATAATTACTAACGAAAAGTAAGCACATTTTCATTAGATTACAGATGACTTTATTGGTTTCACAATTTCACAGTTCGGCCCTTGGCCTGAGGGGTTCACACATTCAAACTAGCCTTTGGGTTTCATAGATTCACAACTTATCACATCGGCCTTCGGCCCTTTGGATTCACAAGTTCACAAGTTTGGCCCTTGGCCTCATAACTTCATATTTCACAAGTTCTTTTGATGTTTTCATAATTTCATAATGTTTCTCACATAACATACATAACTTCACAAACTCTTTTGAAGTTTCCATAATGTCACAGTGTTTCTCACATAGCATACATAACATATATGTCAACATAATTCTTACGACGAAGATTTAACATGAATAACGATAAACAGTTAAAGGTACATCAAAGTACTACTACTCACAGCGTTCAGGTGCTTGATCCGCCCCTGTAGCTGACCCTACACAATTCACATAATTCAAACATAATTCATCATAGTACAACACCAATCAATTCACTATGAGTCAACACAACATAACCCAACAAAGTCAATATCACTTAGTTCATCAACACCATTTGTAATTTAACATAATTCAAAATAAATCCTTGAATTCCATTTCAACATTCCAAAACCGAGTTCATATCATCCATATCATTAATAGATTATTTCCCCAATTTTCCCTTCACATTACAGCATGAATTACAATGTTTATAACATAGTTCATTCGCAAATTTTAAACATAATTTTCAAACATTTCCAAATTCCAATTAAACTTGAACACATATAATTCCATACCTCAATTTCATTACTCTACTTTCAATTTGGGCCAATTCATTGGTTATCATCATTAATCAACCTAGGGTTTCAAGAAAATATTGAAATTTCAAGAAAAAATTCAAACTTATTAACCCATTACTTTTTATTCCAATTTTCCAAATGATTATACATCTAGGAGTCACAATCCATCATTTTAACCCACCAATTCAACTTCCAACATCTCCAACTCTAAACCCCCAATTCTCAAGTTGGACATAATATGCTCAAAACTATAGATTTTGTTTGTATATACACAAAATTCCACAAATCCATCCATGAATGCAAATATTGAAAGGGAATAAGGACCCCTACCTCAAGAATCAAGCAAAGGAGCAAAGATTGAGAAGAATCCTCCAAAAATTCGAATTTCAATCGGTTGGAAATGTTGACCCTTTCTTGTTCTCCATCCTTGATGCAAGATCCATGGTGGATTTGTTGATAAAAGTGGAGGAAATCAAGGTTTTGGGAGCTAGGGTTTCGGACATGGAAGAGGGGAGAAGAAGAGAGGAAAAGAAAATGTAAGAAATGGGCCAAAAATCTCGTTTTTGAGTTGCTGTCCCGCACAGCCCGCACGTGCGGCGCTATTCCCCGCACGTGCGGCTCTGCTTCCAGTACAGATGTGAAAACTTCGAACGGGTATAACTCTCTCATCGAGACTCCGTTCTAGGTCGTTCTTGTGTCCAAATTGAAGCCCCAGAAATAAGCTTTCCAATGGTTCTAACCTCACATTCAAATTAAAAGTGTAGAAAAAGAAAAGGGCAAATGAGTGACGGCTGATCGTAGAATAACTATCCGGATTATATTCTTTGGTCCAATCTTACTCTACCATCATACCACCACCTCAATCAATACCCCAAAATAAGATAAAAACATTCTCAATTCCAATAGATATAGTTGAATTAAAACACATTAACCCCTAATTAAATAAGGATGACTTTTGGGGTCATTACATAAACTAAGATAATTATGCTAATTATTGCAAAACTTAAATTAATTAACTAAACTAGTTTAACTAATTGTTACAACACAAATTAATTAGCTATAACTAACTAATTAAATAATTACAACACAAACTAATTGAATTACAACACAGGCTAATCATAGGCTAATTAAATTAAACTAATTAACAAGATAACTCGTTGTGGGATGCGAGGGAGGCCCATGCATGCTTGGTTTCCACTCGAAGAACATCCTCTGTTTGCCCCCAAATGCTTCTGTTTGCACAACCCTTGCACTGTTTCCCTCTCCAGATCAACCCTGCTATGTTTCACAAGCACAGTGCTCAAAATTCATTGGTGGCCGGTCGGCCACCATTGAGGGGTTATCGTCCATCACTGGTGTCCGACAGGCTAGTAACAGTGGCCGGTAGGCCACTGATGATACACCATTTTTTTTTGCTGCAACATAGAGCACACATATCGAAGAAAGGGTATTCTCACAGGTTGTTTGTACTGTGTATCACCCCTTATCATCAACACAATCTCAAAGGAGTGATACATTTGGCCCTCAATCCATCAATCAAGCAATTTCCATGCATGATGGCTAAGGGACCAATTTGTACAAGTTCAATGAATGCAAAAGCAAGACTCAAATTCCATCACCCTATCATGCATGATCAATGGCAACGGAGACCTAGGAAAGTGGCACATTTCATCACTTTTGAGTATGAAATGTCTCATTTTCCTTGTGTTCAAATTAACATCCGATTTGAACACATGCAATGCAACACAAAGAAGTGCTTATCTTGCCACTTTTACTTGCCAATTTTGTTTACACATTTTAGTTACCAAATCATTCTTTAATCAATTTGTCCATTGGTGAGTGTCCTCTAAGATGAAAGCAGTGTTAACCAAGGGATAATGTAAGGCAAGAGAGAGATCATGCCGTTGATAATGAACCCTCAAAGAGGATTAAACCATTAAGCATGACCTCAATCTCAAGCTTAAAGGATCCCAAGCTTGAAACAACCCTCAAAAAACAAATGAAAGAGTGAAGCAAAGAGGAAGGGTGCAAAGCTTATAGTGTTGAAATGGAGTGAAAAACAACACCAAAAGATGCTATCAACTCAAACAAGAGGTATCTAAGACCCTAAAACACCAACTTGTGAGGACTATTGCACTACAAACCATGCAAAACAAGATTCAAATGAACTAACCAGCCCAAAACAGAGCTAAAGTAGGCTATTTTAGAGGCTAGAACATGCTGGACTTGAGCTAAGTTTAGCTAGAAAAACATGCTAACATGTAAAGCTAACTAGGCATGCAAACAAGACACAAGGAGAGGAGGCTAACCCCTCCAAATTTGGACTTTAAAATGAGTTTTTTGCCACTGAAAAACCTCTGAAATTCAGTGGTTAAAAGGCCCAAAAAATTTGGTTTGAAAGTAGTGAACAAAGGTACAAAAGCTTTACAAGCAAAGAAGTAAGAAGGGTGAACCACCCCCTAACTGAAAATGGCCTCAAACCACCACCTTTAGGCCATAAAAACAGAGTTTTTTACAGTTCAAAATCAGTCCAAAAATAGTTGAAAGAAATGGAAAAACAAGTACACAAAACAAGTGTAAAAGGGGAGTGTTATACCTCTTGAAGCAAGCAACAATGTTAGGCACAAATTCAAGTTAAAAACACCTTCTAAAGCTCCAAGAAGGTTTCAAAGGACCTCAGCTCAAAGGTGATCAAGTTTGATTAAGGAAGTGTATGCAAAAGTATAGGATTTGTGAGCAAATGTATACAAAATTGCAAGAGAGAGAGAACTCTAGAGAGAGAGAGAGAGAATTTTGCTCCAAAATTTTCTAACCCTCTACAATGGGGGAGAAGGTCCAATATTTATAGAAAAACAAGCTTTTGGCTGAGTTATATCAGTCCATACACGTGTATGGTGATCAAGCCCATTGTGCCAACAGTTGGAACAACGATCAAGAAAATATCTGCAAAAAGGCATCAATGGCCGGCAGCCCACTTGGGTGGCCGGTAGCCTCAATTGGTGGCCGGCAGCCACCAAGGGTTGTAAGCTTGAAAATTTTGGTCCTAAATAGGGCATATAATGGATGGGATTTGAAGGCTAAAAGACAGGGCATTCTGCTGAAGACTTCGGGCACCAAAACAAGGACAAATAATGACAATCATCGAGTGCACATACGATGACGTCCATGTCTTGAGGACGGTAAAAAATAAGGTGTCTACAAAAACATAAAGCGTCTTTTCAAAATTTCTGAAACAGGGTTCTCCGATCGAGTGCAGCTTTGGTCTCTCGAACGGACCCTTTTTGTCTGCAAAAGTACTGGTTGTGTGTAATTCACGCTCAAGCGAGATTCTCGATGCTTGAGCAAGGAATTTTGTAAAACAGGGTTCGCTCGAGCGTAGAGTTTGCCACTCGAGCCACAGTGCAAAACTCTACAAAACTTCTGGGAGCTCGACTTTCACGTTCAAGCGACACTTTCCTCGCTTGAACGGACAAGTCGAATTCGGGGTTTTCCTGAACTGTGCTTGATGCTCAAACTTGATGTTCAAAGGTCCAAAACTCGTATTTTTGGTACAAAAACATGGAAGACCATTATATGACATGAGAACATGGATAATTTGAGACCAATTACTCAAAATCATGATCTAATTCTCCAAATTATTTCTCAGTCTTCTTGGTATGGCCATAGTTTATGCATTTAAACTTTATACACACTTGATAGCTTCATGAATCATTCATGCATGTCAATTATTGACTCCAATCCTACTTCAAATGGTACAAATGATGCTTAAGATCATGAAGCTCATTAAATTTATGTATGCATGTGAATTTGACATTCAATCCTTCATGTGTTATACTCAATTGAACATAATCATGGTCAATGCAACATGCATGTATATATAACTCCAATTTCATCACATTCAACTCAATTCTTGCCCTTAGACACATATCATGCTTGAACTCACTTGGTTATAAATTTAAACTCATGAATTTGAGCTCAATTACTCACCTAGGAGCCTCAACTCTTCCAATTATAGCCAATTCTTGAGCTAATCCTTCTAGTTTATTGAATTCACTTGCAAATTCCCAAGATTGAGCTCCATCTCTCTCTAATTCGGCTTACTCTCTCTCTCTCTAGGGTGTATTCTTCAGATTTTTGAAGTCAAAAAATGAGGAGCCTAAGTGTTTAACTCATATATATACTAAGGGATTAGTTTAAATTAATCTATCTCAATCAAGGTTAGCCAATTGCACTCAATTTAATTGATTTAATCTAATTATTTTGATTCGAATCAATTTTCAATTAAATTTCGCCACAGGCTCTAAAAATTATGCTAACTACAATAATATGGCCAATTTTAGTTTATGTCGTCTCTATGGCCTTCAATTTAATTTTTATAGTAGAAAATTAAACAGATTTTCCTATGGTGAACAGATAGAAATTCAAACACACATATAATCATATAATTAGTACTCAAAATCATATCAAGCTCATAATTATAATCATAATTAAGATCAATTAGCATAACACAGAGTTGGGTTGTCACACTCTTCTCCCCTTTAGGAAGTTTGGTCCCCAAACTTATGTTACCTTCTGTTGGAAACAAATGTGGGTAGTGTTGTCGCATATCTTCTTCTTTCTCCATGTGGCATGCTTACCATAATGCTCTTTCCACTCCACTTTCACCATTGGAATGGATTTATTCCTCAGTTGCTTTACTTGTCGATCAATGATCCGTGCTGGCCATTCTCCGTACTCCATATTTTCATCAAGTGCTATTCGGTGATAGTCAATCACGTGGAACGAATCTCGGAGATAGCCCCTAAACATTGACACGTGAAACACATTGTGCATTTGTTTCATTCTCGGCGGCAAGGCAACTCTATAAGCAACTGGACCAAGTCTTTCCAAAATTTGAAATGGCCCAGTGTAACGAGGTGATAGTTTACCCTTCTTGTCGAACCTTAATTGGCCCTTCATCGGATTTACACGGATGAACACATGATCACCGACCTCATATTCAAGAGGCCTTCTTCTAATATCCGCATAATTCTGTTGTCAGCTCTGAGCTGTCTTAAGCCTTTGTTGAATAACTTTGATTTTATTAGTAGTTGTCTGTACGAGCTCGGGTCCTAGTAGGACCCTATCCCCAACTTCAGTCCAATATATTAGAGATCTACATTTTCGGCCATACAAAGCTTCATATGGTGCCATGTTAATGTTGGAGTGGAAACTGTTATTATACGCAAATTCATCCAATGGCAAGTCGGTCTCCCAACTCTCTTGAAAATCCAAAGCACACATTTGGAGCATGTCTTCTAGAGTTTGTATAGTCCGTTCTGATTGTCGATTAGTTTGCGAATGGAATGCTGTACTAAGCCTTAACTTTGTTCCCATTGCTGCTTAAAGACTCTTCCAGAATCTAGATACAAATTTCGGATCTCTATCCGACACAATAGACACCGAAACTCCATGTAAACAAACAATCTCATCAACATAAATGGTAGGTAATTGGTATGCATCATACATGGATTTTACAGGTAGAAAGTGTGCAGACTTAGTCAGTCTATCAACTATAACCCAAATGGAATCCATACCTCTAGGTGTTCGAGGTAGGCCAACAACAAAATCCATTGTTATATGTTCTTACTTCCATTCCGGAATAGGGAGAGGTTGGAGTAGACCTGCTGGTTTCTGGTGTTTAGCCTTAACTTGTGGACACTGAAGACATTTAGACACATATTCTACAATCTCACGTTTCATATTTGGCCGCCAATAACTCTGCTTTAGGTCTTGGTACATCTTGTTGTTACTCGAATGCATAGCAAATATCGATTTATGAGCTTCATCGAGAATTCTCCGCTTTAACTCGGGAGTATTCGGAACACACAATCTGTTTTGGAATTTCAATACTTCATTTACAATACTATATCCCAGTTTCGGATTTGCTTCAAAGTCATCAATTATCTTTTTGAGGAATTCATCCTCCTTTTGTTTCTGTTTCATCTTATCGATGATTGCTGGTTCGACTGAAATGGCGACCATCAATCCGCTTTGCTCATGTAATACCACTTCAATCCCTAATTTCTCAAAATCTTCCAAGATTTCTTTCTGTTCAATAAGTAGGCAAGCTAAACTCCCCATCAATTTTCTGCTCAAGGCATCAACAACTATTTTGGTTTTCCCAGGGTGATACTGAATTTGAAGATCATTGTCTTTTATTAGTTCGAGCCATCTTCTCTGCCACATATTCAACTATTTCTGAGCAACGAAATACTTCAAACTTTTGTGATCTGTATAAACTTTGCATCTTGCCCCATACAAGTAATGCCGCCAAATTTTCAAGGCAAATACAACTGCGGCCAATTCCAGGTATTGTGTTGGGTAGTTCTTCTCATGTGGTCTCAATTGCCGAGAGGCATAAACAATTACCCGTCCATCCTGCATTAACATACACCCCAGACCCTTATAAGACGCATCACTGAAAATCACAGTGGTTAGTCTTATGTTCAGTTCATGAAAGATAGATTCTCTTTTGTTATTCCATTCAAATGGTTGTCCCTTGCGTGTTAGTTGGTTAAGAGGCACAACTATTTTTGGAAAAATTTTGACAAACCTTCTGTAGTACTCGGCTAAGCCCATGAAACTACAGACTTCTGTTACATTTGTTGGTGTAGGCCAGTTTACAATTGCCTCAATTTTCTATGGGTCTACTAAAATTCCATCTTGTTGATGACGTGCCGTAAGAAAACAACTTCATCTAACCAAAATTCACACTTCGTAAGGTTAGCAAATAATTTCTTTTCTCTAAGTGTTTGCAAGATAGTTCTCAAATGTTGTTCATGTTTAAATCTATTCTTTGAATACATCAAAATATCATCGATAAAAACCACAACAAATTCATCAAGATAAGTCTTGAAAATCCGGTTCATAAGGTCCATAAATGCTATAGGTGCGTTAGTCACTCCAAACGGCATAACAAGAAATTCGTAGTGACCATACCTTGTTCTAAATGTAGTTTTCTCAACATCTTCTACCTTCACTTTCAATTGGTGGTAGTCGAATCTCAAATCAATTTTCAAAAAGACTTGTGAGCCCTGTAACTAATCAAATATATTGTCAATTCGGGGTAATGGATATTAATTTTTGACTGTTACCTTGTTGAGTTCTCGACAGTCAATGCACAAACGTAAGGTTCCGTCTTTCTTCTTTACAAACACGGGAGCGCCCCATGGCGAAGTGCATTGTCGAATAAACCCTTTGTCTAGTAAGTCTTGCAACTGTTCTTTTAGTTCTTGCATCTCAGCAGTGGACATTCTATATGGAGTTTTTGAGATGGGCTAGGTACCCGGGACAACATCAATGGTAAATTCTATCTCCCGTCCACCAATCCCCCTGGTAGTTTGTCGGGAGACATCCGGAAATTCTCGGACCACAAAAATATTATTAATTCAACATTCACAGATTATTTAGATGGGCTAGGTACCCGGGACAACATCAATGGTAAATTCTATCTCCTGTCCACGAATCCCCCTGGTAGTTTGTCGGGAAATACATCCGGAAATTCTCGGACCATAGAAATATTATTAATTCAACATTCACAGATTATTCAGATAATACACTACACAAATAACCCTGGCACCCTTTCCTGATCAATTTACATGTTTTTATTGCAGATATCAAATAAGGTGGAGGCACTACCCCACTACCCACAAATTCAAATTCAACATGGCCTGGCAGTTTAAACATAACCCGTTTTGTCACACAATTGATAGTGGCACAATATTTCGATAGCTAATCCATACCCAGAATTATATCAAAATGCCGAATGTCCAAGGGTAACAAGTCCACATATAAGGTAGTATTACCAATTCGCATGTCACAAACATGATACAGAGATGTACATAATACAGATTCCCCAGATGGAGCAGACACACATAGCAAATATGGCAATGATTCTAGAGGTCTAGTCAATCTAGATGCAAATATAGTAGACACAAAAGAATGTGTTGAGCTGGAATCAATTAACACAGAAGCATCTTGATTGCATATAGAAATAGCACCTGAGACAACAGCTTCAGTATTCCGTGTGTCACCTGGGACAAGTGCAAAGACTCTCCCTTGTTTCATTGTGTCTTTGGTAGTAGTAGGCCTTGTAGTATTACCCGGTTTTGGGATGGATCCGGTCGAACTAATAGCTAGTTTTCCACCTTTTTGTTGTTTAGTTTGGGTGCAATCCCTTGCTATATGCCCCATTTCACCACACCTATAGCATGCCCCAAAAATACGGCAACAAACCTTACGGTGCTTCTTACCATATTGAGTACATGTCGGTGCCGTATTTTGGTGGAGCCTGAAGTGTTTGAAGACCCCGTGTTTTGTTTCTTTGATGATTTCTTTCCTGAGAAAAAGCCTTACCTCTTAGCTTTCCAGTCGGCTGGTGGCTTGCCTCGATTGGCCATGTTAGTTTTTGACATTAAGGCTCTATCTAACACATCAACATATGTGGGCAATTTCAGCACATTTACCCTTTCCAGAATGTCATTGCAAAGACCATTTTCAAACTTCCTCACCTTTTTGTAGTCGGTGTCAACCATATGCGGGGCGAATCTAACTAATTGGTGAACTTGGTTTCATACTTAGCCACAGTCATATTGTCTTACTTCAACCCTTTAAATTCTGACATTCCTATCACGGACACACTGTGGGAGATATTTCTCATAAAAGAGGGCAAGAAATTGTGCCTAATCAATGCCTTTGTTATCATCACGGACTAGCATCCACCACCTTCTTGCTTCATCTTCCAATGTAAAAGTGGCCAATTGTACTGTCTGTGTCTCCAGGCATGGAAATACCTCAAATAACTTCTCAATACCAAGGACCCAAGCTTCAGCCTTCAATGGGTCCATAACCCTGTGGAACAGTGGCGGCTTCATTTTGTTGAATTCTTTAGTGAGGGCTACTATTCGGTCATCATTTTGCATATCTGGTATAGGTTGTATCGGAGGTGGGGGTTGTGGATGTTGCCATTGTTGTTGCCATTGCTGCTGTTGCTGTAGTGTTTCTGCCATGTCTTGTATCATTCTCTTCATTCGGTCTAGCTGGTTAGTGGAGGACTCTTCTAGCTCATCGGCTCTTGTTCTCACCATTATCTAATGAGACTTGCATTATATTTCATATAGAAGGTATGCACAATATTCATATACGAAGAGTACGTTCGTACAACTAGGCAACAGTTATATATATATCATATAATTGCATACTTCAATCCACTTAGCAAGTTCTCAATGCATTCCACACATAAATTTATCATATGAATGCAACTTAGACACTCTATCGCTCATTTGGACAAGTGTGTGAGTTATTACTCATGCTTTGATCCCACTCTGTCTTGACCCGAACCCGCCCCTATGGATTAGAGTCATAATCAGCCAGTAATCACGAGATTACCTGCGGCCTCAGTTAGAAATCAAGTCATGTTCAATAATAGGGGCCAAATTTTGGAAGCAAAATTTACAATTGTCCAATAAGCTATGCATATATGGCTTAACCAAAACACTCTCATATTCATATAATAACTCACACCGCACAAGCATTCATTTGTGTATGCATTATATACGTCCAGGATCATTCAGTAGTTAGTATTCAACAAAAAGCAAAGAAACACTAAAACCAAGGTTATACAAGTTCGGTCATACGTGACCGCAAAAGAACAAAAGATAGGTAAAACTAAAGTAAGGCCTCTACATGAGGCAACCTTGGTTGGCCTCACAAAACTTGGATTCTCAACGCTCACTGGGGCTGGGGTTGGATGTCCAGCTGCTCACCTACATACATATAAATACAGAGTGAGCTAATGTTCAGTGAATAATACCAGAGTAGGAGGTTAATGAATGAGATTTGTTCATAAATGAGTCATACTTATAATTTAAACATTTGAACTACTATTCCCATTCGTATCAGATTTATAGATCATAACAAAGCAAAATGATCTCGGGTTCATTACATCATATCCATATACAAAACGACCTCAGGTCCAACTCATACACAAAATGACCTCGGGTCTAATTCATATACAAAATGACCTCGGGTTCAATACTCATTTATAGACCGACTTTAGGTTTAATGGACCCATGTACCAATGACCACCAGTCCTTCATATCATATTACCAAACGACCTTGGGTCCAACATTCTTATATTCATAATTATGCGCATATGATCGTGATCACATCCGTACTCATATTCAAAACGACCTTTGGTCTAATCAATTCTTTATTCAAAATGACCTTTGGTCCAATTTGTATATAAGATGACCTTTAGTCTATCTTGTTAAACATTCCAAACGACCTTGGGCCTAATCCGTGTCCTCATCAAATATACCAAACGACCTTCGGCCCAATTTGTGTCCTCGTCAAACATAACAAACGGCCTTAGGCCCATTTCATATTTTTACATCAATCACTTTACAGATTCTATTACGAATCAAACGGATAGAATACTCATTCATAGTACAAATTCATAGGGTCATAAATTTACCACATAGGTAATATTTAGAAAATAATGCATACACAAAAATATCTTTCCTAAGATATTACTCACTGTGTTCCGGTGCTTGATTCGTCCTTGCGCTCGACCCTAAATAATTCATAATACATTGGGTCATAATATAATTCATTCCGTTCTTTAATTTGCTTAATGTTCTTAGGATTCTTTCATGCTCTTTAATTCATTTAGCATACTCAATGCATGCCTAAGAGTGCTTAGAAATGAAAAAGAATGGAAAACGAAACATAAAGCGTCTTTTCAAAATTTCTGAAACATGGTTCTCTGCTCGAGCGGACCCCTTTCATCTGCAAAAGTACTGGTTGCGTGTAATTTACGCTCGAGCGAGATTCTCGACGCTCGGGTGGGGAATTTTGCAAAACAGGGTTTGCTCGAGCGTAGAGTTTGCCATTCGAGCCACAATGCAAAACTCTGCAAAACTTCTGGGAGCTTGACTTTCTCACTCGAGCGACACTTTCCTCGCTCGAACCGACAAGTTGAATTCTGGGTTTTCCAGAACTGTGCTTGAAGCTCAAACTTGATGTTCAAAGGTCCAAAACTCGTATTTTTGGTACTAAAACATGGAAGACCATTATATGACATGAGAACATGGATAATTTGAGACCAATTACTCAAAATCATGGTCTAATTCTCCAAATTATTTCTCATTCTTCTTGGTATCGCCATAGTTTATGCATTCAAACTTCATACACACTTGATAGCTTCATGAATCATTCATGCATGTCAATTATTGACTCCAATCCTACTTCAAATGGCACAAATGATGCTCAAGATCATGGAGCTCATTAAATTTATGCATGCATGTGAATTTGATGTTCAATCCTTCATGTGTTATACTCAATTGAACATAATCATGGTCAATGCAACATGCATGTATATACAACTCCAATTTCATCACATTTAACTCAATTCTTGCCCTTAGACACATATCATGCTTGAACTCACTTGGTTATAAATTTAAACTCATGAATTTGAGCTCAATTACTCACCTAGGAGCCTCAACTCTTCCAATTATAGCCAATTTTTGAGCTAATCCTCCTAGTTTCTTGAATTCACTTGCAAATTCCCAAGATTGAGCTCCCTATCTCTCTAATTCAGCTTACTCTCTCTCTCTAGGGTGTATTCTTCAGATTTTTGAAGTAAAAAATGACGAGCCTAAGTGTTTAACTCATATATACACTAAGGGATTAGTTTAAAAAAATCCATCTCAATCAAGGTTAGCCAATTGCACCCAATTTAATTGATTTAATCTAATTATTTTGATTCGAATCAGTTTTTAATTAAATTTCGCCATAGGCTTTAAAAATTATGCTAACCACACTAATACGACCAATTTTAGTGTATGTCGTCTCTATGGCCTTCATTTTAATTTTTATGGTAGAAATTCAAACTGATTTTCCTACGGTGAAGAAATAGAAATTCAAACACACGTATAATCATATAATTAGCATGCAAAATCATATCAAGCTCATAATTATAATCATAATTAAGATCAATTAGCATAACACATAGTTGGGTTGTCACAACAAGTGTATGAAATGATAATTTGTAGTTGGGTTTTGGAGGGCAGAGAGTGATTGAGGAGGCTGGTGTGAAGAAGTGGTGGAGAAGAACTGAAGTATACGGTAGAAAACGGTATATCTCTAATTTTTTTATATTTTTATATCAGCTGATATATATGGAGACTTTAGACTTCCGGTATCAATATTCACGGACATATAATTGCATCACTAGTATCAATACCTATTCCAAAACCGTTTATGATGGGTTAGTAGCAATTGCTTAAGACTTAGAAAATCATTAGAACAGAGAGCTCTTGAATCTCATAAATAGTAGACAAAATCACATAGATACGTTTATGTAAGGTGCATATATGCTATGTCAATTTAATTTCTAACAGTTCTTATGTTCCCCAGAAAAAAAAAAAAACATTGAATCTAGAAATACAACTCTTGGTTTTTATTTATTTATTTATTTCATGCAATCCAAGAATCATATTGGTTCTCTGGATTTCCATTTTTAGACTTCAGGTTTCCACTTCGAAAAAGAAGAGTAACATTTACATACTTTTATATATAAAGAGTCGAAAATCAAATTGTACAAGAAGTGGCTTCACTACTTATTATGTTCTTTCAAATATGTAAATATTCTTGACTGGCACACTATTGTAGATGTGAATTATTTGGCATACTGTACATCTCTCAAAAATATTTGAACAATACAATGTGTGAATGTCCATGAATCATTTAACAGAACCCGGAAAAGAATAATTTAATTTAATACTATAATGTTGGGAAAACTCCTACATTTTTCCCTTCTTGTGTAATTAGAAAATGGGAAACAAACCACAAAATACAAGTAATAATATGGATGAAATTAAAGGCACAAAAACAATCACAAAACACCAAATTTACGTGATTCGACAAAAAATGCCTACATCCATGGGTCCAACTCTGAATCAACTTCTATTATAAAATAATGGGGTTACAAAATATCATCTCTAGTCACAACTAGAGGAATACAATCATCAAGATATATTCCTGGATCACCAACAATATTTATATCATCACCATAAAGGTCGGTTTCAACAAAATCAACAAGAGATAAAGTTTTGGTCTCACTAAAATGGGTATCCCAAACTGCCAATCCAAGAGAGCTTTGACAAGATCCACCCCAATCAAAATGTAGAGTTTGATTCCATGAACAACATGCTGAAATTTCATCAAGATTAGGTAAGAAATGACCATCCAATCTTGGTTTGAACTATGAAAGAAACCCTAGCTTTTCTCTCATTTCTCTCTCTCTCTCTCTCTCTCTCTCTTCTCTCTCTCAGCCCTCTCTGTTTTCTGTGTTGTTGTGTCTTTAACAGAAACCTTAGACCCAAAAGTCTTCATTTTTTTTGTTGATAGGTACCAAGTCAAAGCATTTTTGAGAGGTTTTATAAACTATAATAAAATAACAAATAAAATACTCTTGGTGTGGCCTAACCATTTAAGGAGGGACCCACCCAACAAATCTCCCCCTCCGACTTAGGTGGGGGGCACAACCAATCCCACATTGCTTCTATAAAAATCATGCTTCTCCATGGACAATGATTTAGTCATCATATCCGACCCATTCTCATCGGTGTGAACCTTCTCAAGTTGAAGCAATTTTCCTTCTAAGACATTGTGTATCCAATGATACCTCACATCAATGTGCTTCGACCTTGAGTAGAATGTAGGATTCTTGCTCAAGTGGATAGCACTTTGGTTGTCACATAAGAGAACATATTTATTTTTCTTTAACCCCAATTCATGTTGAAGTCTTTTGATCCATAACATCTCCTTGCATCCCTCTGCTACTGCGATGTATTCGACTTCTGTGGTAGATAAGACAGCACATTTTTGCAACTTTGACTGCCAAGAAATAGCTCCCCCTAAAAAAGTCATCAAGTACCCTGATGTGGACTTCCTAGAATCAATGTCTCCAGCCATGTCTACATCTGTGAAGCCTTCTAGCAGAGATTTTCCATCTCCAAAACATCAACACATCTTGGAAGTGCCTCTAAGATACCTGAGAATCCATTTCATTACAACCCAATGATCTTTTTCGGCATTGGAAAGAAATCTACTCACAACGCTAACCGCATAAGTTATATCCGGCCTGGTGCACACTGTTGCATACATCAAACTACCAATGGTGGATTGTAGACACCCCATTTTTGACCGACCTTAAGACTCAGACGTCATCGTTTGTGCACGTGATGATTGCGCATGTTTGTGCTTGTTTCGAGCGCCCGAAGGTCTCGGCTGGGTGCCTTGTCTTTGAGCCTCTTAATACTTTGTGTTTTGGCCTTGGTTTTTGGGCCAAACCTTGTTGCCCCTTTGCCTGAGGAAGGGGAAGGGCTGCCGGCCACTTTTGGCATCTGCCGGCCACTTTTCCCTCTTGTAGGCCACTTTAAGTGGCCGGCCGACTAGTGGAAGTGGTGGCCGGCCAGCCACCTTAACTGGCTGACATCCACTTTTTCTCCTTTTTAGATATTTTCAGATCTTTTGAGCCAGCTATGGCTCACTGAATTCATCCTCCATACACGTGTATGGAGGGATTGAAACAAGCTTAAAGCTTGTCAAGCAAGCTTTTGCTTGCTTCCTCTATATAAGGGGAGGTCCCTCCCCCTTGTTTGGGGTTCACAAAAATCTCAGAGCTGAATTCTCTCTCTCTCCCTCTAGAATTCTTGCTCTCTCTCTCTCTCTCTATTGTGTCTTAAAGTGTGTTTTCTTCACACATTTGCACTATAACACTTAGTGAGACACCATTATCTTGTTGCTGAGGTACTTGAGGGTCTTGTTTAGACTCAAAAAGCTGGTTTTAGCTTAGAGAAGTTGTTGTGTTAAAGTTGTGCTTCAAGGGTGAGTGTCTTCCCTCTTTAAGCTTTATTTTGATAAAGTGTTGGGCCACTTTTGCATGCTTGTTTTGGCCTAGTTGTCAACTACAAAAACCTTTGTTTTTAAGTGTTTAAAATGGTTGTTTGAGGCCTTGGTTGAGTTGGGGGTGGTCTACCTCCTTTTTGTGGCTTATTTTACTTTGCTTTGTGCTACCTTCTAAAGCCTTTGAGATCACCTTTTCTTGGCCTTTTAACCACTGAATTCCAAAGGAATTTCAGTGGTGGAAAGTGGGTTTTGGGACCCATAATAGAAGAGGGTGGTCCTCTCTTCTCTTGTCTTGCTGGCTTGTCTTGTTGGCCTAATTATTGAGCATGTTTTTCTAGCATGTGTTGGCTTGTTCTCAGCTTATTTTTGGCCTTATTTCAGCATGGCATAACTCTATTTTGGCTTGGTTGAGTCACCTCATGCATGCTTCTTACTCTTGTAGTGTAATCTTGCTATTTAGCCTTGTATGCTTGATGCATTGGTTCATTATTCTAGCCTATTTTGGTTCTACTCCAGCATGTTTTTGGCCTTTATTTTACATGCTTTAACTCTAATTTTGGTTGGTGGGGTCACCTCTTGCTTGGTTTTTGCACTTGTAGTGCAATCCTACTTGTTCGCCTAATATATATCATGCTTTATGCCTCTCATCCTAGCTTGTGTTAACACCATCTCAGCATGTATTTGCCATTATTTTAGCATGCCTTAGCTCTGTTTTGGGTGGTCTTGGCCATGTGAGGCTTGCCTTGTATGGTTGTAGCATAAGTGGCTTTGACTAGTTTTGTGTGTCAAGTCTCTAGCATGCTCTACTTGAGTTGTTTGCATGCCTAGGCCTCTTTTCTCACATGATTTCAGAGTATGTAGTGTAGTCATACTCTCACATGTTTCACTCTTTCAATGCTTTTGGAGAGTTATGCCTTATGCCTTGATCATGAGCTAATTTATATGTATGCTTGTCTAAGCTTTTGGGCTACCGTCTCAGCATGTTTTTGGTCTTATTTTGCCATGTTATAACTCTGATTTTGGTTGGTGGGGTCACCTCTTGCTTGGTTTTGGTACTTGTAGTGTAATACCATTCACTAGCCTAGCATACTTGGTGTTTTGGCCCATTGTTCTAGCTTGTTTTAGATCTATTTCAGCATGCTTTTGGTCTTGATTTAGCATTCTTAAACTCTGTTCCAAGTGGTTTTGGTCATGCATGTCATGTTTTGTATAGCCATAGCGCAAATGCCTTGCTAGTCTTATGTTTTGAGACCCTTAGCATGCCTTATTTGTGATGTGTGCATGATATGGCATCACTTCTCATTTAATTTCAGAGCATAAACTCCTGTCATACTCTCATGTTTATCGCTCTTTCATTGTGTTCAAGAGTTGTGCCTTTATGCCTTGTTTGTGAGCTAATACATGAGCATATCTTTCTTGCCATCTATGTTGCAAGTCTAGCATGTTTTTGCCATTGTTTCGACCTTCCTTAGGTCTGTCTTGTGTGGTCAAGGTCATTTGAGCATTGTTTAATATGGTTGTAGTGTAAAGGGGCTTGACTAGCTTTGAGTTTTGGGGCCTTTAACATGTTGTGCATGTGATGTTTGCATGGTATGGCACCATTTGGCATGTAATTTCAGTGCATTTAGTGTAGACACACTCTCATACACTTCACTTCTTCGTAGCTCTTGAGAGTTGTACCTTATGCTTTGTTTGTGAGCCAACGCATGTGCATGCATTTCTTGTCTTTCATGCTATCATTTCAGCTCACTTTGGCCACTGTTTTGGCATGCAGAAGGTCTGTTTAGGGCTGGTTTAGTCCTTTGAGCATCGTGTTGCATGGTTCTAGTGTTATGCTCTTTGCTAGCTTTAATGCTTTAAGCCCTCTAGCATGCTATACTTGTGATGTTCGCATGATATGTCATCATTTGACATGCAATTTCAGTGCTTATAGCCTTGTCATGCTCTCATGTTTATCACTCTTTCATTGTGTTTGAGAGTTGTGTTTAATGCCTAGCTTGCGAGCCAATGCATGAGCATGTTGTTGTAGCTTTTGGTGCTTCATTTCCAGCATGATTTTGCCACTGTTTTGGCATGATTGGTTTGACCATTTGAGATTGATAATGCATGCCTCTTGAGTGATGCTCTTTACTAGCTTAATGTATTTGGCATTTGAGCATGCATTACATATGTTGTTTGCATTGCATCGTGTTCAACCGGACGTTATGTTGAACACAAAGTGGATTGGTCCACTTCATACTCAAAGTGATGAAAGTGAGCCAATCCCCTTTGTCTCCATTGCCTTTGATCACTCATGATAAGGCCGTGGTCTTAGAGTCTTGTGCATGCCACTTTAGCATTGAAAGATGAGCATGTTGTTTGCATTGCATTGTGTTTGGATCAAACGTTAATCCAAACACAAGGAATGTGGCACGTTTCATACTCGGAGTGATGAAACGTGTTGCATTTTTTGGTCGCCAACCCTCTTGATCATGCATGATAGAGGTGGAAGCTCTTATGTGTTGTTTGTGCATTCACTAACATTGTGCGAGCTTGGCTCTTTGGCCATCGTGCATTGAGATGCGTGATTGGTGGCTTGAGAGTTGAGTACTATGCTCCTTTGAGCTTGAGAAATGATAAGGAGAGTAGTTGCACACACATTTCCTTGTAAATGCATTGTTGTGCCTTTGTTGCAGCAAAGTTGAGATTCTGGAAAGGGAAGTGGCCGGCCGGCCAGTTTAGGTAGCCTGCCGACCAGTTCAAGTGGCCTACCGGCCACTTGCAGCAAAATTTTCCAAAATGCTCCTGTTTTGGGGCAGATGCAACCTGAAAGTGTGTTCGATGCTCTGAGGTCACCGCGAGTGCAAACAGAGACAACTTATGGCAAGGCAATGCATTTCCGGGCGAAGCAAACCGAGCATGCATGTGTCCCTCCCCTCGAGGCCATTTTGACTGCTTTACTTAGTTAGTTAATTTGTCGGTTTTCTGTAATTAATTAGTTAATGTATTTAGCTAATTCAATTCATTTTTGTAAAATTCTAATTAGCTTAGAATAACTAGTTCAAATTCGGTTTGTAATTAATTAGCTAGAATAGGTAGTTAATTAGTTGTTTTGTAATAAGTAGATTAGCTTAGCTTATTCATTTGGACCCTCCTCCGAGAGGGCACACCGTTGTAATAAGCGTGCGTGTGTGTGTGCATGTCTTCCAACCCCTTCTTCTTTCTTCCTTTTACTTATAAGCTTTTGATGGTTAGTTTAGGGCATATCTCGATTAGCATACCTTATGCTTGCATGCGTGCATCATACATTTGTCTTGCATGCACCGGGCTCGGCGCATCATTCAAATTGCATTGTATTTCAATACCTATTTGAATACATGTTATCAAGAGTTGCATTCATATGCCATTTTTTAAGATAGTCAAGCCTATTTAGTTGCATTTTTGCATGTGTTGCATTAGGCATCTCAACATAGCTAGGATCATGCATGATTACTAACTAGCTTTCTATTTTTGGCTCGGAGTACACTGTAAGTGTTTATGCTTTAGCATACTGCATGAGTGTGAGTGTTGCCATGTTAGCATGCTTGCCATAAGGCTATGTGCTTAAGTGTTTAACTGCATGAATGCCTGTGGATGAAGGCTTCATTACTTGAATTGGAACAATTCATCAAAATGTGAGTTTTAAGCCCACTTTGAGTGGCAAATCATCATGTTTTAAGCTCACCTTGAGGGTGGCAAATCCGCACTTTAGCCTACTTGAAGGTAGCAACTTCAAACCATTTTCGAAAAACAAACATGAGATATTTTGTTCCAAATCGAGTGATTCAGTCTATACTTGTATGCTGTGCGCATCACGTAGTAACGTTAGCTAATAATTAACAAGAACACATGTGTTTTCAAAACAACATATCATGATTAGTAGAGGCTGATCCTTTGATCGGGCGAGCGGGGGTGCTCATTTTAGGACCTTTCCCTCTCATACCCAAGTTCTCGAGCCGAGGCAACTTTGGTGATGACGGACACGTGGCCTTAGGCACGAGTCAGGGTTTCCTAAATTTCTCAAAAATAAAACATTTAGGTGGCGACTCTAAAATCTAGCAAAGCAGTCCATGTTTGGCGCTTTTTGATTAAAATCGATTTTCCAAAACGATTTGCCGGATTTGGACTCTTTGGTGATTTATCAGTCTTACATTACACTTTGTGAGATTAGATTCAGAACCGTAACAGGAGTCCAAACTGTAGTAGCTATGAACCCAATCTGCGCCCTCTCCGAAAAGGGGGGCGCGCGGAGGAAGTTCGGGGGGCGCGCGGAGGAAGTTCGGGCGGTCTACAGTTTCTGGCGACTTTGCTGGGGATTTAGAGAACTTGACTCGAACTCATGATATGTTGTTTTGTCTACACTTATGTGTTTCTTTGTATTTCATGTGTATTGGTGCGCTTAAGTCACAATGTTTGCCATCTGCTATTCCTGAACGGTTTGCCGGAGGCTTGCTTGGAAAAGCATGCCATAAGGCTGACCGATTATGGGCTCTGCTNATGCAAGTTGAAATATATGTGTTTTATATATTGTGAGATGCCTCTTGATAAGAGATGAAATGACCGGTATTGGGTCAAGTTGTTTATTATTAGTAATGCAATATCATTGGAAATTGAGAAAAACCTGTTTTTGAAAACTTATGCTTAATTTCGGGGACGAAATTCTTTAAGGGGGGGAGGTTATAGCGACCCCGGTCTTTTCCCATTTGGTTGTTGTATCCGGACTTAGGTTCCGTGGATCCTGTCATTATTTAATTGTTGTTGTCGTCCTTTAATTTCTTATTTTGAGTTATAGGATGTATTGGGCAGGTTTGTTGCAGGTTGGTTGGGTTTAGGAACCAAGTGTTGCTGTCCAGATTTTTGGACCTTCGCTCGAGCGAGGAGTTGGTCGCTCGAGCGAGCTTTTGTTTTGGTCCTTCGCTCGAGCCAGGGTTTAGTGCTCGAGCGAGAGTAGAATTTTGTGTCTGGTGGCTCGAGCCAGGGTATCTTCGCTCGAGCTAGCGATTGCGTCCAGTATAGACCTGAGAGCTGTGTTTCTTCGCTCGAGCGAGCGAGGTGTATGTTTTCGAGTTCTTCGCTCGAGCGAGCATTCTGTCGCTCGAGCGTGCTTCTGGGTTGCAGACCTGAAGCTTCGAGTTCTTGGCTCGAGCGAGACTTTCTTCGCTCGAGCGAGGCTTTCTTGTGTCTGGTCGCTCGAGCGACCAAGTCTTCGCTCGAGCGAGCCTGTTTTATTTAAATAGGCAGCAGCGGTTTTTAAAACACTTTTTCATCCTCTTTTTGATTCCAGAACCCTAGGTCCGTGTTTTCTCTCCCTCCACTCACCTTCTCTCTTAGATTTCATCTCTTTTTAGGGTGTTTCTACCCTAGGTTCTTTATTAAAAAGATAGAGGGGGATTGAGGGCTTCGTTTTAATCTGAGAATTTAGCGGTTTGGAGCACTTTGGATTTTGGGTCATCATCTTCATCTTCTCCATTCGGGTTATTTACTTCGAGGTAGGGATTTCCTACTCCATATTATAGGTTTTGTTCTAAGTTTTGGTATTTTGATATGTTGGGGTTGTTTGGTAATTTTGGGAAAAAACCCTAGTTATTGTAATAAATTAATTTGTATAATTAATTTAAGGAAAATTGGGGAATTTAGTTGAATTCATGAAATTGGGGAAACTATGAGATTTATGGTTAGTTGAATAGTTTAATTACTCACCTTTGAAAATGTTAAATTTACATTTGTTGATACATTTATTTCCTGTTTAGAAATAATTGTTTTGGCTATCGGTGGAGGATAGTCGTGATTGTTGTAGACATTGCATGTGGATGGGAAAACTGAAACTAATCACATTGGTTGAGTCATTGATTTTGACTGTTGAATTAATATAAGAAAATACGTGTATTGATTGAGTATTGTATATGACAAGTGTTTACTACATTGTATTGATTTTGTTTGGGAGGAGATAGGGGATGTACTCCACGATTTAGGGGAAGATAGGGGATGGACTCTAAACCGGATTTTGTTTGGGAGGAGATAGGGGATGGACTCCATTAGCACCACTAATATGTGTGCTTATTGATTTATGGAAGTGTTTTTACATGTTGTTGATACAACACTAAAATGTGTATCAATCGGGAAGTATGGAAGTGTTTTGGTATGAGCCCTAGTCTCATTTGTTTTGTTGATATTGGAAGGAATGTTAATGTGATCTATAGTTCACTGTTATAGTTTGGCCAGGTTCTGAGCCACATTGGTATAAATGGAAAGTTGAATCAATAATGGAAAGGAAACGTGTCATAAACTGTATGTTGATGAAATGGATATTTGTGTTAACCATATATTGAATGCTATTGCTTTATTCAATGCTTATATTTGGTTTAGTATATTTCTACTGGGCTGTGGCTCACCCTATACGGGAACATCATTTTCAGGTCCAGGTGATATGCTACCTCCAAGGACTTAGCTTGGAAGGATTTGGATTTTGAAGACTTGTCTTTAGTTATTTGCTTTATTTGATATTACATGTAAACATTCAGGCCAAGGGCTTAATCTGTAGTTGAGTTAGAACTCATATTTTTGTGTCCAAGTGTTAGCTTGGAAAGATGTAAGCTGTAGGGCATTTACTTTGATGTTACATGGGATGTCTTTCAATAAAAGTACTCTGATGGATGATATAATAATTGGTTTTCTTTTATTAATGCATGTTAATGTTATATGTATATTATGGGTTTATTTTGAGGGCGTTACAAGCCCAAAGCAATTATTTCTAAACAGATAATAAAAGCACCAACAGATAAATTATCCGCATTTTCAAAAGTGAATGATTTATTAATCCGACTCCACTATTCCAATTCATAATGAACCAATATCATTATATTCAATTTAATTTCACAAATTCATAACTTTCCCAAATTAATTATATCAATTAATTTATACACAATTTAGGGTTTTCTACCCCATCTCTCAATATTAACCCAAGGGTTCAAATATCAACAACCAACAACTATATCATCATTTTGAGACCCAAAATACATATTATGAGCCAAAATCACAAAGCCCTCTTTTACACATTTTGAAACCCTAAGTCCCAAAATCAAAACACTTAAACCACATGCTCAATATCTAGGTCAAAACCCATAAGAGTGAGTAGGAATCCCTACCTCAAATTCGGAGCTCAAAGGAAGAAAATGAAGAAATTCAACGTGCTCCAAAACCCAATATTCTCGGTTCAAAATGTAGCCCTCGACGATCAACACACTTTTTGTAAAGGCCGAAGGGAAGGAAAACACTCTAGCTAGATCAAACCCTAGAGAGAATGGAGATTCTAGAGAGAGGAGCTCTCAAAAATGGCTTTTTGAAAAAGTAAGAGAGAGGAAGAAAGTTGAAAAGTGATTTAAAATCACCCAGCGGATAACTCATATACGCATGACCAGCTCGAGCGTCAAGCACAAAAATCTGTCCCGCTCGAGCGTAAGAAGGCCCGCTTGAGCGCCAAGAAACAAAAGCAAAACACACCTGCTCGAGCACGAAGAACCAGTCCGCTCGAGCGTAGATTTTCATCTCCCAAAACCTTCACAGACAAAGCACAACCCGCTCGAGCGCCAACATACCCACTCGAGCGCGACCGCTCGAGCGTAAAGAAATCCGCTCGAGCGTGAAAAACACACCTTGCAGAAGTTTTGCAGAGGCACGAAATACTGGGAGTGTGTAAACCCGCTCGAGCGCAAGAAGACCCGCTCGAGCGGACCGCCTAAAAACTGGGCAACAAGGAAAATGAACCCAAGGCTTAACCAACCTGTAACGACCCAGCCCAAAATATCCTAAAACTCAAACAAATGAAATTAAAGGATGATAACAAGATATACAACCACCAACTCCACGGAACCAAAGTCCGGAATACAACAAATACAGAAGAGAATACCGGGATCGCTATAAAATAGAAATGCAAGTTGAATAAAAATAAAAATGGAAGTTACATCAAAATTGAAAATGGAAGTTCAGTCAACAAACCGCTATACCTTAACGATCTATTTTGAAATTAAATAAAAAAAAAGAAGTCGAATAGAAAAGAAATTGAATAAAAATTGAAGTTGGATAAAAATAAAAATGAAAGTTGCATAAATATAAAAATGGAAGTTCATTCAAGAAACCACTATACCTTAACGATCTATTGGGAAATTAAATAAAAAAAGGAAGTTGAATAGAAAACGAAATTGAATAAAAATGGAAGTTAAATACAAATAAAAATGGAAGTTACATCAAAATTGAAAATGGAAGTTCATTCAACAAACCACTATATCTTAACGATCTATTTGGAAATTAAATAAAAAAAGATGTTAAACAGAAAAGGAAATTGAATAAAAATGGAAGTTGAATAAAAATAAAAATGGAAGTTGCATCAAAAATTGAAAATGGAAGTTTATTCAATAAACCAGTATACCTTAACGATCTATTTGGAAATTAAATAAAAAAAGATGTTAAACAGAAAAGGAAATTGAATAAAAATGGAAGTTGCATCAAAATTGAAAATGGAAGTTTATTCAAGAAACCACTACACCTTAACGATCTATTTGGAAATTAAATAAAAAAGAAAGTTGAATAGAAAAGGAAATTGAATAAAAATGGAAGTTGAATAAAAATAAAAATGGAAGTTGCATAAAATTAAAATGGAGGTTCATTTAGGAAACGACCATACCTAAACGATATATTTGGAAATTAAATAAAAATGGAAGTTGAAAGGAAAACGAAATTGAATAAAAATTGATGTTCAATAAAAATAAAAATGGAAGTTGCATAAAATTAGAAATAAAAGTTCATTAAAGAAACTACTATACCTTAACGATCTATTTGGAAATTAAAAAAAAAAGAAAGTTGAACAGAAAAAGAAATTGAATACAAATGGAAGTTGAAGAAAAATAAAAATGGAAGTTCATTCAAGAAACTACTATACCTTAACGATCTATTTGGAAATTAAATAAAAAGGAAGTTGAAGTTGAATGAAAAGGAAATTGAATAAAAATGGAAGTTGAATTAAAATAAAAATGGAAGTTGCATAAAATTAACAATGGAAGTTCATTCAACAAACCACTATACCTTAACGATCTATTTGGAAATTAAATAAAAAAGGAAGTTGAATAGAAAATGAAATTGAATAAAAATGAAAGTTGAATAAAAATAAAAATGGAAGTTCCATAAAATTAAAATGGAAGTTCATTCAATAAACCACTATACCTTAACGGTCTATTTGGAAATTAAATAAAAAAGGAAGTTGAATAGAAAAGAAAATTGAATAAAAACAGAAGTTGAATAAAAAAAAATGTAAGTTGCATCAAAATTGAAAATTAAAGTTCATTCAAGAAACCACTATACCTTAACGATCTATCTGGAAATTAAACAAAAAAGGAAGTTGAATGGAGAAGGAAATTAAATACAAATGGAAGTTGAATAAAAATAAAAACGGAAGTTCATTGAAAAAACCACTATACCTTAACGATCTATTTAAAAATTAAATAAAAAAGGAAGTTGAATAGAAAAGGAAATTGAATAAAAATGGAAGTTGAATAAAAATAAAAATGGAAGTTGCATAAAATTAACAGTGGAAGTTCATTCAAGAAACCACTATACCTTAACGATCTGTTTGGAAATTAAATAAAAAAATGAAGTTGAATAGAAAAGGAAATTGAATAAAAATGGAAGTTGAATAAAAATAAAAATGGAAGTTGCATCAAAATTGAAAATGGAAATTCATTCAACAAACCACTATACCTTAACGATCTATTTAGAATTTAAATAAAAAAGAAAGTTTAATAGAAAAGGAAATTGAATAAAAATGGAAGTTGAATAAAAATGAAAATGGAAGTTTATTCAAGAAACCACTATACCTTAACGATCTATTTGGAAATTAACTAAAAAATGAAGTTGAATAAAAATTGATGTTCATTAAAAATAAAAATGGAAGTCGCATAAAATTAGCATGAAAAGTTCACTCAAGAAACCACTATACGTTAACGATCTATCTGGAAATTAAATAAAAAAGAAAGTTGAATAGAAAAGGAAATTGAATTAAAATGGAAGTTGCATAAAATTAAAGTGTAAGTTCATTCAAGAAAACGACCATACCTTAGCTATCTGTTTGGAAATTAAATAAAAATGGAAGTTGAATAAAAATTGATGCTCAATAAAAATAAAAATGTAAGTTGCATAAAATTTGAAATAAAAGTTCATTGAAGAAACCACTATACCTTAACGATCTATTTGGAAATTAAATAAAAAAGGAAGTTGAATAGAAAAGGAAATTGAATACAAAAGGATGTTGAATAAAAATAAAAATGGAAGTACATTCAAGAAACCACTATACCTTAACGATCTATTTAGAAATTAAATAAAAAAAAAAGGAAGTTGAATAGAAAAAGAAATTGAATAAAAATGGAAGTTGAATAAAAATAAAAATGGAAGTTGCATAAAATTAACAACGGAAGTTATTCAAGAAACCACTCTACCTTAACAATGTATTTGGAAATTAAATAAAAAAGGAAGTTGAATAGAAAATGAAATTGAATAGAAATGGAAGTTGAATAAAAATGAAAATGGAAGTTGCATAAAATTAAAATGGAAGTTCATTCAAGAAACGACAATACCTTAACGATGTATTTGGAAATTAAATAAAAATGGAAGTTGAATGAAAAAGGAAATTGAATAAAAATTGCTGTTCAATAAAAATAAAAATGGAAGTTGCAGAAAATTAGCAGTAAAAGTCCATTGAAGAAACCACTATACCTTAACGATCTTTCTTGAAATTAAATAAAAAATGAAGTTAAATAGAAAAGGAAATTGAATACAAATGGAAGTTGAATAAAATTAACAATGGATGTTCATTCAAGAAACCACTATACCTTAACGATCTATTTGGAAATTAAATAAAAAAGGAAGTTGAATAGAAAAGGAAATTGAATAAAAATGGAAGTTGAATAAAAATAAAAATGGAAGTTGCATCAAAATTGAAAATGAAACTTTATTCAAGAAACCACTATAACTTAACGATCTATTTTGAAATTAAATAAAAAGGGAAGTTGAATATAAAAGGAAATTAAATGCAAATGGAAGTCGATTAAAAATAAAAACGGAAGTTCATTGAAGAAGCCACTATACCTTAACGATCTATTTATAAATTAAATAAAAAAAGGAAGTTGAATAGAAAAGGAAATTGAATAAAAATGGAAGTTGAATAAAAATAAAAATGGAAGTTGCATGAAATTACACTACAACAAAAGTAACCTATGGTGACGAAAAGTGGTGAAGAAAATAAATTTTGTCAGTAAGTAAAAATAATCCGTGACGAATTATAAAATTTTGTCACATATAATAAAAAAATAGAAATAATAGGTGACGAAATTTATTTTCGTCAATAAATACTTCTTTTTAGGTGAGGAAAAATTAAGTACCGTCATCGAAACTTTTCCCACTAATTTTTTTTTTTTGCGTGGCGTCAAAATTTTGACACTTTTGGTGAGAAAATTTTTTGTCACCAATTATAAAAATTATTAGTAAGGAATATATTTTCGTCACCAATAATTTTATATATATATATTTTTTGAGAAACTTGATTTTAAATATTTTAAGACCATTTGGTGAGAAATATATTTTTGTCACTAATAATTTTTAATATTTTGAGACTTTTTAGTGCGAAAATTATTTTGTCACTAATTTTGGAGGGAAAATTTTGACATATTGGCGGTAATGAAAAAAAAAAAGACTACTAACCTTTTTTCCCTTTTTTTTTTTTTGGTTTATCACTTTTCTTCTTCTTCTTCTTCTTCTTCTTCTCCTCTCTCTCTCTCTCTCTCTCTCTCTCTCTCTCTCTCTCATAACAAAACACAAGTTAATTAACTCTTTAAGTAACCTATGGTGATGAAAGTAGTGAATAACATAAATTTCGTTACTAAATAAGAATAATCCCTGACAAATTATAAAATTTTGTCACATATACTAAAAAAGTAAAAATATTAGGTGTCGAAATTTATTTTCGTCAATAAATACTTCTTTTTAAGTGAGGAAAAATTAAATTCCATCACTAAAGGTTTTCCGTCTAATTTTTTTAGGCGGTGCCAAAATTTTGAGACTTTTGGTGAGAAAAAAATTTGTCACCAATTATCAAATTATGGATAAATTACAAATGCACTCCTGAGGTTTACTTAAAATACGAATTGTCCCTTGTTGTTTGAAAAATTACAAATATTCCCTTGTCAAAATTTTTTATTTATCAAAATTAACTGAAAAAATAAAATTCTTAATTGATGTCCTATATAATAATAAAATTACCTGAATTATTAGTTGAAATAAAATTTTAATATCATTAAAAACTATTAATTAATTTGATGTTTTATTAATAAAATGGGTTATTCGTTATGAAATTAAAAACCTTAGGAGGCGGGATGTAATTTCTAGAACCACAGAGGTCAATTTGTATTTAAACAAGTCTCAAGAGGTGTGTTTGTAATTTATTCTAAAATTATTAGTGAAGAATATATTTTCATCACCAATAATTTTAAATATTTTTTAAAAAAAAATTGATTTTAAATATTTTCAAACTATTTAATGAGGAATATATTTTCATTGTCAATAATTTTAATATTTTAAAATTTTTGATAAAAAAATTATTTTATCACCAATTTTGAAGGGAGAACTTTGAGATATTGACAGGAATGAAAAAAAGAACCCTACTAATTCCCCCTTCCTCCCTTTTGTTTATCCTTTGTTTTTTTGGTGCTTCAGTTTTCTTTTCATCTCTCTCTTGCAAAACACATGCCTTCATCCCCTCTTTTCCTCCTTCAACGCCGCCACCGATGTCACCCGCGTTCTCCTCCGAGCAATCGTCAGTGTCGCCGACTTCGCTTATTCGCTTATTTATCTATTTTTTCTATTTTCAGGTATGGGTCCTCTTTCTCACTCAATTTCTCTGTTTTCTATCTTTGTTTTCCCTAATTGGCCGATATTTAAGTACCTCCTCCATAGATGCCAGCATTTGAATTCAATACTGCAATTGCATCGTCTATCTTGGTTTGGAAACCATATTAAATGCTGATATCCGACCTTTCCAATCTTTACAATATCAACAAACTAGTAAAAATACAAACAAATTTAGGGCAAAATTGGTTAAGATAATTGGTTTTTGTGAAATGAAACACTTTATAGACTTAAGCAAGCTTAGGAACAGATAAGATTCTCCCAATGAATTGATGAGAATTTTTTAGCGAAAAAATACATTAAGCCCCTCACTACACCACACCACTTGACATAGGAATCGCCTCTGGGATTGGTTGATGTCACCATCAGCTGAGCCTTTGCGAAGGAGTTTCCAAAGCTATTATATGTATGCATTGCATCTGAGCGTATGGATTCAACAAGATTAGATGTTTCTTTGTTTGTTTACTGTGATTATTTAGATCTATAACTGTTGAGAAAATTGAAATTAATGTTTGTTCACTATGGATGGTTTAGCTATTTTAAAAAGACCACTCTAGCCATTTTAGAAAGTTAAAAAAATAAAATTATATAAAATAAACTAATTTTTTTAGAATGAACATTTTTGTAGAATTATAAATTTAGCTAATAAATTAACTTTTTAACTAACTCTTAAAAAAAATGTCTTATATTTCAAATAACTACTGAGAAATCAAAATATAAATAAATGTGCAATTACAAAGTGATGAGAAAACAATGTGGAAATGTGTTGTATAGTCATGTGCACTCATGCCAAAATAAAAATAAAAAAAAATATTTACTGATAAAATTCTAAAAAGACAAGCCACCACAATCGCATTTTTCAACCATTTTGAATGAGAGATATCATGAAGACTAGTAACTCCTCTTAATAAATAAATAAATAAATAATAAACTAATCTTTTAGTTATTTTACAATAAAGTTAACAACAGTTTTCTCCTCTGGTGGTTGCAATAGTAACCATTTGAACACTGATGGTTTTGACCTTGCAAAAATCTTTCTGGTTGTTACTTTTTTTATTTGTTTATTTATTTTGTCAAGGATGATTTATACAGGTCTATCTCTAAAAAACTAATGATATTACATATTTATATGTTTATTCTTTGTAATTTGCAAAAAGCTAGCTTAGAGAGTTCAGTTAATCAATCTGAATTCATTCAATTAATTGCCAAATTCTGATGATACAACATCGCTATTGAGGGAAGCTAGCTGGAGTTATGATGGGAAGGAAGTTGCTGTTGAGGGCTCGTGGGATGATTGGAAGACGAGTTGAAAATTGGTTTTTCTTTTATTTCTAATTTTAATTTTTGCATTGTGAACTGTAATATGATGTAATCTTGTTTACCCTGTTGATCAGAATGCCTTTGCAGAGATCAGGGAAGGATTTCACCATTATGAAAGTGCTTCCATCGGGTGTTTTCCAATACAAGTTTATCGTTGATGGACAATGGAGGTATGCCCCTGACATGCCATGGGCCCAGGATGAAACCGGCAATGCTTACAACATATTGGATTTGCAGGTAATCTCCATCTCTTATAGAAAAAATGTGCAAAAAGCAAAAAGAAAAGGGAATCTTTGAATTTTTTTGTATAGTTTGTTCGCTTTTTGGCTTTTTTCTTGTGACTTTTTGACTTTTAGACTAAAATAGATGGTTACAAAATGAGGCCTAAATTCACCAAAATGTTATAGGTGAACTTCTTGGGTCTGCACAGGAAAATCTTTATTGTGAAAGAGCTCCACCTTGGGCCATATATTTGATAAATTGTTTCTCTAGTATCAAATTATATCATCTCTCCAGCTTTCTCATGGTCATGCAATGAATTTCTCTTGAATGAAGTTGTTCTTGCTTTCTATGCAATTGTTGTCCTCTTCGTATCTCCACACCATTCTAGACAACTTTCCTCACTTGCTTACACTGGTGGTGCTTCTAGCTTCTCATTAGTGGATTTTGTTCCTATTTTGTTATTTCAAGGTAATTTTTGGGGGAAAAAAATTGAAAAATGGAAAAGTGATGGATAACATAATGAAGACTACATGGATAAGCTAATTATGGTGTTAAAATATATGTAATTTCAGAGCATTTTGGGATATGACTTGAAAATTCTGAAATCTAAACTATAATGTACAAAGATAACTGGAAATTTAAATATGGTGTTCGAGATTAATCCTCTCTGAAAGAGCTGACTTCTCTTTCCATTTCTTTCTCAACCTCTGTGATTTTTTTTTTTTTCTTTGGGTAAGTAATATTATAGCCATAAAAGAAGGATATATAATGAAGTTCAACACATATCTTTGTAAGGAGCACAAAAGTAAACAGAACCGAACTACCTCCTCCTCTGTGCTTCTTTCTATTAAGGTTGAAGAATGTAATAATTGAGTAGTGCTGGCCTACTAGCATCTCATGACCTAAGAGGTCATGTAGGGCACAAATGGCTGAGGTAGCATATGACCCAAGTGAGGCACCATGTTCTATGATGGATTACCTCATAGGTGCATATTTTATTTTTCCAAATCTGTACTCTCTGAGTTTCGGTTGTCACATGTTCAGGTGCTTATTTCTTAATTCTCTTAGATGTTGACGACATATAGGATGACAATCATGAGTGCCAAGTGTCTGCGTCTTTGTTATCAAGCAATCTTTTTTGGCTGTTCGTATGGCTACAATTGTTCGCCTTGTGTTTGAGTAAGTGTTTAGCCGAGGCCCCAAAGTTGCAAAGCATATTTAAATAATGTACACACCCAAGAAGTATCTCAAGTCTCTAGGTGTGTCCAAGTGTAGGTATTGAAGCAGTGTTCTACATGGACACTGCTTATTTGTGTCTGTGCTGCTAAGACTATAGTGGATTGCTAAATGGTATGGAGAGTCTAATTTAACTATAAGCAGTTTGACTATTAACACTTTTTGACAAATACTATATTGATTACTATTATTATTTTTATTGTTATATTTAGTAAGACAAGAAAATTGACTATCACTAATACATAGGATACAGTTACAGCATGGAAATGAGCTTTTTTCAAAGTAAAAACAAAATTATGTGTTTACTCTCGTGTATTTTTGCTAGGCAGTGTTGAAGTTGCTCTAAGTTAGTGATGTGATTAATAAGAGCTTGCCATGTACAAAAGAACTTCTGGTTGTTAAGTTAGACTCATTGTGTACACAATTTGTATTGACATGGATAGAGAGGTCTATACAATGTAATTGGTAATATGTTAATGTTTTTCTTGTTTATTTTCTTTGCAGATTGGTTTTTTGATGACGTTTGGAAGCATACTTGCAAATCAAGATCAAGTGTTGAATTATTTTTTTTATTGAACTAATACTTAGTTGTAGTTGCAAATCAAGATTGAATGTTGATTTTTTTTTTTTTTTTTTTTTTGTGGACACCACATTAGTTCATTTTGGGATTTGCTTTGATGATTTTTTTGTTATACTTAATGGATTATTATTAAAGCTGTTTGATGGATATATTTTGATTTATAATACAATTGTTTAGTGAATTTTTTTGTGGAGTGGTGTATAATAGCTAGTGGATTTCTTAGCACATTTAAAAGGCTATCGGGATATGAGCAGCGATATTTATGAAATAATAATTTAAATTCAAATATAAAATATGGAACAAGTTTAGTGACGAATTTGTTTCGTCATTTGTACTTGTTATTATGACAAAGTGATTATTCGTCACTAATAAATATTTTTTGTGACAAAATTTTTTGCAAATTATATATGAAAGTTTTCATTAATTTTGTTGTTTGGTGACTAAAAATCTCGTCACATATATAAATTCTTGCTACGAAATATATTTCGTCACCCATTTGACTTTTGGAGACAAACAATTTCGTCACCTTTACATCTTACTGTGATGAAATTATTTCCTCATTAATGATGAACATGTGTGACAAATTTATTCGTCAACTAAAATTATAACTATGGTACTGAATAATTATTTGATGACGAAAATGAGAATTTTTGGAGACAAAATCTTGTTTTTTGGTGACAAAAAATTTCGTCACTGAAGTATTTCATTTGGCGACGAAATTATTTTTCGTCACGGGGTTTTTAGTGACAAACATTCAATGATGAAACTGGTGACGAAAATATTTCCCACAAATATCTATAGTGACGAAATTAGCTTTTTGGAGAGAAAAAAATTTAGTCATTCAAGACCCAACTTGTTGTGGTGTTAACAATAGAAGTTCATTCAAGAAACAACTATACCTAAACGATCTGTTTGAAAATTAAATAAAAAAGGAAGTTGAATAGAAAAGGAAATTGAATACAAATGCAAGTTGAATAAAAATAAAAATGGAAGTTGCATCAAAATTGAAAATGGAACTTCATTCAAAAACCGCTATACTTAACGATCTATTTTGAAATTAAATAAAAAATGAAGTTGAATAGAAAACGAAATTGAATAAAAATTGAAGTTGGACAAAAATAAAAATGAAAGTTGCATAAATATAAAAATGGAAGTTCATTCAGAAGAAAAAACCACTATACCTTACGGTATATTGGGAATTAAAAAAAAGGAAGTTGAATAGAAAACGAAATGAATAAAAATGGAAGTTGAATAAAAATAAAAATTGAAGTTGCATGAAAATTGAAAATGGAAAATGGAAGTTTATTCAAGAAACCACTATACCTTAACGATCTATTTGAAAATTAAATAAAAAAGGAAGTGAAATAGAAAAGGAAATTGAATAAAAATAGAAGTTGAATAAAATGAAAATGGAAGTTGCTGAAAATTAAAATGGAAGTTCATTCAAGAAACCGCTATACCTTAACGATCTATTTGGAAATTTAATAAAAATGAAAGTTGAATAGAAAAGGAAATTGAATAAAAATTGATGTTCAATAAAAATAAAAATTGAAGTTCATTCAGAAACCACTATACTTAACGATCTACTTCGAAATTAAATAAAAAGGAAGTTGAATAAAAAAGGAAATTGAATTAAAATGGAAGTAGAATAAAAATAAAATGGAAGTTGCAAAAAATTAACAATGGAAGTTCATTCAAGAAACGACTATACTTAACGATCTATTTGGAAATTAAATAAAAAAGGAAGTTGAATAGAAAAGGAAATTGAATAAAAATGGAAGTTGAATAAAAATAAAATGGAAGTTGCATCACAATTGAAAATGGAAGTTTATTCAAGAAAACTATACCTTAACGATCTATTTAGAAATTAAATAAAAAAGGATATGGAATAGAAAAGGAAATTGAATAAAATGGAAGTTGAATAAAATAAAAAAGGAGTTGCATAAAATTAAAGTGCAAGTACATTCAAGAAAACGAACCATACCTTACGATCTGTTTGGAAATTAAATAAAAATGAAGAAGTTCAATAAAAATTGATGTTCAATAAAATAAAAATAGAAGTTGCATAAAATTTGAAATAAAAGTTCATTGAAGAAACCACTATACCTTAACGATCTATTTGGAATTATAATAAAAAGGAAGTTGAATAGAAAAAAATTCAATACAACTGGAAGTTGAATAAAAATAAAAGTGGAAGTTCATTCAAGAAACCACTATACCTTAACGATCTATTTGGAAATTAAATAGAAAAAGAAGTTGAATAGAAAAGAAAATTGAATAAAAATTGAAGTTGAATAAAAATAAAATTTAAGTTGCATAAAATTAACAATGGAAGTTCATTCAAGAAACCATATATCTTAACGATCTATTTGGAAATTAAATAAAAAGAAAGTTGAATAGAAAAGGAAATTAAATGAAAATGGAAGTTGCATAAAATTAAACAGTGGAAGTTCATCCAAGAAAACCGTTATACCTTAACGATCTTTTTGGAAATTAAATAAAAAAGGAAGTTGAATAGAAAAGGAAATTGAATAAAAATAGGAAGTTGATAAAAATAAAAATGAAGTTGCGTAACAATTAAAATGGAAGTTCAATTCAAGAAACGACTATACCTTAACGATCTATTTGGAAATTAAATAAAAATGGAAGTTAATGGAAAAGGAATTGAATAAAAATTGAGTTCAAAAATATAAAAATGGAAGTTGCATAAAATTAACAATTAAAAGTTAATTGAAGAAACCACTATACCTTAACGATCTATCTGGAAATTAAGTAAAAAAAGAAGTTGAATAGAAAAGAAATTGAATACAAATGGAAGTTGAATAAAAATAAAAATGAAGTTCATTGAAGAAACCACTATACCTTAACGATCTTGGAAATTAAATAAAAATGAAGTTGAATAGAAAAGGAAATTGAATAAAAAATGATATTCAATAAGAATAAAAATGGAAGTTGCATAAAATTAACAATAAAAGTTCATTGAAGAAACCATACCTTAACGATCTATCTGGAAATTAAATAAAAAAGGAAGTTGATAGAGAAAGAAATTGAATAAAAAATGGAAGTTGCATCAAAATTGAAAATGATAGTTATTCAAGAAAACCACTATACCTTAATGATCTATTTGGAAATTAAATAAAATGGGAAGTTGAATAAAAATAAAAATAGAAGTTGCATATAAAATTAACAATCAAAGTTCATTCAAGAAAACACTATACCTTAACGATCTATTTGAAAATTAAACAAAAAGGAAGTTGAATAGAAAGAAAATTGAATAAAATTGGAAGTTGAATAAAAATAAAAATGGAATTGCATAAATTTAAAATGGAAGTTCATTTAAGAAACGACTATACTTTAACGATATATTTGGAAATTAAATAAAAATAGAAGTTGAATGGTAAAGGAAATGAATAAAAATTGATGTTCAATAAAATAAAAATGGAAGTTGCATAAAGAAACCACTGTACCTTAAAAATCTACCTATAAATTAAATAAAAAATGAAGTTGAATGTTGAATAGAAAGGAAATTGAATACAAATAGAAGTTGAATAAAAATATAAATGTAAGTTCATTCAAGAAACCACTATACCTTAAGCATCTATTTGGAAATTAAATAAAAAAAAAGGAAGTCGAATAGAAAAGGAAATTGAATAAAATGGAAGTTGAATAAAATGAAAGTTGCATAAAAATTGACAATGGAAGTTCATTCAAGAAACCACTGTACCTTAACGATCCATTTTGAAAATTAAAAAAAAAAGAAGTTGAAAAGAAAAAAGAAAAATTGAATAAAAATGGAAGTTGAAGTGATAAAACTAAAAATGAAAGTCACATAAATATAAAAATGGAAGTTCATTCAAGAACGAGTTTATCTTAACGATCTATTTGGAAATTAAATAAAAATGGAAGCTGAACGGAAAAGGAAATTGAATAAAAATTGAGGTTCAATAAAAATAAAAATGGAAGTCGCATAAAATTAACAATAGAAGTTCCTTGAAGAAACCACTATACTTAACAATCTATCTGGAAATTAAATAAAAAGGAAGTTGAATAGAAAAGGATATTAAATACAAATGGAAGTTGAATGAAATAAAAATGGAAGTTCATTCAAAAAACCAACTATACCTTAACGATCTATTTCGAAAATAAATATGAAAAGGAAGTTGCATAGAAAGGAAATTGAATAAAAATGGAAGTTGAATAAAAATAAAAATGGAAGTTGCATAAAATTAAAATGGAAGTTAATTCAGAAAAGAAACGATAACTAACGATCTATTGGGAAATTAAATAAAAATAAAAGTTGGATGGAAAAGGAAATTAAATAAAAATTGAGTTTCAATAAAAATAAAAAATCGAAGTTGTATAAATTAACAACAAAAGTTCATTCAAGAAACAACTATACCTTAACGATCTATCTGGAAAATAAAATAAAAAAGGAAGTTGAATAGAAAGGAAATTGAATACGAATGGAAGTTGAATAAAATTAAAAATGGAATTTCATTCAAGAAACCATATACCTAACCGATCTATTTGAAAATTGAATAAAAAAAAAGGAAGTTGAATAGAAAAAGAAATTGAATTAAATTGCAAGTTGAATAAAAATAAAAATGGAAGTTGCCATAAAATTAACAATGGAAGTTCATTCAAAAAACCATGTACCTTAACAATCTATTTGGAAATTAAATAAAAAAGGAAGTGAATAGGAAAAGGAAATTGAATAAAAGTGGAAGTTGACAAAAAATAAAAATGGAAGTTGCATCTAAATCAAAACAAAAGTTTATTAAAGAAATCACTATACCTACAAATCAATTGGAAATTAAATAAAAAAAGATGTTGAATAGAAAAGGAAATTGAATAAAAATGGAAATTGAATAAAAATAAAAATGGATGTCGCAATAAAATTAAAATGGAAGTTCATTCAAGAAACGACTATACCTTAACGATCTATTTGGAAATTAAATAAAAATGGAAGTGGAATGGAAAAGGAAAGGTTTGATCTAGCTAGAGTGTTTTCCTTCCCTTCGGTCTTTACAAAAAGTGTGTTGATCGTCGAGGGCTACATTTTTATCCGAGAATATTGGGTTTTGGAGCACGCTGAATTTCTTCATCTTCTTCCTTTGAGCTCCAAATTTGAGGTAGGGATTCCTACTCACTCTTATAGCGACCCCGGTCTTTTCCCATTTGGTTGTTGTATCCGGACTTAGGTTCCGTGGATCCTGTCATTTTTTAATTGTTGTTGTCGTCCTTTAATTTCTTATTTTGAGTTATAGGATGCATTGGGCAGGTTTGTTGCAGGTTGGTTGGGTTTAGGAACCAAGTGTTGCTGCCCAGATTTTTGGACCTTCGCTCGAGCCAGGGTTTAGTCGCTTGAGCGAGAGTGGAGTTTTGTGTCTGGTGGCTCGAGCCAGTGTTTCTTCGCTCGAGCGAGCGATTGCGTCTAGTATAGACCTGAGAGCAGTGGTTATTCGCTCGAGTGAGATTTCCTTCGCTCGAGCGAGTGAGGTGTATGTTTTCGAGTTCTTCGCTCGAGCGAGCATTTTGTCGCTCGAGCGTGCTTCTGGGTTGCAGACCTGAAGCATTGCATTCTTGGCTCGAGCGAGACTTTCCTCGCTCGAGCGAGTCTTTCTTGTGTCTGGTCTCTCGAGCGACCAATCCTTCGCTCGAGCGAGCCTGTCAGGTTTAAATAGGCAGCAGCGGGGAAAATTCAATTTTTTTTAATATTCTTTGGATCCAAAACCCTAGGTCCAGCTTCTCTCTCCCTCCACTCACCTTCTCTCTTAGATTTCATCTCTTTTTAGGGTGTTTCTACCCTAGGTTCTTTATTAAAAAGATAGAGGGGATTGAGGGCTTCATTTTAATCTGAGAATTTAGCGGTTTGGAGCACTTTGGATTTTGGGTCATCATCTTCATCTTCTACAATCGGGTTATTTACTTCGAGGTAGGTATTTCCTACTCCATATTATAGGTTTTGTCCTAAGTTTTGGTATTTTGATATGTTGGGGGTTGTTTGGTAATTTTGGAAAAAAAAACCCTAGTGTTGTAATAAATTAATTTGTATAATTAATTTAGGGAAAACTGGTGAATTTAGTTGAATTCATGGAATTGGGAACATTCGAGATTTAATGGTGTAGTTGAATAGTTTAATCACTTACCTATGAAAATGTTGCGTTTATGCTTATTGATACATTTATTTCCTGTTTAGAAATAACTGTTTTGGGCTATCGGTGGAGGATAGTCGTGATTGTTGTAGACATTGCATGGGGATTAGGAAAAACTGAAACTAATCGCATTGGTTGAGTCATTGATTTTGACTGTTGAATTAATACAGAAAATACATGTATTGATTGAGTATTGTATATGACAAGTGTTTAATACATTGTATATGCATGTTGTTTGGGAGGAGATAGGGGATGTACTCCACGGTTTAGGGGAAGATAGGGGATGGACCTCTAAACCGGATTTTGTTTGGGAGAAGATAGGGGATGGACTCCATTAGCACCACTAATTTGTGTGCTTATTGATTTATGGAAGTGTTTTACATGTTGTTGATACAGCACTAAAATGTGTGTCAATCGGGAAGTATGGAAGTGTTTTGGTATGAGCCTTAGTCTCATTTGTTTTGTTGATATTGGAAGGAATGTTAATGTGATCTATAGTGCACTGTTATAGTTTGGCTAGGTTCTGAGCCACATTGGTATAAATGGAAAGTTGAATAAATAATGGAAAGTGAAACGTGTCATGAAACTGTATGTTGATGAAATGGATATTTGTGTTAACCATCTATTGAATGCTATTGCTTTATTCAATGCTTATATTTGGTTTAGTATATTTCTACTAGGCTGTCGCTCACCCTATACGGGAACATCATTTTCAGGTCCAGGTGATATGCTACCTCCAAGGACTTAGCTTGGAAGGATTTGGATTTTGAAGACTTGTCTTTAGTTATTTGCTTTATTTGATATTACATGTAAACATTCAGGCCAAGGGCTTAATCTGTAGTTGAGTTAGAACTCATATTTTTGTGTCCAAGTGTTAGCTTGGAAAGATGTAAGCCTGTAGGGCATTTACTTTGATGTTACATGGGATGTCTTTCAATAAAAGTACTCTGATGGATGATATAATAATTGGTTTTCTTTTATCAATGCATGCTAATGTTATATATATATAATATATATATTATGGGTTTATTTTGAGGGCGTTACAACTCTTATGGGTTTTGACCTAGATATTGAGCATGTGGTTTAAGTGTTTTGATTTTGGGACTTAGGGTTTCAAAATGTGTAAAAGAGGGCTTTGTGATTTTGGCTCTCAAAATGATGATATAGTTGTTGGTTGTTGATATTTGAACCCTTGGGTTAATATTGAGAGATGGGGTAGAAAACCCTAAATTGTGTATAAATTAATTAATATAATTAATTTGGAAAAGTTATGGATTTGAGAAATTAAATTGAATATAATGATATTAGTTCATTATGAGTTGGAATAGTGGAGTCGGATTAATAAATCGTTCACTTTTGAAAATGCGGATAATTTATCTGTTGGTGCTTTTATTATCTGTTTAGAAATAATTGCTTTGGGCTACCGATGGAGGGTAGTCTTGATTGTTGTAGACAATGAATGATGATTAGGCAAACTAAAACTAACCAATTGGATGTGTCATCGAATATGACGGTTGAAAGAATACATTAATTTTATGTATTGATTGATTATGTATATGACCTATGTTTATATACGTTCTGTGTATGAGAGGAGATAGGGGATGTACTCCACGGTTTAGGGGAAGATAGGGGATGGACCTCTAAACCGGATAGTGTTTGGGAGAAGATAGGGGATGGACTCCGTAGATACAGCTCATATGCTTATCTGTTGAAGTGTTGATACAGCTCATATGCTTATCTGTTGAAGTATTGATATAGCTCACATGCTTATCTGTTGAAGTGTTGATATAGCTCATATGCTTATCTGTCGAAATGTTGATAAAGCTAGTATGCTTATCCAATATGAAGGGGGAAATGTTTAATACGAGTTACTATCGCATTTAAGCTGTTTGGCTAAGTTCTGAGCCGTAGTTGTGAATTGAAAACTGGATAAGAAATGGAAAATGAAATGATACATGGACACAGTTGTCATGTAATGGAAATGGTTTATGAATTTGATTTATGTGGGTTAAACATTTATCAATTGCTTATGTCTTAGTTACTGCCCATATTGTGTTTAGCATATCTCTACTGGGCGTTGGCTCACCCTTTATGGGACATCATTTTCAGGTACATGTAGCATGCCACCTCCAAGGACGTAGCTTGGGAGGCTTGGAAATGTTGGACTGTTTTGTGTTTTTGGTTGTATTACATGTATATCAAGCCAAAGGCTTTCTTTGTATAGAGTTAGCACTCTTTTTTTGTAACCAAGTGTTGACTTGGAAAGTTGTAAGCCCTTAGGACATTTACTTTTGATGTCAACATGTAATACATTTTGTAAAGATTACTCTGATGGAATACAATTATGCTTTATTTTCTTATATCTAAGCATGCTATTGTTGGTTGATTTATGGGTTTATTTTGAGGGCGTTACATATTTAATTTCCTTTTCTATTCAACTTCCTTTTTTTATTTAATTTCCAACAAGATCGTTAAGGTTTAATGGTTTCTTGAATGAACTTCCATTGTTAATTTTATGCAACTTTCATTTTTATTTTTATTCAACTTCCATTTTTATTCAATTTCCTTTCCTATTCAACTTCTTTTTTTTATTTAATTTCTAAGTAGATCGTTAAGGTATAGTGGTTTCTTCAATGAACTTCCGTTTTTATTTTTATTCAACTTCCATTTTTATTCAATTTCCTTTTCTATTCAACTTCCTTTTTTCTTTAATTTCCAGATAGATCGTTAAGGTATAGTGGTTTATTGAATGAACTTCCATTTTCAATTTTGATGCGACTTCCATTTTTATTTTTATTCAACTTCCATTTTTATTCAATTTCCTTTTCTATTCGACTTCCTTTTTTATTTAATTTCCAAATAGATCGTTAAGGTATAGTGGTTTCTGGAATGAACATCCATTGTTAATTTTATTCAACTTCCATTTGTATTCAATTTCCTTTTCTATTCAACTTCCTTTTTTGTTTAATTTCCAGATAGATCATTAAGGTATAGTGGTTTCTTCAATGAACTTTTACTGCTAATTTTCTGCAACTTCCATTTTTATTTTTATGGAACATCAATTTTTATTCAATTTCCTTTTTCATTCAACTTCCATTTTTATTTAATTTCCAAACAGGTCGTTAAGGTACAGTCGTTTCTTGAATGAACTTCCATTTTAATTTTATGGAACTTCCATTTTTATTTTTATCCAATTTCATTTTCTATTCAACTTCCTTTTTTATTTAATTTCCAAATAGATCGTTAAGGTATAATGGTTTCTTGAATGAACTTCCATTGTTAATTTTATGCAACTTCCATTTTTATTTTTATTCAACTTCCATTTTTATTCAATTTCCTTTTCTATTGAACTTCCTTTTTTTATTTAATTTCCAAATAGATCGTTAAGGTATAGTGGTTTCTTGAATGAACTTCCATTTTTATTTTTATTCAACTTCCATTTGTATTCAATTTCCTTTTCTATTCAACTTCCTTTTTTATTTAATTTCCAAATAGATCTTTAAGGTATATTGGTTTCTTCAAAGAACTTTTATTTCAAATTTTATGCAACTTCCATTTTTATTTTTGTTGAACATCAATTTTTATTCAACTTCCATTTTTATTTAATTTCTAAACAGATCGTTAAGGTATGGTCGTTTTCTTGAATGAACTTCCATTTTAATTTTAGGGAACTTCCATTTTTATTTTTATTCAACTTCCATTTTTATTCAATTTCCTTTTCTATTCAACTTCCTTTTTTATTTAATTTCCAAATAGATCGTTAAGGTATAGTGGTTTCTTGAATGAACATCCATTGTTAATTTTATTCAACTTCCATTTGTATTCAATTTCCTTTGCTATTCAACTTCCTTTTTTATTTAATTTCCAGATAGATCGTTAAGGTATAGTGGTTTCTTCAATGAACTTTTATTGCTAATTTTATGCAACTTTCATTTTTATTTTTATTGGACGTCAATTTTAATTCAATTTCATTTTCCATTCAACTTCCATTTTTATTTAATTTCCAAATAGATCGTTAAGGTATAGTCGTTTCTTGAATGAACTTCCATTTTAATTTTATGCAACTTCCATTTTTATTTTTATTCAACTACCATTTTTATTCAATTTCATTTTCTATTCAACTTCCTTTTTTATTTAATTTCCAAATAGATCGTTAAGGTATAGTGGTCTCTTGAATGAACTTCCATTGTTAATTTTATGCAACTTTCATTTTTATTTTTATTCAACTTCCATTTTTATTCATTTTCTTTTTCTATTCAACTTCCTTTTTTTATTTAATTTCCAAACAGATCGTTAACGTATAGTGGTTTCTTGAATGAACTTCCATTTTTATTTTTATTCAACTTCCATTTGTATTCAATTTCCTTTTCTATTCAACTTCCTTTTTTATTTAATTTACAAATCGATCGTTAAGGTATAGTGGTTTCTTCAATGAACTTTTATTTCTTATTTTATGCAACTTCCATTTTTATTTTTATTGAACATCAATTTTTATTCAATTTCTTTTTCCATTCAACTTCCATTTTTATTTAATTTCCGAACAGATCGTTAAGGTATGGTCGTTTTTTTGAATGAACTTTCATTTTAATCCTATGCAATTTTCATTTTTATTTTTATTCAACTTCCATTTTCATTCAATTTCCTTTTCTATTCAATTTCATTTTTTTATTTAATTTCGTAATAGATCGTTAAGCCATAGTGGTTTCTTGAATGAACTATTATTTTTATTTTTATTCAACTTTCATTTTTATTCGATTTCCTTTTTTATTCAACTTCCTTTTTATTTAATTTCAGATAGATCGTTAAGGTATAGTGGTTTCTTCAATGAACTTTTCTTGCTAATTTTATGCAACTTCCATTTTTATTTTTGTTGAATATCAATTTTTATTCAATTTCCTTTTCTATTCAACTTTCTTTTTTATTTAATTTCCAAATAAATCGTTAAGGTATAGTGGTTTCTTGACTAAACTTTCATTTTCAATTTTGATGCCACTTCCATTTTTATTTTTATTCAACTTCCATTTGTATTCAATTTCCTTTTCTATTTAACTTCCTTTTTTCTTTAATTTCCAAATAGTTCGTTAAGGTATAGTGGTTTTTTGAATGAACTTCCATTTTCAATTTTGATGCAACTTTCATTTTTATTTTTATTCAACTTCCATTTTTATTCAATTTCCCTTTCTATTCAACTTCTTTTTTTTATTTAATTTCCCAATAGATCGTTAAGTTATAGTGGTTTCTTGAATAAACTTCCATTTTTATATTTATGCAACTTTCATTTTTATTTTTACCCAACTTCAGTTTTTATTGAATTTTCTTTTCTATTCAACTTCATTTTTTATTTGATCTCAAAATAGATCGTTAAGGTATATCGGTTTCTTGAATGAACTTCCATTTTCAATTTTGTTTGGACTTCCATTTTTATTTTTATTCAACTTGCATTTGTATTCAATTTCCTTTTCTATTCAACTTCCTTGTTTTATTTAATTTCCAAACAGATCGTTAAGGTATAGTGGTTTCTTGAATAAACTTCCATTGTTAATTTTATGCAACTTTCATTTTTATTCAACTTCCTTTTCTATTCAACTTCCTTTTTTTATTTAATTTCTAAATAGATCGTTAAGGTATACTGGTTTCTTCAATGAACTTTCGTTTTAATTTTTATTTAACTTCCATTTGTATATAATTTTTTTTTTCTATTTAACTTCCTTTTTTTTTTTAATTTCCAGATAGATCGTTAAGGTCTTGTGGTTTCTTGAATGAACTTCCATTTTATATTTTGATGCAACTTCCATTTTTATTTTTATTCAACTTCCATTTTTATCCAATTTCCTTTTCTAGTCAACTTCCTTTTTAATTTAATTTTTAAATAGATCATTAAGGTATAGTGGTTTCTTCAATAAACTTCCATTGTTAATTTTATTCAACTTCCATTTGTATTCAATTTCCTTGTCTATTCAACTTCCTTTTTTTATTTAATTTCCAGATAGATAGTTAAGGTGTAGAGGTTTCTTCAATGAACTTTTATTGCTAATTTTATGCAACTTCCATTTTTATTTTTATTGAACATCTATTTTTATGCAATTTCTTTTTCCATTCAACTTTAATTTTATTTAATTTCCAAATAGATAGTTAAGGTATAGTCGTTTCTTGAATGAACTTCCATTTTAATTTTATGAAAATTCCATTTTTATTTTTATTCAACTTCCATTTTTATTCAATTTTCTTTTCTATTCAACTTCATTTTTTATTTAATTTCAAAATAGATCGTTAAAGTATAGCGGTTTCTTGAATGAACTTCCATTTTCAATTTTGATGCAATTTCCATTTTTATTTTTATTCAACTTACAGTTGTATTCAATTTCCTTTTCTATTCAACTTCCTTTTTTTTATTGAATTTCCAAACTGTAACGCCCTCAAAATAAACCCAATAATCATACATTCTTAACATGCTCAGACATAGGAGAATAAAGCATAAGTACATTTCATCAGAGTATTTCTTACAAATGCATTACATGTTAACAACAAAAGCAAATGCCCTATGGGCTTACAGCTTTCCAAGTCAACACTTGGTTATAAAAAGAAGAGTTCTAACTCTATACAAAATAAGCCCTTGGCTTGATTTACATGTAATACAAATAAAGTAATCACAAAAGATGACCCGGCCACTAATCCTCTCAAGCTACGTCCTTGGAGGTGGCATGCTACATGTACCTGAAAATGATGTCCCATATAGGGTGAGCCAATGCCCAGTAGAGATATGCTAAACATTGTATGGGCAATAACTAAAACATCTGCATTTGATAAATGTTTAATTCACATAAATCAATTCATATTTCATTTCAAATACATGACCAATGTGTCTATGTTTTTATTCTATCTCTTAACCAATTACTCAATTCACAACCCTGGCTCAGAACTTGGCCATATACTTTAAGTGAGATTACATCCCATATCAACAATGTTTCTATTTCAATTGAAATAACAACTCAAATTAATCATTTCATGCTTTATAATAGATACATATTTTAGTACTGTATCCATCTCAAACAAAACACTTCCATATTCCACATATGATACACATTTTAGTGCTGTATCAATGTCAAACAAAACACTTCCATATTCCACATATGATACACATTTTAGTGCTGTATCAATGTCAAACAATATCCGGTTTAGAGGTCCATCCTCTATGTTCCCCTAAACCGTGGAGTACATCTCCTATCTCCTCCCACACAACACAATGCATATAAACACATATCATATACATAATCAAACCAATACATAAAATTCATGTATTATATCAACCGCCATATTCAATGGCATACTCAATTGATTAGTTTTAGTTTGCCTAATCATCATGCATTGTCTACAACAATCAAGACTATCCTCTACCGATAGCCCAAAGCAATTATTTCTAAACAGATAATAATTACATTCAACACATAAATATCAACAATTTCAAAAGTGAGCGATTAATAAATCCAACTTCACTATTCCATCTCATAATGAACCAATTTCAATATATTCAACTCAATTTCATATTTTCATAATTTTTCCAAATTAATTATACCAATTAATTTACGCACAAATTAGGGCTTTCTTCCCGTTTCTCAATATTAACCCAAAGGTTCAAATATCAACAACTCTTCAACAATACCATCATTTTGAGACCCAAATACATACTCAAGAGTCAAAATAACAAAACCCCCTTTATTCATTTTGAAACCCTAAATCCCAAAATTTCCCAACTCAAACCATCTATACAAATAGCTCAATATTTATGTTAAAACACATAAGAATGAGTAGGAATCCCTACCTCAAATTCGGAGCTCAAATAGGGAAGATGAAGAAAACCCGAAGTGCTCCAAACACCAAACTTGTCGGATCAAAATGTAGAGCAAGACAAATCCCACACTTTTTATAAAGGCCAAAGGGTAGGAGAGCACTCTAACTAGATCAATACCTAGAGAGAAGTGGAGGTTTTAGAGGGAGAAGCTCTCTAATGGAGTTTTAGAAAAGTAAGAGAGAGAGTGTGGATGTAAAAAGTGATTCAAAATAGCCTAGCTGCCAACTGATATACGCATGATCCACTCGAGCGGAGAATAGGACGCTCGAGCGTCAAGCAGAAAAACTGGACCCACTCGAGCGCGAAGGTACCCGCTCGAGCGCCAAGACACAACTGCAAAACACACCCGCTCGAGCGCAAAGGGAAAGCCGCTCGAGCATAGATTTCCCCCTCCCAGAACTTTTGCAGACAATGCACTACCCGCTCGAGCGCCAAGATACCCGCTCGAGCGCGACCCACTCGAGCGTAAGAAAATCCGCTCGAGCGTGAAAAACCCACCAGCAGAAGTTTTGCAGAGGCATGAGATACTGGAAGTGTGTAAATTCTGCTCGAGCGCAAAGGGACCCACTCAAGCGGACCAACAACGAAAACAAACTACACTCGAGCGCAAAAGACCCGCTCGAGTGGACTACCAAAAATCTAGGCATGAAGAATTGGGACTAAAGCTCAACCAACCTGTAACAACCCTGCCCAACACATCCTAAAACTCATACGTACGGAACTGAGTCCGGAATACAATTAAACAGAAAAGGGAAAACCGGGATTGCTATACAAACAGATCGTTAAGGTATAGTGGTTTCTTGAATTAACTTCCACTGTTAATTTTATGCAACTCCATTTTTTTTTATTCAACTTCCATTTTTATTCAATTTCATTTTCTATTCAACTTCCATTTTTTATTTAATTTTTAAATAGATCGTTAAAGTATAGTGGTTTCTTCAATGAATTTCCGTTTTTATTTTTATTCAACTTCCAATTGTATTCAATTTCCTTTTCTATTCAACTTCCTTTTTTATTTACTTTCCAGATAGATCGTTAAGGTATAATAATTTCTTGAATGAACTTCCATTTTTAATTTAGATGCAACTTCCATTTTTATTTTTATTCAACTTTCATTTTTATTCAATTTCATTTTCTATTCAACTTCATTTTTTATTTCATTTCCAAATAGATCGTTAAGGTATAATGGTTTTTTGAATGAACATTCATTGTTAATTTTATTCAACCTCCATTTCTATTCAACTTTCCTTTTCTTTACAACTTCCTTTTTCATTTAATTTCCAGGTAGATCGTTAAGGTATAGTGGTTTCTTCAATCAACTTTTATTGCTAATTTTATTCAACTTCCATTTTTATTTTTATTGAACATCAACTTTTATTCCATTTCCTTTTCCATTCAACTTCCATTTTTAATTAATTTCCAAATAGATCAGTAAGGTATAGTCGTTTCTTGAATGAACTTCCACTTTAATTTTATGCGACTTCCATTTTTATTTTTATTCAACTTCAATTTTTATTCAATTTCATTTTCTATTCAACTTTCTTTTTTATTTAATTTCCAAATAGATCGTCAAGGTATAGTGGTTTCTTGAATAAACTTCCATTGTAGATTTTATGCAACTTCCATTTTTATTTTTATTCAACTTCCATTTTTATTCAATTTCCTTTTCTATTCAACTTCCTTTTTTTTATTTAATTTCCAAATAGATCGTTAAGGTATTGTGGTTTCTTGAATGAACTTCCATTTTTATTTTTATTCAACTTCCATTTGTATTCAATTTCCTTTTCTATTCAACTTCCTTCTTTATTTAATTTCCAAATAGATCGTTAAGGTATAGTGGTTTCTTCAATGAGCTTTTATTTCTAATTTTATGCAACTTCCATTTTATTTTTATTGAAAACCAATTTTTATTCAATTTCCTTTTCCATTCAACTTCCATTTTTATTTAATTTCCAAACAGATCGTTAAGGTATGGTCGTTTTCTTGAATGAACTTCCATTTTAATTTCATGCATTTCCATTTTTATTTTTATTCTACTTCCATTTTAATTCAATTTCCTTTTCTATTCAATTTCTTTTTTTATTTAATTTCGAAATAGATCGTTAAGGTATAGTGGTTTCTTGAATGAATTTCCATTTTTATTTTTATTCAACTTCCATTTGTTTTCATTTTCCTTTTCTATTCAACTTCCTTTTTTATTTAATTTCCAGATAGACCGTTAAGGTATAGTGGTTTCTTCAATGAACTTTTATTGCTAATTTTATGCAACTTCCAATTTTATTTTTATTGAACATCAATTTTTATTAAATTTGCCTTTTCCATTCAACTTCCATTTTTATTTAATTTCCAAATATATCGTTAAGGTATATTCGTTTTTTGAATGAACTTCCATTGTTAATTTTATGCAACTTCCATTTTCATTTTTATTCGACTTCAATTTTTATTCAATTTCCTTTTCTATTCAACTTCCTTTTTTTATTTAATTTCCAAATAGATCCCTAAGGTATAGTGGTTTCTTGAACGAACTTCCATTCTTAATTTTATGCAACTTCCATTTTTATTTTTATTCAGCTTCCATTTTTATTCAGTTTCCTTTTCTGTTCAATTTCCTTTTTTTATTTAATTTCCAAATAGATCGTTAAGGTATAGTGGTTTCTTTAACGAACTTCCATTTTTATTTTTAATCAACTTCCATTTGTATTCAATTTCCTTTTCTATTCAGCTTCCTTTTTTATTTAATTTCAAAATAGATCGTTAAGGTATAGTGGTTTCTTCAACGAACTTTTATTTCTAATTTTTTGCAATTTCCATTTTTATTTTTATTGAACATCAATTTTTATTCAATTTCCATTTCCATTCAACTTCCATTTTTATTTAATTTCCAAATAGATCGTTCAGGTATGGTCGTTTCTTGAATGAACTTCCATTTTAATTTTATGCAACTTCCATTTTTATTCAATTTACTTTTCTATTCAACTTCCTTTTTTATTTAAATTCTAACTAGATCGTTGAGGTATCGTGGTTTCTTCAATGAACTTCCGTTTTTATTTTTATTCAATTGCCATTTGCATTCAATTTCCTTTTCTATTTCACGTCCTTTTTTATTTAATTTCCAGATAGATCGTTAAGCTATAGTGGTTTCTTAAATGAACTTCCATTTTCAATTTCGATGCAACTTCCATTTTTATTTTAATTCAACTTCCATTTTAATTCGATTTCCTTTTCTATTCAACTTCCTTTTTTATTTAATTTCTAAATAGATCGTAAAGGTATAGTGGTTTCCTGAATGAACTTCCATTTTTGTTTTTATTCAATTTCCATTTGTATTCAACTTCCTTTTCTATTAAACTTCCTTTTTTATTTAATTTCCAAATAGATCGTTAAGGTATATTGGTTTCTTGAATGAACTTCCATTCTTAATTTTATGCAACTTCCATTTTTATTTTTATTCAATTTCCTTCTCTATTCAACTTCCTTTTTTTATTTAATTTCCAAATAGATCGTTAAGGTATAGTGGTTTCTCGAATGAACTTCCATTTTTATTTTTATTCAACTTGGATTTGTATTCAATTTCCTTTTCTATTCCACTTCCTTTTTTTTATTTAATTTCGAAATAGATCATTAAGGTATAGTGGTTTTTCAATGAACTGTTATTGCTAATTTTATGCAACATTCATTTTTATTTTTATTGAACATCAATTTTAATTCAATTTCCTTTTGCATTCCACTTCCATTTTTATTTAATTTCCAAATAGATTGTTAAGTTATAGTCGTTTCTTCAATGAATTTCATTTTAATTTTATGCAACTTCCATTTTTATTTTTATTCAACTTCCATTTTTATTCAATTTCCTTTTCCATTCCACTTCCATTTTTATTTAATTTCCAAATAGATTGTTAAGGCATAATCGTTTCTTGAATGAACTTTCATTTTAATTTTATGCAACTTCCATTTTCATTTTTATTCAACTTCCTTTTCTATTCAACTTCTTTTTTATTTAATTTCCAAATAAATCGTTAAGGTATAGTGGTTTCTCCAATGAACTTTTATTGCTAATTTTATGCACCTTCCATTTTTATTTTTATTGAACATCAATTTTTATTCAATTTCCTTTTACATTCCACTTCCATTTTCATTTAATTTCGAAATAGATCGTTAAGGTATAGTCGTTTTTTGAATGAACTTCCATTTTAATTTTATGCAACTTCCATTTTTATTTTTATTCAACTTCAATTTTTATTCAATTTCATTTTCTATTCAACTTCCTGTTTTATTTAATTTCCAAAAAGATCGTTAAGTTATAGTGGTTTCTTGAATAAACTTCAATTTTCAATTTTGATGCAACTTCCATTTTTATTTTTATTCAACTTCCATTTTTATTCAAATTTCCTTTTCTATTTAATTTCCCTTTTTATTTAATTTCCAGATAGATCGTTAAGGTATAGTGGTTTGTTGAATGAACTTCCATTTTCAATTTTGATGCAACTTCCATTTTCATTTTTATTCCACTTGCATTTTTATTCAATTTCCTTTCTATTCAACTTCCTTTTTTATTTAATTTTCCAATAGATTGTTAAGATATAGTGGTTTCATGAATGAACTTCCATTTTTATATTTATGCAACTTTTATTTTTATTTTTATCCAACTTCAATTTTTATTCAATTTCCTTTTCTATTCAACTTCATTTTTTATTTAATTTCAAAATAGATCGTTAAGGTATAGTGGTTTCTTCAATGAACTTCCGTTTCTATTTTTATTCAACTTCCATTTGTATTCAATTTCCTTTCTATTCAACTTTCTTTTTTATTTAATTGCCAGATAGATCATTAAGCATAGTGGTTTCTTGAATGAATTTCCATTTTCAATTTTCATGCAACTTCCATTTTTATTTTTATTCAAATTCCTTTTTTATTCAATTTCCTTTTCTATTCAACTTCCTTTTTTTATTTAATTTCCAAATAGACCGTTAAGGTATAATGGTTTCTTGAATGAGTTGCCATTGTTAATGTTATTCAACTTCCATTTGTATTCAATTTCCTTTTCTATTCAACTTCCTTTTTTCTTCAATGAACTTTTATTGCTACTTTTACGCAACTTCCATTTTTATTTTTATTGAACATCAATTTTTATTCAATTTCCTTTTCCATTCAACATCCATTTTCATTTAATTTGAAATAGATCGTTAAGGTATAGTCGTTTCTTGGATGAACTTTCACCTTAATTTTATGCAACTTCCATTTTCATTTTTATTCAACTTTCATTTTTATTCAATTTCCTTTTCTATTCAACTTCTTTTTTATTTAATTTCCAAATAAATAGTTAAAGTATAGTTGTTTCTTCAATTAACTTTTATTGCTAATTTTATGCAACTTCCATTTTTATTTTTATTGAACATCAATTTTTATTCAATTTCCTTTTCCATTCCACTTCCATTTTCATTTAATTTCCGAATAGATCGTTAAGGTATAGTCGTTTCTTGAATGAACTTCCATTTTAATTTTATTCAACTTCCATTTTTATTTTTATTCAACTTCAATTTTTATCCAATTTGCTTTTCTTTTCAACTTCCTGTTTTATTTAATTTCCAAAAAGATCGTTATGGTATAATGGTTTCTTGAATGAACTTCAATTTTCAATTTTGATGCAACTTCCATTTTTATTCAATTTCATTTTCTATTTAATTTCCTTTTTTTATTTAATTTCCAAACAGATCTTTAAGCTACAGTCGTTTATTGAATGAACTTCCATTGTTAATTTTATGCAACTTCCATTTTATTTTTATTCAATTTCCTTTTCTATTCACCCTCCGTTTTTTATTTAATTTCTAAATAGAGTGTTAAGTTATAGCGGTTTCTTAAATGAACTTCCATTTTCAATTTTGATGCAACTTCTATTTTTATTTTTATTCAACTTGCATTTCTATTCAATTTCCTTTTCTATTCAACTTCCTTTTTTTATTTAATTTCCAAACAGATCTTTAAGCTACAGTGCTTTATTGAATGAACTTCCATTGTTAATTTTATGCAACTTCCATTTTATTTTTATTCAATTTCCATTTTTATTCAATTTCCTTTTCTATTCACCTTCCGTTTTTTATTTAATTTCTAAATAGATCGTTAAGTTATAGTGGTTTCTTCAATCAGCTTCCGTTTTTATTTTTATTCAACTTCCATTTGTATTCACTTTCGTTTTCTATGCAACTTCCTTTTTTATTTAATTGCTAGATAGATCGTTAAGGTATAGTGGTTTCTTGAATGAATTTCCATTTTCAATTTTCATGCAACTTCCATTTTTATTTTTATTCAATTTCTTTTTCTATTCAGCTTCCTTTTTTATTTAATTTCCGAATAGACCGTTAAGGTATAGTGGTTTCTTGAATGAACTACCATTGTTAATGTTATTCAACTTCCATTTATATTCAATTTCCTTTTCTATTCAACTTCCTTTTTTATTTAATTTCCAGATAGAATGTTAAGGTATAATGGTTTCTTCAATGAACTTTTACTGCTAATTTTATGCAACTTCCATTTTTATTTTTATTGAACATCAATTTTTATTCAATTTCCTTTTCCATTCAACTTCCATTTTTATTAAATTTCAAATAGATCGTTAAGATATAGTCGTTTCTTGAATGAAATTCCATTTTAATTTTACGTAGCTTCCATTTTCATTTTTATTCAACTTCCATTTTTATTCAATTTCCTTTTCTATTCAACTTTCTTTTTTATTTAATTTCCAAATAAAGCGTTAAGGCATAGTGGTTTCTTGAATAAACTTCCATCGTTAATTTTATGCAACATCCATTTTTATTTTTATTCAATTTCTATTGCTTTTCAATTTCCTTTTTTTATTTAAATTCCAAATAGATCGTTAAAGTATAATGGTTTCTTGAATGAACATCCTTTTTTATTTTTATTCTACTTCCATCTGTATTCAATTTCCTTTTCTATTCAACTTCCTTTTTTATTTAATTTCCAAATAGATCGTTAAGGTATAGTGATTTCTTCAATGAACTTTTATTTCTAATTTTATCCAACTTCCATTTTTATTTTTATTCAATTTCATTTTCCATTCAACTTCCATTTTTATTTAATTTCCAAATAGATCGTTAAGGTATGGTCGTTTTTGAACGAACTTCCACTTTAATTTTATGCAACTTCCATTTTAATTCAATTTCATTTTCTATTCAACTTCTTTTTTTTAATTAATTTCGAAATAGATCGTTAAGGTATAGTGGTTTCTTGAATGAACTTCCATTTTTATTTTTATTCACTTCCATTTGTATTCCATTTCCTTTTCTATTCAACTTCCTTTTTTATTTAATTTTCCAGATAGATCGTTAAGGTAAAGTGGTTTCTTCAATTAACTTTTCTTGCTAATTTTATGCAACTTTCATTTTTATTTTTATTGAACATCAATTTTTATTCAATTTCGTTTTCCATTCAACTTCCATTTTTATTTAATTTCCAAATAGATCGTTAAGGTATAGTCGTTTCTTGAATGAACTTCCATTGTTAATTTTTTGCAACTTTCATTTTTATTTTTATCCGACTTCCATTTTTTATTTAATTTCCTTTTCTATAGAACTTCCTTTTTTTATTTAATTTCGAAATAGATCGTTAAGGTATAGTGGTTTCTTGAATGAACTTCCATTGTTAATTTTATGCAACTTCCATTTTTATTCAATTTCCTTTTCCATTCAACTACCTTTTTTTTTTTTGTTTAAGTTTCAAATAGATCATTAAGGTATAGTGGTTTCTTGAATAAACTTACATTTTTTTTTTTATTCAAGTTCCATTTGTACTAAATTTCCTTTTCCATTCAACTTCCTTTTTTATTTAATTTCCAAATAGATCGTTAAGGTATAATGGTTTCTTCAATAAACTTTTTTTTTCTAATTTTATGTAACCTCCATTTTTGTTTTTATTGAACATCAATTTTTATTCAATTTCTTTTTCCATTCTACTTCCATTTTTATTTAAATTCCAAATAGATCGTTAAGATATGGTCGTTTCTTGAATGAACTTCCATTTTAATTTTATGCAACTTTTATTTTTATTTTTATTCAACTTTCATTTTTATTTAATTTCCTTTTCTATTCAACTTCCTTTTTCATTGAAATTCCAAATAGATCGTTCAGGTGTAGTGGTTTCTTGAATAAACTTTCATTTTCAATTCTGATGCAACTTCCATTTTTATTTTTATTCAACCTCCATTTTTTTTCAAATTCCTTTTCTATTCAGCTTCTTTTTTTATTTAATTTCCAAATAGATCGTTAAGGTATAGTGGTTTCTTGAATAAACTTCCAACGTTAATTTTATACAACTTCCATTTTTATTTTTATTCAACTTCCATTTGTATTCAATTTCCTTTTCTGTTCAACTTCCTTTTTTATTTAAGTTCCAGATAGATCGTTAAGGTATAGTGGTTTCTTCAATGAACTTTTCTTGCTAATTTTATGCAACTTCCATTTTTATTTTTATTGAACATCAATTTTTATTCAATTTCCTTTTCCATTCAACTTCCATTTTTATTTAATTTCTAAATAGATCGTTAAGGTATAGTCGTTTCTTGAATGAACTTCCATTTCAATTTTATGCAACTTCCATTTTTATTTTTATTCAACTTCCACTTTTCTTCAATTTCCTTTTCTATTCTACTTCAATGTTTTATTTAATTTCCAAATAGATCATTAAAGTATAGTGGTTTCTTGAATAAACTTTCATTTTCAATTTTGATGCAACTTCCATTTTTATTTTTGTTCAACTTCCATCTTTATTTAATTTCCTTTTCTATTTAACTTCATTTTTTGTATAATTTTCAAATAGATCGTTAAGGTATAGCGGTTTCTTGAATGAACTTCCATTTTCAATTTTGGTGCAACTTCCATTTTTATTTTTATTCAACTTCCATTTTTATTCAATTTCCTTTTCTATTCAGCTTCCTTTTTTATTTAATTTCCCAATAGATCGTTAAGGTATAGTGGTTTCTTAAATGAATTTCCATTGTTAATTTTATGCAACTTCAATTTTTATTTTTATTCAACTTCCATTTTTATTCAATTTCCTTTTCTATTCAACTTCTTTTTTTATTTAATTTCCAAATAGATCGTTAAGGTATAGTGCTTTCTTGAATGAACTTCCATTGTTAATTTTATGTAACTCCCATTTTTATTTTTTTTCAACTTCCATTTTTTTTTTCAATTTCTTTTTCTATTCAACTTCCTGTTTTTATTTCATTTCCAAATAGATCGTTAAGGTATAGTGGTTTGTTGAATGAACTTCCATTTTTATTTTTATTCAACTTCCATTTGTGTTCAATTTCCTTTTCTATTCAACTTCTTTTTTTATTTAATTTCCAAATAGATCGTCAAGGTATAGTTGTTTCTTCAATGAACTGTTATTGCGAATTTTATGTAACTTCCATTTTTATTTTTGTTGAACATCAATTTTTATTCAATTTCCTTTTCCATTCCACTTACATTTTTATTTAATTTCCAAATAGATCGTCAACGTATAGTCGTTTCTTGAATGAACTTCCATTTTAATTTTATGCAACTTCCATTTTTATTTTTATTCAACTTCCATTTTTATTCAATTTCCTTTTCTATTCATTTTCCGTTTTTATTTAATTTCGAAATAGATCGTTCAAGTATACTGGTTTCTTGAATGCACTTCAATTTTTATATTTATGCGACTTTCATTTTTATTTTTATTCAACCTCAATTTTTATTAAATTTTCTTTTCTATTCAACTTCATTTTTTATTTAATTTCCAAAGAGATCGTTAAGGTATAGTGGTTTCTCAAATGAACTTTCATTTTGTATTCTGATGCAACTTCCATTTTCTTTCAAATTCCTTTTCTATTCAGCTTCTTTTTCTATTTAATTTTCAAATAGATCGTTAAGGTATAGTGGTTTATTGAATGAACTTCCAACGTTAATTTTATGCAACTTCCATTTTTATTTTTATTCAATTTCCATTTGTATTCAATTTCCCTTTCTAATCAACTTCCTTTTTTATTTAATTTCCAAATAGATCGTTAAGGTATAGTGGTTTCTTCAATGAACTTTTCTTGCTAATTTTATGCAACTTCCATTTTTATTTTTATTGAACATCGATTTTTATTCAATTTCCTTTTCCATTCAACTTCCATTTTTACTTAATTTCCAAATAGATCGTTAAGGTATAGTCGTTTCTTGAATGAACTTCCATTTCAATTTTATGCAACTTGCATTTTTATTTTTATTCAATTTCCATTTTTATTCAATTTTCTTTTCTATTCTACTTCAATGTTTTATTTAATCTCCAAATAGATCGTTAAGGTATAGTGGTTTCTTGAATAAATTTTCATTTTCAATTTTGATGCAACTTCCATTTTTATTTTTATTCAACTTCCATCTTTATTCAATTTCCTTTTCTATTTAACTTTCTTTTTTATTTAATTTTCAAATAGATCGTTAAGGTATAGTGGTTTCTCGAATGAACTTCCATTTTCAAGTTTGGTGCAACTTCCATTTTTATTTTTATTCAACTTCCATTTTTATTCAATTTCCTTTTCTACTCAACTTCCTTTTTTAGTTAATTTTCCAATAGATCGTTAAGGTAAAGTGGTTTCTTGAATGAACTTCCATTGTTAATGTAGTCACCCTCATCCCCGCCTCAGCCTTGTGCATGAGCATCTGCATGAACTTGTTTTGCTAAGCTTGCATTACTGAAATTTGACTTGTTTAACCTAGAGTAAGATTCTTGTCTTGCTTTGTGCTTATGTGAAATTGCTTGTTAGTCTTGTCCCTTTCCTGGTGAGTCTAGCCGATGTCATCTTAAGCCTAGGTTACGCCTTTGCACCTCTTGCACCTAACAACAAGGTGGTATAAGCGTCAAACACACGTCCCAAACGCTTCTAATCGGGGAGTGGTATAAACATCGGGCACACATACCAATGTTTCTAACCAACAAGGTGGTATAAGCATCGGACACACGTCCCAAACGCTTCTAACCGGGGAGTGGTATAAACATCGGCACACATCCCAATGTTTCTGACCAACAAGGTACGGTGTAAGCACCGAGCGTACCCAAATGCTTCTAACCAAAACAAGGAGTGGTGTAAGCACCGGGCGTACGCGAATGCTTCTAACTAAAACAAGGTGTTCAAAGGACATGAATGATCTTTCCTGGAATTCCTCTGAATGAACCGTACATACAATTTCGTGCATGTACAAGAAAGAAACTTTGACAAGTACAACAAGATAGGAATGAATGTTCTATGCAAGACGAACAACCATAACACAACGCTTAGAGGGGCATGCTTCATGTGCATTATGCAAGGAACAAAACAGAAGCATATTCTATGCAACGAGAAATGGAATATGTTATATGCAACACCGAATGCATGTTTAATGCAATAGTGTAGACACCCCATTTTTGACCGTCCTCAAGACTTGGACGTCACCGCTTGAACACTCGGTGATTATCCATATTCGTGTTCGTTTGGAGTTCCCGGAGTTCTCGGCTACGCGCCTTGCCTCAAGACCTCCGAACTTGACCGTTTTGTGTCTGGTTTTGCACCAAACACTTGTGCTTTGCCTTGGAGGGGCAGGGAATGCCTTGTGAGGCATCCCCACACACCACCGGCAGTGGCTAGAGGCCACCGGCTGGTTGATGGTGCCATCGGCACTATATTGTGCCGGTCGGCACCCTTTTGTGCCGGTCGGCAGTCAATTTTGTCAAATGACAATTTTGCCCTGCCGACTACTGTGCAGTTGCTTTTTGAGATATTTTGAAGCAGCTGTATAGCATTTGTTTCCCCTCCATACACGTGTATGGAGGGATGAGCCTTTGGTTTGCTTAGCTTGTAAGCTTTGTTGCCTATAAGAGAAGGCTCTCTTCTCTTGGCTCAAAGGTTAGAGGAGTTAGACATTTTAGAGAGAAAAGACAGAGAAGAAGCTCTGGTTTTAGGGTTTGAATTCTATATCTATTCTATCTCTCTTTTGCCCTCTTGTTTGTACACTAGGTGTTTGTGTCTCACTATTGCACATCAACACCTAATGTTTCGCCTTTCCTTGGCTACTGAGGTTCCAAGAGGTTGTTCTTGGTGTTTTTGGTTGGATTAGAGCTTAAGGGAGCAACAACATCATCTTTGGTGAAGAAGGTCAACAGGGTGAGAAACTTGCTTTATTTCCCCCATTCTTGCATTCCTTTTTTACCTCTTTGAACTATTTTTGTGCTTGGTGTTTAATACAAAAAGTTCTATTTTTTAGTCTCTCTGATAGTTTATTAAGGGTGCTTTGTACTTTGGGGAAGTTTAGCCCCTCTTAGGCCTGAAAGATCTTATTTTGTGCTATTTTGTGAGAGCTCCGGGATTTTGGTGTTGGGGTCTCTTCACCACTAAAATCTTGAGGGATTTCAGTGGTGAAGATGATGCCTTGAAGTCCCAAGAAGGAGAGGGCCACCCCCTCTCCTTGTTTCCCTTGAAAAGACAAGTTTGGCCTCTTAGAGCCTATGTTTCAAGTGTGTGTTGAGCATGCCATGGCTGTATTTTGTACTTATATTGCCATGTTTTAACTTTGTATTAAGTTGGTTTTGGTCCCTTATGCATGCTTAGCATAGTTGCCATGTAATGCCTTGTAAATGCCTTAACATGCCTTAGGTTGTTAGCCCTAATTTGAGCATGCTTTAGGCTTAGATTCATGAAGATTTTGTGCTTATCTTGACATGTTTTAGGTCTGTCCATAAGTGTTTGGGTTGGTCTTGGCATGCTTAGTATAGCCTCTTTGCATTTTAGGCTTGTTAGCCTTGAGCATGAATGTGTAGCATGCCTTGTTTGCATCATTTCAATGGTTTGAGACCATTTGCCATGTTATTCAGTCCATTTAACATGCTCATATGTTTGCATTGCATGCCTCTTTGATGTTTCAAGAGCTCATGTTGTATGTTCCTTGGGAGTGCATGTGTGCATGACTTTTAATTTAAACCATATAGATGCCATCTAGGTGGTCTTTTGGACTTAGTTTTATGTGTTAAAACTCTGTTTTGGGTTGCCTAATACATGCCATGCATGGTTGTGCTAAGTGTAGTTCAATACCCCTTTGGCTTGCTTTGAATACTTGGCACCTTTTGCATGCGTTTGCTTGCCTTGTTTAACATGATTTGGCATCATTTTATAGCATGATTTTAGGGCTCATGTTGCATGCTAATTGCCCATGATATCTCTTTTCAAGTATGCTTGAATGTTGCTTGGTTAGTACTTGAAGGCTTGGACCATAACATGTGTATGTGTGCATGTGTGTTGGCCTTCATTTTTGGGCACTTTGGCCACTGATTTTAGGCCTATTTAGAGTTGCCTAAGTCATGTTTAAGACCGTCATTTGCTTGCTTTGCATGCTTATCTCATGTTTGCTTGTATGCTTTGCATAAGTATATTGCATTGTTCACATGGCATGATAGCTAACATGATTAGGTTGCATTGCATCAACATGCATTCCTTGTCCCTTGATTTGGTGATAGGGATTGGGATTTTGGTTTGTTTGGTTTGCATGCATTTGAGATTGAAAGTGCACAGTTGGTTCTTTGGGCCATCATGCATGGAAATGCGTGATTGGTGGCCCGAGAATCGAGGCACATGTCCCTTTGAGTCACAAATATGAAAAGGGGCATGATTGGTGCACACATTGTTGGAATTACATTGCCATGCAAGTTTCTGCCCTCTGCTGCTGTAAGTTGCAGGTTCTGCAGACATTCAGTGCCGGCCGGCAGTATTTAGTGCCGACCGGCAGTCTATTGATGGCCGATGGATGAATTTTGTGCCGGTGACCACATACTTCAGCCGATGGTGTTTCCCCTTAGCCGGTGGTATCTCCCAGTGCCTTGAGGAGTAGTTCTGAGACTTTGGCAGTTTTCAGAGGAACAAAGCAGGGAAAACAGAGGCAAGCTAGCCATGGCAGTGCGATTCTGACCAAGTCCCGAGCGTGCGCTGCATCCGGCCCTCATCTTGGGGCGGTTTACTGTTTTAATTAGATTAATTAATTTATTTGATTAATTTAGTTGGACTGTAATATTTTAATTAGCTTGCGTAGTTAATTAATCTGTATATTCTTTTGGTCCCTCCGAGCGAGGGCATAATTGTAATAAGTGTGGGTGAGTGGTTTGTATGTCTTCCAACCCCCACTTCTTTCTCCCTTTTATTTACCTGCTTATGATGGTAGATTAGGGCACGTCTATTTTAGCATACCTTATGCAATGGTTAGTAGAGGCCGGTCTTCGAACCGGGCGAAAGGGGGTGCTCATAGCTGACCTTCCCCAATCGTACCCAAGCTCCCAAGCCAAGACATTTGGTGATGACGGACACGTGGCCTTCGGCACCGAGTCAGGGTTTCCTAAATTCCCCCATAAAAAAAAAAATATTTAGGTGGCGACTCTGTAATCTGGCAAAGCAGTCCATGTTTGGCACTACTTTTCAAAAATCTGTTTTTCTTCAAAATGATTTGCCGGATTTGGACTCTTTGGTTCAAGATTTAGAACCGCAACACAAAAGGGAGTCCGAACTGTAGAGTGAAGCCCACGGGCGCGTCTACAGTTTCTGGCGACTCTGCTGGGGATGTTTAGAGAGCTTGACTCGAACTCGTGATATCCTGTTTTGATTTCGTGTATGTGTCTCTTTGCATTGCATTTGCATTGGTGCGCCTAGGACACCGTGTTTGCCATCTGCCATTCCTAAACGGTTTGCTGGAGGCTTGTCTTGTCAAGGCATGACCATAAGGCTGACCGGTTATGGGCTCTGACAGCATGGGAACCCAAACCCCGGTTTTACCGGGGCACCCTTTTCGACCATTCGACCTAGTGCATATTCGGATCCATAGTGACCATTCCAAACTAGGACAGGTTGCTTACCCGATTTTAGGTTGTTTGAAACCGCTGTGTGTGTAGTGAAACCCTAGCTCCTAACAAAGTAGGACAGGGAAACCCTACCCCAACATAGGGGTGTATTGGTCCTCTTCTACCTGTTATGTGCTTTTAGAGTTTATCTCTGCAGGGAAACGCACATATCAGTTTGCAAAGTTTGAGCATCCGGCCTGAAGGCACTTGTATCAGTATTGTTGAGAATCAGTTGTGTCTGCGGGTATCAGTTCAGTTTTGAACAGTGATTCTGGGGAACAGTGATCAGTAGTAGAGTGCAGTTGATCGACTACACCCGTGTTTGATCTGTTTGGGGCTGAAATGCTGTTTGTTTTCCGTTTCAGTTCAGAGATTCAGAGAGTTGATCGAGAATAACTAGTGTCTTCTCCTCGCTACGGCAGAACTTAGCATGACGCAGAATTCAGAAGAGATCGTGGTCATGACGGCCGCGTTGGATCCAGGAATCACCCCACAGGATGAAACTACTGTTGACATGCCGCATCCGCCCAGATCGCCGGCCGCGCACCCAGTTTGGGCCCCTCAACTATATCAGGCTCGCGAGCCTACTACATTTGAACTAATGGGAATGATAGGTGATCTTCAAAGATCCGTGACGGATCTCGCCTATGGAATGTCAGTTTCACCGCCAGCCGCACCGTATGCCGGGAGTTTTGTACCCCAGGAGCCCCCGTTGTTGGGGCGAATTGTAATTGAACTCAGCCAACCGGAGATGGCCTCCAGCTATGGCAACGATGCATCAAACCAAGTTCTAAATCAGGCCGAGGCCAGAGATAAAGGCAAGATGAAGGCAGATGCCGATCCTATCGAACAACTACTGTGGGCAGTAGAGGCTTTGAAAGCCGAGGGGATGAACAAGCAACAGATATCCGCAGTTATGTCAAAAGCTGTGGAGGATGCTTTCCCCACTCCGCCTGAGGGCAATTCCAGTCAATCAGAGAATCGGGAGAGGCCCCGTCATGCCAAAACAGTTCTTCCCCCTCCCAGCCCTGCATCCGGAAAGGATCAGAAACCCAAGGCCGCACCCGCCGATCTGTTTGCTAGTGCATCTAGCAAGAGTGCTCAGGCTCCAAAATACCTGCCTCGAGGGCGCAGGGTCTTCCATGCTCTCTATATGCCATTATCCAAGGCACTTCAAATCCTTGCCGAGAGGGGACACCTTAAACCCCTGGAGCCCCGACCTCTCCCGAAGAATCTCGCTGCCATACATGATGCTGCCCTGTACTGTGCGTACCACCAGCAGACAGGCCATGCTACCGACAATTGTTTTCGCCTCCGGCATGAGGTGCAAGATTTGATTGACAACGAGGTTATCCTCCCGCCTACTTCAGCAAAGTCCGTCACCACTCAGTTGTTGGATTTTGAGGACACAGATACCGTGAGTACGTAATCAGAAGGTGAACCGCCTGTGGGCAATGCTTGGCGCATTCTTGGATATGGCGTTTGGCACGCATTTTTGGGCATCTGTTAGATGTTAATTTTCATAAATTCTGACTTGGGTGTCGAGTCAGTCTTCTGTTTTGTCTTGAGCCTGTCTCATTGTTTTGAGTCAGTCCTTTTGCTTAAGGGTCTGTCTAATTGTAATGAGTTAGTCCCTCTTGTATAGAATACCAGGTGATTTCGGGGTTGTTGCCTCAAACACCGTTTTGTCTTATAAATAGTTGTTTTTTTTTGCTTTTTGAGTCTGTTCCTGCCGAAGAGCCAGTTATGCCAACAAATCTGAATGAAACAGCCGTGGCTATCATGTGCCGTATTTGTTGCTATTTGAGTTAGCCGTGCCAAAAGGTGTGAATGGAACGACAGTACATACCGCCTACTCTCTTGTGCTTTAAACATCGTCGTAATGACCTAAGCTTTTCATAAAACCCCTTTTCGAACACTGCGGTGATGAAAACGAAGGGGAAGTAATTCCTCGGGTTTTTGTAAAATTTTGATCATTTTGAGAGAAAGAGAGGCATGTTAAGCTTTTAATGAATGAAATCATGCTTGTCGGCGTGGGTACTGAGAAGGACTCTGGTTTGATCCAGACTGGTTCCACACTATCTTCAGCGCGAGCGATTTGTCGCTTTCTTAAAAATTTTCAAAAACGAAATGTTTTGCGCAACCTTGCAAAGACCTGTGTGGAATCGCTCTTGAGATTGTGCAGCCCAGGATCGCTCTCAGCCTCGAGATTCAATTTATCTGTTGCAAACTAGAATCCGTTCGAAACATTCAGTGCCATAAAACGCCTGTGTGGCCCATTTTGAAGCAGCCCTCGAGCAAGAGGCATCAAAGTCAGATCGAGGAGATCAGATCTCACCCGGCAAGGCTCATGAAGCAACCGTGATAGACTTCCCTGCAAATCAACACCACAGTCACTCTCTTGGATACAGAGAAGCTTCGATCTCAAAACCATTTGGCATGGGCTTGCTACACTTTTTACCTCTTCGAGAGGCTCGCTGGGCCGAAAACCCAGAAGGGCGGTCCAGGCAAAAGTTAGAGCAAAGAAAAGAAAAGACAAAAAGAAAAATACAAAAAGAAGCAAAAAAAGAAAAGAAAAGAACAAACAATAAGCAAAAAAAATGAAAATGCGAAAGAAAAGAAAAGAAGAAAAGAAAAAGAAAAAGAAAAACATAGCTCGCAAGGTCGAAAACCCGCATTGGGCGCCTTGGCAAAAGTTAGAGCCTAAACAGTGAAGGTTAAAATACCCGAGTGTACCTTAACCGGAACTACGTAAGGCTTGATTCTCATGTTTGGGATACGTAGGCAACTTCATCTTGAAGTCCAGCCCCCAACGCTTCCATAGCGTCTCAGTCCATGTCATGGTTTTGATCACTTTTGCCTCCTCTGAATCCAACATCTCGACTGCAGCGATCTGGAATTATGTGACCAACTTCCTCTTGAAGTCCAACCACCAACACCTTCCAGGTGACTGCGTCCATATATTGATTCAAACCGTCTTCGTCTCCTCCGCGTCTGAGGGTCCGATCGTCGTCAACAAGGACTGGCTTACAATGTGCCGCGGCATCATCCAAAGAAGGGGCAACTTTCTGCTGCCATGCATTGCCATAAGCTGCCCTGAGTTACCATCCAAACCAGGGGCAACTTTCCGTTGCCTTGCCCCCCCCTTTAAGCCAGGGGCAATTTCCATTACCTCCGACCCGAGGTTGCATTATCTCGAGGGTAAGTTCCGCGCTCGTCGAGCGTTGACTGTTTGCAAAAGTAGTTTTTGAAAATTTTCACTGAGGTTGACTTATTTTCTCGAAAACTATTTCATTTTTCAAAATTGGACCATGTTTGGACCCAAAAGGAGAATTTTCAATGCTCACAGCCTGATTCGCGTGATTTTCAAATCAAAAATCGAATAAGTGTGTTGATCTGACTCTCATTTTGATCAAAACTGTTTTAGGAATAAAACAAAAAATGGTCAAAGTGACGAACTAGGGGCACAATTGAGTCAGGCCTTCTGTCTTTCCCCCCCGTCAGCATACTCGCCGGAAAGGCGCTCCATTCGTCAGAAGAAATAGCCGTGAGCTAACAGTGTTGGGCGTGAACCTGTGGCTTTCTATTCATCCATCAATCACCCCGGGGAGGGATGAAAAATGAGAGAATAAAGAATAGAGAGGAGTAAGTTGAGAGAAAAGTAAGAAAAGGGTTTTGAGAGAAAAACCGAGCCTGAGGGCCGAGTGATGTGAGTATCACAAATCAGAAAGGGTGGGAAATAATACCCGGAGGAATTGGCTCCTCGAGATTTGAGGTCTTTTGTAAACATGTCCGCGTGTCGTGTCTTTTGATTTGTTGGTCTCGATTTTGGCTCTGAGTCTTTTCCGAGTGTGTCTCGTTGTGTTAGGTCGTGTGCCTTTTGTTTCTCTGTTTGAGTCTGTCTCGCCGTGTTCTGTGGTAGGCTCGATACCCCGGTTGTGAAACCCCTTTTCCACAGATTAAACGTTTGTGCTCAGGATGTTGCGCCATTCTCTGCATTCGTGCGAAGCAAGAGAAGAAAAAGGAAAATTTGGGACACCCGAGTGTGTTTCAACTGCGACCGTGTCAGCTTTTGTGATCCGTCTTGTCAGATCGGGTTATTTGTTCAGGGTTTGCTGTGTGCAGAATGAGCCGAGAGCTGTGTTATGAGCTGTATGCAGATCAATCCCCAGTAGAGTATGGGCTGTATTTAGTTCAAGCAGTGGTTTGTATGAGTTGTTTGCTGTTAGTTGGTTGGTTATCCGATTATCACAGTGCAAGTGCTCAAATTACAAATATTCACTTTTCAGACAACAGATCAATATCATTTACATTAGAGGTGTAATATGATGCAATACAGTACAAGGTACGAAATGTACACAAATGTAAACACTTTTTCAGACAAAAGTTTGTTTCATTTCATATCATCTTTTCAAGTACATAAGTTCTGGAAAAAAATCTGCCTGTGGCAGTACAAAGTACCCTAACTACAAAAAAGGAAAATGTAAAAAAGGAAGAAAAATAGCAAAATCTGTATCAAATGTCCAAAATGGCTCTGAGCCGTCAATCTGTCCTGGTCCTCTTCCTGGACGAAGGTCAGGAGCGTCATCAACAGGGGCACCACTAGGGCATCACCGTCTGAGCTCGAGTCGAGCCATCATCAGTCTCCTCCGCCTCTGTCTCTGCCTCAGACTCATCATCCGGAACCGCAGCCTGCGAGCTACTCCCGACATGAGTGCGCCCCCCTCTGGTGCGGGGATATGCTCTGCCATCCCGAGTAGAAATGGGAGGTCCAGCCGGAGTGCCACCCACCGGAGGAATCTGGAAGGGAGGCTGAAAAAGCATGAAAGGCAAATGTATTAGAATACTGTGAGCAGTGAACCAGTGCAGAATACAGTGTATGAGTACAGTGTGTGAATGCCGTGAGCAGTGAATCAATGCAGAATACAGTGTATGAGTACAGTGTGTGTGGATGCCGTGAGCAGTGAATCAGTGCGGAATACAGTGTATGAGTACAGTGTGTGTGAATGCCGTGAGCAGTGAATCAGTATAGAATGCAGTGTACGAGTACAGTGTGTGAATGCCATGAGCAGTGAATCAATGCAGAATGCGGTGTATAAATATCGTGTATCAGATGTTGTGAGCAGTTTATCAGATGTTGTGCTATGCATCAAATTATGTGAAGCAGTTTGTGTATGATTTGGCTTGCGGTCAGGAAACAACATACCGGAATACTGTAGGGCTAGGAGGTCGAATGTCCGCTGGAGCATCCCCATCATGGAGGCATTCATCTCCAATGACTGCCGGATGTACTGAGAAGACGCCTGCAAAAGTATCAGGTGCATCATATTCTGTGGAATATCAAATAAACTGAAATGAAATAACAGTGCAAGACAGAAGAAGAATGCAGTAACACATACCGGAGGCAAGTCGGGGACACCGACAAACTCATGGTCAGCTGGTGGAGGAGCAAAGGGGATCTGATAGGTCGCCCCACCCTGCCCCTGAAAGTCAATGCAGCGGCAGAGCAGGCCAACCGGTCCCTCGCCCTCGCTGGATTCCACCTCTGCCACGAACTCGAGCCCCTCGGCGCTCCCCCTCCAGTCCCCGCTCCTGCTCCAGCCGCTGGCGCTGCTGGTCCCCCTCTCTCTACTCGGCGGACCGCCACTCAGAGGTCGCATAATGAAGGACCGGACATACTCCGAGTAATCGCCCTCGCCTCGGAAGCCGTCTGCCTCCCAGCCGATAGTATAATCTGCCATCTGCTCGGCAGTGAAGCGCTCAGTATCCCGCATGTGCTCGGGAGGGTGCACCGAAACTATCTGCTCAGGTAGGACTAGGGTCTGACGCAAGAAACACTCACCTAAGTACCAAGCCCGACAGACCGGGCCCTCCAGCAGAATCCGATAATTTGAGGTCTCATCTGCGCCGGCAAACCGATCCCGCGCCACGGCTGGCAGTGGAGCCCAAGGCCACCAGGTGATCTGGAAAATGAAATACAATTTGTTACCTACTGTTATGGCCAATATTATAGTAGAAAGACGGAGCTTAAATGAACTGCAAGTAAAACATACCTCGGCAGGGGTGATGGTGTCAAAGTAGCGGCGGAAGAAGCTGAAGGTCTCCCGGGGCCTCCACGCATCTCCCGTCGAAGCGGCGTGAGAAAGGGACGACCAGAGGGTCTCTGCATCGGGTACAGGAGCGAGCCTCAGAAAGTAGGCGTAAACCCACAACTGCAAGATAAATACCAGTGCATTTATCAGATAAAGAATACAGAAGAGAAAAACAGAGCAGAGCCGTGTGTCGTGCAGTGTATTGTGCAGAGTGTACAGTGTGAGTAGTGTACAGTCAGTATGAAGCAGAGTATGTGTGTGCCGTGTGTACAGTATACAGCAAGTGTAAAGCAGACTACAGTGTGTGCAGTGTACAGAGTACAAAGTATAGAACTGAAATGAAAGGCAAAAAGGAAATGTACCTCCCAAGCACGCCATAGCCCCGAGCAACTGTCCGCTGCCGCGGGAGATGAGCTCATTAGCCGTAGAGGGTGGCCAGAGCGCACCACCCAATCAAAACGCAAGATGTCCGGACATCTACCAGTGCGCTGAGAAGACAGAGGGGCACTGTGTTCGCCGGTCGGCGAAGAGAGTCGTCCGAATAGGAACATCAGGAAGCCGCGTGCATATCTCTCCACGGCCTCCGGGGTCATCGGAGCTGCGTCAACGAGGAGGGGCTGGACCCTGAACTGCACCTCGAACCAGGAGTACCGGAGAAGCCGGAGCGCGCGAGAGGCGGCCGCGCCGAGCAAGTAGACCTGAGCTGCGATCCATCATCCTATCGATATCAAAGGGGATCGGATCACCCCTACCCGATGCCTGTGAGCACCGAGAAGTCATAAGGGGTCATCGTCATGTCCCCTGCGCGGAAAAGTGAAATGAATCGGTGGTGTCCCACCACCTCTCTGCCAGGGCAGCTAGAAGAGGCCTGCAAGCAGTAAGCCGGGTCAGACCCCTACAGAAAGTGCCGAAGTCGGCCTAGTCCACGATGCGTCGAACCGTGTCGGGAAGCTCACCGTACCACTCACGAGCGACGGTATTCCCATACCCGCGGATGGTATGGGAATCTCCCTGTTTTCAAACAAATAGTTGCAAAGCAGTATAAAATGTACGGTTTTGAAGAAAGTCAAAAATCGGCACAAATATGGCATGCGTGCAAGTTTATCAGATTCAAACAGATACGGGCCGGTGTGCTTACAGTGAACTACAACGTGTGATGCGTCAGCATGTTTGAGTGGTTCAGTGCAAATTGGCATGCGTGCAAGTTATCAGATTCAAACAGATACCGGTGCCGGTGTCTTACAGTGAAACAACGTGTGATGCGTCAGTATGTTTGAGTGGCTCAAGATAAATATGGCATGCGTGCATATTATCAATTCAAATAGGTACCGGGTGTCGGTATTTGCAGTGGGATACAGTGTGTGCCGTGTGTTGAGTGATTCAAGGCTAGTGCAGTGTGTCGCGTGTTGTCTTAAACAGATATCAGTTGCAAGTTTGTTCGTGATCGACTACAATATGCTGTGTATCAGTGTATCGGAACTAAGCAATTAAAGAATCTAATCGGCTGTGGCAGTTGACAGTTAAAAGGTTCTACAGTGCAGAAAATTAAAGCAGAGAAAAGGTGTTACCTCGGAAGCGCCGAAGGATAAGTGAGAGGTCGGCTCACGTAGGAGAAGCTCGGGATCCAATGCCATGTCAAAGCTGTGAAAATGGCGGAGTCCGTCAGGTGGTAGAACATGGATCGCCGGCCGGTAGGTCGCCGGATCGAACGGGCGCTCGCTCAGCGGGAGGAGCTCAACCCCGGGATCCATCTCGTGATCCGAGGGAGTCCCAACACGCGGAATGTCGTCGGCCATGTCGAGAATGACGGGAAAGTGGTCGAAGAATGAAAATCGGCTCGGAATACGAAGAGTCAACCGAAAAAGTCAACCCCGAGCGGGCCGGAAATGGCCGGAAAGGCCGGAAGAGAAAAAGGTATGGAAATGAAGAGGAAATCGAGGGGAACAAATCCCGAAAAGGGGAAAATAGCAAAAGGAGTGCCGAAATGAAATTTCGATCGGTCGAAAATATCCGAAACGCGATGAACTTCGCGAATCGGACGACGAAAATGGCGTGAAAACGCAAAGAAATGGCGAAATGAGGAGAGAACGAGGCTCTAGAGAGAGAGAGGGATAGTTTTCGGCGCAAGGGAAATAAGGAAATAGGGTTTTGAAACCCTATTTTAAAGAACCCAAGGTGAAAAGTCGAATCTGTCCCCGATCAGCAACTTTTGGCCGGTCGGCACAATATTGTGCCGGTGGAACTTTTATGCAGCCGGTGGCCACCTAGTCCAGCCGGTGATGTTCCCACAGCCTTGTTTAGGCCATGTGGGTAGTTTCTGGTCTTCATAGCTCAAGAAAGTGCAATAAAGTGAATCCCCGATGCTCAATCGGCCTCCGTTTTGACCTCGGACCGTGTCTTCTGTGCGTGGCACTCAGATTCAAGCAAAGATTGTATCCTTTTGTATCCTTTTGTCTTTTACAAGATTCAAAAGTCGCCCCGTGTGCGTTGCACGCATCCATCACATTGTCCGGTGCGTCGCATCGCGCCGTCCTGCACGTCCCTTGCGACTTGCACCGTTTTGCATTTTCGTGTGGCATGCATGCCATACTTGCATTTCATTTTCCATTCAATGAGATATGCGTGCCTCATTTTGCATTTCATTTTGCATCTCGAGGTACGCGTGCCTCATTTTGCATTTCATTTTGCATCTCGAGGTACGCGTGCCTCGTTTTGCATTTCATTTTCCATTCAATGAGGTATGCGTGCCTCGTTTTGCATTTCATTGCATCTCGAGGTACGCGTGCCTCGTTTTGCATTTCATTTTCCATTCAATGAGGTATGCGTGCCTCATTTTGCATTTCATTGTATCTCGAGGTACGCGTGCCTCGTTTTGCATTTCATTTTCCATTCAATGAGGTATGCGTGCCTCATTTTGCATCTCATTGCATCTCGAGGTACGCGTGCCTCGTTTTGCATTTCATTTTGCCTCTCGAGGTACGCGTGCCTCGTTTTGCATTTCATTTTCCATTCAATGAGGTATGCGTGCCTCATTTTGCATTTCATTTTGCATCTCGAGGTACGCGTGCCTCGTTTTGCATTTCATTTTCCATTCAATGAGGTATGCGTGCCTCATTTTGCATTTCATTGCATCTCGAGGTACGCGTGCCTCGTTTTGCCTTTCATTTTGCATCTCGAGGTACGCGTGCCTCGTTTTGCATTTCATTTTCCATTCAATGCGTGCCTCATTTTGCATTTCATTGCATCTCGAGGTACGCGTGCCTCGTTTTGCATTTCATTTTCCATTCAATGAGGTATGCGTGCCTCATTTTGCATTTCATTGCATCTCGAGGTATGCGTGCCTCATTTTGCATTTCATTTTGCATCTCGAGGTACGCGTGCCTCATTTTGCATTTCATTTTCCATTCAATGAGGTATGCGTGCCTCATTTTGCATTTCATTGCATCTCGAGGTACGCGTGCCTCGTTTTGCATTTCATTTTGCATCTCGAGGTACGCGTGCCTCGTTTTGCATTTCATTTTCCATTCAATGAGGTATGCGTGCCTCATTTTGCATTTCATTGCATCTCGAGGTACGCGTGCCTCGTTTTGCATTTCATTTTCCATTCAATGAGGTATGTGTGCCTCATTTTGCATTTCATTGCATCTCGAGGTACGCGTGCCTTGTTTTGCATTTCATTTTCCATTCAATGAGGTATGCGTGCCTCATTTTGCATTTCATTGCATCTCGAGGTACGCGTGCCTCGTTTTGCATTTCATTTTCCATTCAATAAGGTATGCGTGCCTCATTTTGCATCTCATTGCATCTCGAGGTACGCGTGCCTCGTTTTGCATTTCATTTTCCGTTCAATGAGGTATGCGTGCCTCATTTTTCATTTCATTGCATCTTGAGGTATGCGTGCCTCACTTTGCATTTCATTTGCATTTCATTTTGCATTTCATTGCACCTTGAGGTATGCGTGCCTCACTTTGCATTTCATTTACATTCCTCTTTGCATTTTGCATCCATGAGGTCCGCGTGCCTCATCTTGCATCTCATTTTGCATTTCATCGCGCTATTTTGCGCACCTCATTGTTTTTCGCCGGTCTGGCGAGACCTTAAACACGCACGGTCTAGGAGACCTTAAATCCTCGGAAGGTGCAAGACCTTCGGTGCATTTTGAAAGATGTGCGTTGTTACGCACTTTAGTTCTTTCGCATTGTCATGCATCCTTTGATCTACATTTCAGTTCAAATCTTGGGGTACGCGTGCCTCAAATTCCTTGAGGCATGCGTGTCTCATTTACATATCGCTTTCCATTCCTTCAGGGCATGCGTGTCTCACTTGCATCATACATCACATTGTTTTGTTCGGCCCGGTCTGGCGGGACCTTAAACACGCACGGTCTAGGAGACCTTAAATCCTTGGGAGGTGCAAAACCTTCACCCGCGTTGTCTAACGCACCGCGCTGTTTTGCGCATCTCATTGCATTTTTCATGCATCGCATCGCGCTATTCTGCGCATCTCATTGCATTGTTCTGTGCATCCCGGTCTAGGAGACCTTAAATCCTCTGAAGGTGCAATTCCTTTGGTGTTTGTCGTGCCCGAACGACTTTCGGTGGTCTGGTAAAGCCACCTGCTTGTTTTTGCGGTGAGTTCCTAGAAGACCAACCGGGACGGTGAAAACTAGAGTTTGAACGGCTCATGCCTAGAACGCAAAGGTTCGGGATCTCCGAGACTAAAGTCTGGTTTAAATACCCAAGGGGTGTACCCTCGGCTTGAAATCTGTATGGAAGCCCCATAAGTTGAGGCGGCATGTTTACGCCTCAATTCTGGATACTGAACCAACCTAGTATATCGCCCTGTTAGTAAGATAGGGAAAGCTGCAATCATAGTCGTTGCATCATAGTGCATTGTCATGCATCATTTGTAAATACTGCATATGTCATGCATTTCAAAAAAATCCAAAAACAAAAAACACATGCATTGTCATGCATCATTTGTAAATACTGCATATGTCATGCATTTCAAAAAAAAAATGCATATGTCATGCATCATCGTATATATTGCATATGTCATGCATTCCAAAAACTGCATATGTCATGCATTTTCTATAAATATCCATCTCCATTGCATTGTAGTTGCATGCATCCACTGCATCACCTTCCATTTATGGTTTGCACCTTGTTGAGCTTGGTCTGGTATGTGTCCATACTTTTCACGTCAAAGCACAGTTCTGCATGTGCATCGCGCCTACTCCACGCTGGTATGTTGGTTTGAGGTTGCGGCACCTTTTCTGTGTTAGACATGGTTTGTATGTGTGCATGCCTTTCCTAAGCGAGATACGGTTTGGCCCGCGCGCCATAATCGCATATTACATTGTAGTGTAATTGTTGCATCCGGCATTAGGATCATTTGTTCTTTCCTCAGCGGGTCGTCACCCCACTTATGTCAATCCACCCAATACTTGTCCTTGTGTCCGTCTACATCACTCATAGTTCTGCATGTGTATCGCGCCTATTCCACGCTGGTATGTTGGTTTGAGGTTGCGGCACCTTTTCTATGGTAGACGGACTTGTTACTTCCATCAACCTATTTGACATTTGTGTGGTTTCGAATCGCTCACGATTGAATCATGATTCAATTGCCCTGCATGTAGTTTGCATGGTTTCAATTGCATTGCATATCATTTGCATTATTTATACATAGTTTTGTATATATTGCATATCATTTTGCATTCATCATCGCATTGTCATGCATGTTGCTAACAGTATCATACCTGTTAAGTTTGCTTTCTTTGCAGGCACGATATTGTATGTACGGCTCATTTGAGGCCGGTGCAACCGGAAGAGCCGCACAGGTATTGTATTCTCCGCGTGAGACGTATTGAGAATTGCATAATTCTCTTACATCCTTTCTGCATTGTAGTGTAGATTGGCGTATGCTAGCTTATAACTGTCGCATGTGTGCTTCATTACAGCTTTCTTTGCATGATCATAAGTTATGCTCGGCCTTTTGCATCGTCAGTTGCATCTTGCCCCCGCCTACGGGCGCATACCTTATCTGCGGCTTGTATGCCTGTGCCTGAACTACGCTGGTTTGATTCCTAAAGGGATACGTAGGCAGCTTGCGAGTTCAACCATTTGCGCTTCGTATGTTTGTCCAAGTCTTCGGCCTTGTCAAAAATGGGTCGTCTCTCTGGGGCTTTGACATTCACTCCCGTCATTGTTATGACTTCCGAGTTCTGTCAAAGAGGGGCAACTGTAGACACCCCATTTTTGACCGTCCTCAAGACTTGGACTCACCAACGCTTGAACACTCGGTGATTATCCATATTCGTGTTCGTTTGGAGTTCCTGGAGTTCTCGGCTACGCGCCTTGCCTCAAGACCTCCGAACTTGACCGTTTTGTGTCTAGTTTTGCACCAAACACTTGGCTTGCCTTGGAGGGGCAGGGAATGCCTTGTGAGGCATCCCCACACCCACCGCAGTGGCTAGAGGCCACTGGCTGGTTGATGATGCCATCGGCACTATATTGTGCCGGTCGCACCTTTTGTGGCCGGTCGGCAGTCAATTTTGTCAAAATGACAATTTTGCCCCTGCCGACTACTGTGCATTTGCTTTTGAGATATTTTGAAGCAGCTGTATAGCATTGTTTCCCCTCCATACACGTGTATGGAGGGATGAGCCTTTGGTTTCCTTAGCTTGTAAGCTTTTGCCTATAAGAGAAGGCTCTCTTCTCTTGGCTCAAAGGTTAGAGGAGTTAGACATTTAGAGAGAAAAGACAGAGAAGAAGCTCTGGTTTTAGGGTTTGAATTCTATATCTATTCTATCTCTCTTTGCCCTCTTGTTTGTACACTAGGTGTTTGTTCTCACTATTGCACATCAACACCTAGTGTTTCACCTTTCCTTGGCTACTGAGGTTCCAAGAGGTTGTTCTTGGTGTTTTTGGGTTGGATTAGAGCTAAGGGAGCAACAACATCATCTTTGGTGAAGAAGGTCAACAAGGGTGAGAAACTTGCTTTATTTCCCCCATTCTTGGCATTCCTTTTTTACCTATCTTTGAACTGTTTTTGTGCTTGGTGTTTAATACAAAAAAGTTCTGTTTTTTAGTCCTCTTGATAGTTTATTAAGGGTGCTTTGTACTTTGGGAAGTTTAGCCCCTCTTAGGCCTTGAAAGATCTCATTTTTTGCTATTTTGTGAGAGCTCCGGGATTTTGGTGTTGGGTCTCTTCACCACTAAAATCTTGAGGGATTTCAGTGGTGAAGATGATGCCTTGAAGTCCCAAGAAGGAGAGGGCCACCCCCTCTCCTTGTTGCCCTTGAAAAGGACAAGTTTTGGCCTCTTAGGAGCCTATGTTTTCAAGTGTGTGTTGAGCATGCCATGGCTGTATTTTGTACTTATATTGCATTTTTTAACTTTGTATTAAGTTGGTTTTGGTCCCTTATGCATGCTTAGCATAGTTGCCATGTAATGCCTTGTAAATGCCTAACATGCCTTAGGTTATTAGCCCTAATTTGAGCATGCTTTAGGCTTAGATTCATGAAGATTTTGTGCTTATCTTGACATGTTTTTAGGTCTGTCCCTAAGTTTTGGGTTGGTCTTGGCATGCTTAGTATAGCCTCTTTGCATTTTAGCTTGTTTAGCCTTGAGCATGAATTGTAGCATGCCTTGTTTGCATCATTTCACAATGGTTTGAGACCATTTGCCATGTTATTTCAGTCCATTTAAATGCTCATATGTTTGCATTGCATGCCTCTTTGATGTTTCAAGAGCTCATGTTGTATGTTCCTTGGATGCATGTGTTGCATGACTTTTAATTTAAACCATATAGATGCCATCTAGTGGTCTTTTGGACTTAGTTTTTGTGTTAAAACTCTGTTTTGGGTTGCCTAATACATGCCATGTATGGTTGTGTTAAGTGTAGTTCAATACCCTTGGCTTGCTTTTGAATACTTGGCCCCTTTTGCCTGCGTTTGCTTGCCTTGTTTAACATGATTTGGCATCATTTTTATAGCATGATTTTAGGCTCATGTTGCATGCTAATTGCCATGATATCTTCGTTTCAAGTATGCTTGAATGTTGCTTGGTTAGTACTTGAAGCTTGGACCATAACATGTGTATGTGTGCATGTGTGTTGGCCTTCATTTTTGGGCACTTTGGCCACTGATTTTTAGGCTATTTAGAGTGCCTAAGTCATGTTTAAAGACCGTCATTTGCTTGCTTGCATGCTTATCTCATGCTTGCTTGTATGCTTTGCATAGTATATTGCATTGTTCACATGGCATGATACTACATGATTAGGTTGCATTGCATCAAACATGCATTCCTTGTCCCTTGATTTGGTGATAGGGATTGGGATTTTGGTTGTTTGGTTTGCATGCATTTGAGATTGAAAGTGCACAGTTGTTCTTTGGGCCATCATGCATGGAATGCATGATTGGTGGCCCGAGAATCGAGGCACATGTCCTTTGAGTCACAAATATGAAAAGGGGCATGATTGGTGCACACATTGTTGGAATTACATTGCCATGCAAGTTTCTGCCCCTCTGATGCTGTGAGTTGCAGGTTCTGCAGACATTCAGGCGGCGGCAGTATTAGTGCCGACCGGCAGTCTATTGATGGCCGATGGATGAATTTTGTGCCGGTGACCACATACTTCAGCCGATGGTGTTTCCCCTCAGCCGGTGGTATCCCCCAGTGCCTTGAGAGAGTAGTTCTGAGACTTTGGCAGTTTTCAGAGGAACAAAGCAGGGAAAACAGAGGCAAGCTAGGCATGGCAGTGCGATTCCGAGCAAGTCCGAGCGTGCGCTGCATCCGGCCCTCATCTTGGGGGTTTACTGTTTTAATTAGATTAATTAATTTATTTGATTATTTAGTTGGACTGTAATATTTTAATTAGCTTGCGTAGTTAATTAATTGTATATTCTTTTGGTCCCTCCGAGCGAGGGCATAATTGTAATAAGTGTGGGTGAGTGGTTTGTATGTCTTCCAACCCCCACTTCTTTCTCCCTTTTATTTACCTGCTTATGATGGTGGCACGTCTATTTTAGCATACCTTATGCAATGCATACATGCATCCATGCATTTGTCTAAACATGCACCGGGCTCGGTACATCATACAAACTGCATCGTACTCTCAATTTCCAAATTGAATACGTGCATCGAATGATTGCATTTCACATGCCATTTTAGGGTTAGCCGAGCCTACTCTAGATTGCACCCTTGCCTGCGATGCATTAGTCATCTTAACATGAACTAGGGCACGCATGTTTGCTAACTAGTTTTGTTTTGGCACGGAGTACGATGTAAGTATTTATGCTTTAGCATATCGCATGCGTGTGAATGTTAACATGACAGCATGATTACCATGTGGCTAAATGCTTATATGAGATAAACTGTTTGAATGCCTGTGGGTGGAGGTTGGGTTGCTTGAGTTGGAAAACTCATTGAAATCCGTATTTTAGCCTACTTGCGAGTAGCAAACCCGAAACGCTTTCAAAACAAATGGATATGCAATGATTATTTCCGAATTAGGCAATCTAGTCTATACTTGTTTTGCTGTGTGCATAATAGTAAAACTAGGCTAATAACCGGTATAAGAGCATGTAATGTTTTCAAAATCGGATATCACGGTTAGGTAGAGGCCGGTCTTCGAACCGGGCGAAAGGGGGTGCTCATAGCTGACCTTCCCCAATCGTACCCAAGCTCCCGAGCCAAGACATTTGGTGATGACGGACACGTGGCCTTCGGCACCGAGTCAGGGTTTCCTAAATTCCCCCATAAAAAAAAATATTTAGGTGGCGACTCTATAATCTGGCAAAGCAGTCCATGTTTGGCACTACTTTTCAAAAATCTGTTTTTCTTCAAAACGATTTGCCGGATTTGGACTCTTTGGTTCAAGATTTAGAACCGCAACACAAAAGGGAGTCTGAACTGTAGAGTGAAGCCCACGGGCGCGTCTACAAATAGGTACGGACGTTTTCTATGCGAATGTGAGGGCATGCACAATGCAATACAGCGTGACATGCATATTCTATGCAAACATAAGAACATGTGTAGTGCAATGCAACGCAACATACACATTCTGTGCACAATAATCAATGCCTATTCAATGCAACATCAATAGCATGTTCGATGCAAAACACTGAATAAAGAAATGTGCGTCTTAACAAGACTGATTCAGTTGTAACCTCCGAATTACCTCTCGGAGGAGTTACAATGCATTTCAAAAGGATACACCTCGTTCATGCTGGCTGATGATGAGTCATGCATCGAAGACATGAATTGAAACTTCCGCAGACACTTTGAGCCAAAAAGTGAACTTTTCTTGCACTTTCTCAAGAGACAAGGACACAAAACAGCATAAAAATGCACAGGTGTAGAAACCCATTTTTGACCGTCTCCAAGACCCTGGACGTCATCGGCTTGAACACTCGGTGATTATCCATGTTCTTTCGTTTGAGTTCCCGGAGTTCTCGGCTACGCGCCTTGCCTCAGATCCCCGAACTTGACCGTTTGTGTCTGGTTTTGCACCAAACACTTGTGCTTTGCCTTGGAGGGGCAGGGAATGCCTTGTGAGGCATCCCCACACACCACCGGCAGTGGCTAGAGGCCACCGGCTGGTTGGTGTTGCCATCGGGCACTATATTGTGCCGGTCGGCACTCTTTTGGCCGGTCGGCAAGTCAATTTTGGCAAAATGACATTTTGCCCTGCCGAACTACTTTACAGCTGTTTTTGGAGATTATTTCAGACAGCTTCTATAGGCATTTGTTTCCCCTCCATACACGTGTATGGAGGGATGAGCCTCTTGGTTAGCTTAACTTGTAAGTTTAGTTGCTCTATAAGAGGACCCTTCCTCCTCTTGGCTCAAGTTGGAAGAAGTTTGGATTTTTAGACATTTTAGACAGAGAAGGAGCTTGGTTTTTTAGGTTAGAAGTTTTGTATCTATCCCATCTCTCTTCTTCCCTTATTTGTACACTAGGTGTTTGTGACTTACTATTGCTCATCAACACCTAGTGTTTCACCTTCCTTTGGTTACTGAGGTTCTAAGGGCTGGTCTTGCAGTTTTTGTTGGATTTGAGCTCAAGGAAGCAACAACATCAACCTTTGTGAAGGTGGTCTTCAAGGGTAAGAAACTACCCCTTTTTACCCATTTTGCACTCCATTTTACATAGCTTAGAACTGTTTTGGTGCTTGGTGATCAACACATAAAAGTTTCTATTTTTGCCTCTTTATTGTGGTTAAGAGTGTTTTGTGCTTTGGGAGGGTTTGACCACCCTTAGGCCTTGAAAAGACCTCATTTTGCGCTATTTTGTGAGAGCTCCGGGATTTTGGTGTTGAGGTCTCTTCACCACTGAAATCTTGAGGGATTTCAGTGGTGAAGATGATGCTTTGAAGTCCCAAGAAGGAGAGGGCCACCCCCTCTCCTTGATGTCCTTGAAAAGGGCAAGTTTTGGCCTCTTAGGGAGCCTTATGTTCAAGTGTGCGTTGAGCATGCCATGGCGGTATTTTATGCTTATATTGCCATGTTATAACTTTGTGTTAAGTTGGTTTTAGTACTCCTTGCATGTCTTGCATACATGCCATGTAATGCCACTTTGATGCCTTAATATGCTTTAGGATGTAAGCCCTTGTTCAAGCATGATTTAGGCCTAGCTTTGTGAAGCTTTTGTGTTTGCTTTGCCATGATTAAGCTCTGTTTTTGGTTGTTTTGGTCGACCATCACTTGCTTAGTATAGCTCCTTTGTATTTTGGCTTGTTGGCCTCAAGTATGTGAATGTGTAGCATGCGTTGCTTGCATTATTTTGATGGTTTGGGACCACCCTACATGCTATTTTAGTCCCTTAGACATGCTTATTTGATTGCCTTGCATGCTTCTTTGAAGCCTTGAAAGCATGTGTTGTATGCTCCATGTTCTGACCATTATGCATGCCTTTAAATTTAAGTCACTTAGAGGCCATCTATGTGGTCTTTTGGATTTAGTTTTATGTGTTAAAACTCTGTTTTTGGTCGCCTAATGCATGCCATGTATGGTTGTGTTAAGTGTAGTCCATTACCTCTTTGGTGAGCCTTGAATGCTTGGGCCTTTTGCATGCTTTACTTGGTTTATTTAGTTGGTTTGGAACCTTCTATAACATGATTTTCAAAGCTTATGATGCATGCTAAGTGTCCATGATATCCCCTTTCAAGTGTGCTTGAAGGTTGCTTGCTTAGTGCCTAAGTGTTAAGTCTTAACATATGCATGTGTGTGTGTGTGTAGACTTTCTTGTTGGGCGTTATTGGCCACTGATTTTAGGCCTATTTAGAGTTGCCTAAGTCGTGTTTAAGTCCACCCCATTGTTTGGGTTTGCATGCTTGTCTTGTATGTGTGTTTGCATATTAACATCCTTACATTACATTGCCCATATTACATGCTAGCTAACATGTTTAGGATTGCATTACATCAATGCACATGCTTGGCCTCTTGAGATGAGCATGATAGAAGTTTGGCCCCTTTTTATGTTTGTTTGTTTTGCATGCATTTGAAATTAAAGTTGCATACTTGGTTCCTTGGGCCATCATGCATGGAAATGCGTGATTGGTGGTCCGAGAATCGAGGCACATGCTCCTTTGAGTCATTAACATGATAAGGAGTGTGTTTGGTGCATAAATTGCTTGAATTGCATTGCCATGCAAGTTGTTGCCCTCTGCTGCTGTGAGTTGCAGGTTCTGCAGACATTCAGTGCCGACCGGCAGTATATTGATGGCCGATGGATGAATTCAGTGCCGGTGGCCACATGCTTCAGCCGGTGGTGATCCCCATGATTCAAGGGAGCAGTCCTGAGACTTTGGCAGTCTTCAGAGGAGGAAAGCAGGGAAAACAGAGGCAGACTTTGCATGGTAGCGCGATTCCGAGCAAGTCCCGAACACGCGCCGCATCCAGCCCTCTCCCCGAGGGGTTTACTGCTTTAATTAGATTAATTAATCTGCTTAGTTAATTTAATGGGTTTGTAATTTAATTATTTGTATTATTCTTTCGGTCCCTCCGAGCGAGGGCAAATCTGTAATAAGTGTGGGTGCGTGTGTGCATGTCTTCCAACCCCCACTTCTTTCTCCCTTTTATTTACCTGCTTATGATGGTAGATTAGGGCACGTTTATTTTAGCATACCTTATGCAATGCATGCGTGCATCCATGCATTTGTTTACATGCACCGGGCTCGGTACGTCATACAAACTGCATCGTATTTTCAATTCCAACTTGAATACGTGCATCAAAATAAAGTGCATCTCACATGCCACTTTAGGGTCAGCCGAGCCTATCCTAATCACATGCTGTATGTGTTGCATTAGTCACTCTAACATGAACTAGAGCATGCATGTCTGCTAACTAGTTTCTTGTTTTGGCACGGAGTACGATGTAAGTATTTTACGCTTTAGCATACCACACACATGCGTGTGAATGTTAACATGACAGTATGCTTACCATGCGACTAAGTGCTTATGTGAGATAAACTGTTTGAATGCCTGTGGGTGGAGGTTGGATTGCTTGAGTTGGAAAACTCATTGAAATCCGTATTTTAGCCTACTTGCGAGTAGCAAAACCCGAAACGCTTTCAAACAAACGGATATGCAATGATTATTTCCGAATTAGGCAATCTAGTCTATACTTGTTTGCTGCGCGCATAACATAGTAATTCTAGGCTAATAATCGGTATAAGAGCATGTAATGTTTTCAAAATCGGATATCACGGTTAGTAGAGGCCGGTCTTCGGACCGGGCGAAAGGGGGTGCTCATAGCTGACCTTCCCCGATCGTACCCATGCTCCCGAGCCAAGACATTTGGTGATGACGGACACGTGGCCTTCGGCACCGAGTCAGGGTTTCCTAAATTCCCCCATTAAAAAATATTTAGGTGGCGACTCTGTAATCTGGCAAAGCAGTCCACGTTTGGCACTACTTTTCAAAAAATCTGTTTTTCTTCAAAACGATTTGCCAGAGTTGGACTCTTTGGTTCAGATTTAGAACCGCAACACAAAACAAAAGAGAGTCCGAGCTGTAGCGAGGTCCCCCGCGGGCTTGTTACAACAGGGAGAACACCGAACACCTACCGGCCACCCTGAAGCCATGTCGGCTACCTGAAAAGTCTGTCGCCACCTAAGTGGCCGGTCGGCCACAAAAACTGGCCGGTCGACCAGTTGTGAGAATTCTGGGCTATTTCGGTCTTTTTGCATGGAGATCTTTAAAAACAAATTCCAAAATCTCATTTCTTCACACCCATAGTGCCGAAATCACTTGCTCTTCATCCCTAGACACTTTTTCCTCTTAGATCTGTGCTTTACATGCGTTTTCCAACACCTCTCGCGAAGTTGATTCGCTAAAACCTTTTGATTTCCTCCATTTTGAACCGATTAAAATTTATTTTGGAGCTTTTTTCTCCATTCTTACCACTTGAGGTTTGTTTCCCTCAAGTTTGTCTTGAGTTTGACGCCTTTTCCCGGGCTTTGACTTTTTCTCCCACTTTCTCTCTCCGAAAGTTGACTTTTGTTGACTTTCAGCATTTTCTGCCTATTTTGCTCATTTTCGCCTACTTTCTCCCCTTCTTTCCAGATGGCAGACGACGTTCCACATGACGGGCGTTCTCTGGGAATGGAGGGAAAGCCTGAGTACATACCGTTGCTGCCTAAAGTGCGACCTTTCGATCTAGAGAGGTACCGCCCCGAGGCACATGCATTACCACTCAGTACAATCCGTCACTTTAGCGGGTTTGCACGACGCGCACGAGCAGATCTCCTGCTGTGGGAGCCAGAGTCTCATCTGTCCCACGGTGCCTCCAAGGTATGTACTACAATCTTACATTTTTGCGATGTACTTTACATTTCTTGCATAGCTCATACTTTTGCACTGTATTTCATCTGCTCATTCTGAACACACTCACACACTGTATTCCTTCTGCTCATTCCGAACACAGTTAGACTCCCGTTTTACCCACGAATATGGGTCCATCGTAGTGAGGGAGTGGTACATGGACCTCCCCGACGGCGTTTGCCAGATCATCGATGAAGTGGGGTTCGGTTTGTTCCGCACGAGGCTGTCGCACCTCATGGCGAGCAGGACCCTTTTGGGCGCACTGGTAGAGAGATGGTGGGATACCACCAACTCTTTCCATTTCTCTACCATCGGGGATATGACAATGACCCCATATGATTTTTCTATGTTGACGGGCCTTGAGGTGGAAGGCCGACTAGTCCCATACGACTCCGTTATGGGTGAGTGAGAGGCCGCTTAGACCTATTTGCTAGGAGCACACCCGCCTATCTTCCGATCAGGGATGGTCCGATACACCTGGTTCGCGGACCACTATAGAGGGACAGAACCAACGACTGTAGAGGGGACTAAACAGTATGCCCGAGGTTTCCTGATGTTCCTCTTCGGTATTACCTTGTTTGCCGACAGGGCGAACACAATCGGGCTATATCTTTTGAGCGCCTTAGTGGACCTATCTCAAGTTCGGCATTATGATTGGGGCAACGCCGGCCTCGCTACCCTATACTGCTACATGAGCTCGACCTCCCACGGGAGCGGGAACAGAGTTGGCGGCTATTGGAGAGCCTGGGAGGTATGCTTTACTTTTCTACTTTACATTTTTTGCCATGCTTTCTGCTTTGCACTTTCTGTACACTGCACACACATAGTCTAATCTCTGCTCTGCACTTGTACTTTCTTTACACTGTACTACACACCGCACACTGCACTATCTGTGTATTCTGCATTCTCTGCATTCTGCATTTTTTGAACGTTGCACACATACTCTGCTTTCCGCATTATCTGTGTTTATCTATATTCTCACTATCGCCCTCTTGTTTTTCAGAACTATGGGTGTACGCCTATTTCCCGATGCTTGCTCTAGAGCCGGAGGTTGAGACGCCTTTTAAGGTGCCATACTCGCATCGATACGATGATCGGTGCCAGCCGAGGACCCGGGAGACCCTCTCATTCCTTCGCCGGTATTTCGACATAGTGAGGACGGTAGAGGTAATTCGAAACTCACAGTTCTTTATGCTTTCACCTCCAATTCATTTTACATATCTAATGGCAACTAACCAATCTATGCATTTGTTGTCTGTAGGTCACATGGCAGCCCTGGGTGACGATGCCAGAGGGTTCCAGATTTCAGTTTGCCGGAGCTTGGGGTGCTTCTCGGTATTGGCTCCTGCTTGAGAGGCCAGTAGGACGAGCCTGGTTCCTAGGCAAGTGCTTCATGCGCCAAACGCTGGGTCTGCCATTACAGTCAGTTCCTTTACCACCTCCGCCTTCCATGCGAGCCACAGTGAGTCTTTCCCCTCAGGAGATCACTGACTTCATACGGGGCGCACATGCAGACCTATTCATTGGGGAGGGGGACTATACGACTTATCTCCAGACGTACCTCATGCCTCCGTTGATAGGTGTTCATGCTCACACGGGGAGGGCAGCTAACGTCCCTTTGTCGAGCAGGGCCCGAGTAGCAGATGCCCCTTCGACGAACAGGACCCGGGCACCGAGGGGCGGGGCTAGAGGGATACCCCCTGTTAGGCAGAGTTTTGGATGGCCAGACCTTCCAACCGAGCTGACAGGTTGGTGGTATTCTTGAGAGCCTTGTCAGATCCCGATTGAGCCTCCGTTGCCTAGTCACAGATATGTCAGGACACTCAATTCACCACCGGTATGCATTACAGCTTTCATTTATCACTCAGATACTCAGACATTCATTCATTCACTAATCATTTCAACTTGCATTTGTAGCCCTCCACCGGATATGCCGAGGGATTACTCAAGGTGTTGGCCTCATTTGAGGGCATGATCTTAAGGAGAGAGACGATGCTTAGCTCCCACAGCATTCAGGTAATTTTTCAACTTTCTTGCATTTTGGTTATCATATTTCTGCTGATATACTGAAATTGACATCTCAACTAAACATTTTCCCAGACTGTATTGATACACTGCATGTATAGATCATATCTGACACATTGCATTCACATATTGTACCTGACTTCTGCATGTACTCACCCTACACACCATACTTGTATCTGATACTCATATTATGGCTAATATATTCAAACTGCCTTTTCAGGTCACACCTCTACAGATAGGACCCTCAGAGTCTTCTCCAGTAGCAGGGAGAGAGATTTCGGCATGCGGCTAAGGGAGACGTTGGGAACCTATCATGCGCGATGATGATGATGATGAGACTAGTGAGGATGAGGAGCCAGCGAGTCCCCAGTCTGAGTCATCTGAGGGTGGAGACGACGGCACCGGCTCGGGTTCTGAAGGTGGTGGCGATGCTGAGGAGGGCTCTGAGGATGGGAGCAGAGGCAGCTCTGGTTCAGGCTCCGGCTTAGATTCGGATAGTGGCGCCGATGGCGATAGCTCCGAGTCCATGCCGAGGAAGTGGACGAAGAGGGCCTCTCGATCCTGAGATGGGTGGCACTGATTCAGATGTTTTTGCTTAGTTTTCTTTTTGCTAGTAATGTTAACACATTGTACAACCTTAGGCAGTTTTATTTTCTTTTTAAACTTGTTCTCTTTGTAAAAAGAAACCACGATTGGAATGAAAAAAAAAAACTTTTGTCAAGAAAACGTGTTGCATTTCACATTCTGAGCATCGCATTGCACCATTTTACACAAAAACGGGATTTAATGGAAATTGAATATTGTACATTGTCTTGACAATTGCTTAATCAGGGAGAGAACCAACCAAAACATAACAAACAAAATAGGACAATTCAACGGACAATGTAACAACTCAACAAACAACAACTCGATAAATGAAACAAATATAACTTGATAAGCAACAACAAAACAACTCGATAAACAAATTGCGAGAATGACTCAACAAAACCACAGCAGAATACATCCAGAGTAGAACAAAACACAGGTTTTCAGCATTCTCAACATGCAGAGAGACCGAGGCAATTATGCTGGAGACAAACAGTGGTTGTTGGCCACTTAGTGGTGATTGTCGGCCACAAAAGGTGGCCGGTCGGCTACCTTAACTAGTCGGTCGGCCAGTGATGCAGGGAGTCTCCAGATTGCTGCCACCTGTCTTCCACTGAGTAGGGATCTTCTACAAAAGTTAGGACTTCATAGTTTCTTCACTTCAGCTCTGTTTTTGCCACAAATGGAGCCATTCTTCACCGAAAAACTCTCCGATTGGATTGTAAATTTAGATGGCTTAGAAAAAGTGAGTTCCTGGGTTTTGGGATAAATGTACTATTCCAGCTAAGTCGTACTCCACTGTGTTTTCCGTTCCTTCACGACGCGGCTAGATGTTGGAACCCGGTTACGGATGTGTTTCGCTTCGAGGGACAAGAGATATGTCCCACGGTCGAAGAATTCCAAGCTTTGATGGAATCACTGTGTGATGAGGAGATCTTGCCCCAGTCTCGTTTTGGCCACATCCAAGCTTTAGGACGGATGTATGGGCTTACTTACACGATGCTTGATCTTTAGTTCACAACGAAGAACTTGACATTCCCAATCTCATTCACCGATTTTCTGACGTCGGCAACCGTGGCCATCGTCTTTGGCAAAGTTTTCGGCAGCATGCCCTTTGCTTGTATATGTTGGCTCATTTTTTGCTTGCCCCTGGTTTCGAAGGGTCTAGCATCTGCTTGATCAAAGTTGCCCAAGGCTTAAAAGAGGGCAAGAGCTGCATTGACTTGACACTAGCTGAGACTTTGATGGACTTGAATGCTTTCCATCGCCGAGAGACGACTAGGTTCGCAGGAAGTCCACTACTCTTACAGGTAATGTTTCCCGCCCTTCTCACATGTGTTTTTCACATCACTCGGCCCTCAGGCTCTGTTTTTCTCTCAAAACTCTTTTCTCGCTTTTCTCTCCACGTACACCTCTCTATTCTTTAATCTCTCTTATTTTTCATCCCTCCCCAGATATGGCTCATGGACAGGTTGAAGGTAGTGGACTCTTGTCCTGTATATTCAGCGCGCAGCTATGAGTTTCGCCAACGACTAGTTGATTTCCCGAACGAGGGGTGATGGTGCCACTGGATATGCAACAGATCTGCTGTTGACATTGCTTGGCGTTGCCCCTGGTTTGATCTGCTTGAGATAAGCTACAGCATGTGTCGACAACCCGGCATTCAGTTGATTGGCTTGACATACTATGTCTTCTATTTTCCATTCCGGTTCAGGCATCAGTTCGGACATGACTAGACTTGCCCAGAAGAGGGGATAGAGTACCCAACTTCATTTTCAATCCGAGGCTCACAGCTAGCTCGGTATTCCACTGCATGGAGGACAAGAGAACTTCTGGCTCCCGCTCCCAATTTTAGTTGCGCCCTTTCTGGCGAATGCAAAGCTTGGCTTGAAGATGAGGCACAAGCCAAGCCTACTTTGGCATCTGAAGCTTCCACAAGCTCTGGGAGGGGACGCAGGAACACCTGACTCAACTATGCCCCAAGTTTAATGCTTTAATCTGCACTTTCAAGTTTTCCTTTTGAATGTAATAAAAAGCAACTTCGATTTGTATCGAGAGTCGGAGAACTCTGTATTGAAATCAATGAAATTGAAGGTTGTGGGTACTGAAAATTTTCCTTTTGGTCCAAAAATGGTCTAAGTTGTAAAAAGATTAATTTGAACAAAATCAACTTTTATTAAAACTTTTCAAAACCATTTTCGATAAGGATCACAACTAGACACACTCATAATCTATCCTTGAGATATACAACCCCGAATCCAATAATTGGAAAGTTGCCCCTTGTTTGAATAGAACTGCACTGTAACCAGCTCTGATAGCAAAGATCACAACTGAACTCTTGGATGCAGAAGAGACAAAGATGACCAAAACAATCACATGGACACAGTTGATTTGGAAGTGTTTATGGCTGGACTTCAGAATAAAGTTGCCTACGTATCCCAAAGATGGGAATCAAGCCTTATGTAGTTCGGTTCGGGTTCACTCAGGTGTTAACACTCTCCTTTTGCGCTCTAACTTTTGCCAATGCCGCCCTTTCTGGGTTTTCAGCCTTGCGAGCTCAGTTTTTCTTATTTCAAATTTTTTGTGCTCTAACTTTCGCCTAGGTCGCCCTTCTGGGTTTTCGGCCTAGCGAGTCTCTCAAGGATAGTATTTCTTCAACTTGTCCATGTTGATTGGTTGGGAGAACTCGAGGGCATCTAAGTCCATAAGAATGACAGCTCCACCCGACCAAATAGATTTGATGATGTAAGGACCGGTCCAATTAGGTCTGAACTTGCCCCTAGGGTCATGGATGGGAGCTTAGTTGTCTTTGAGCACCAAAACCCTTTTTTCAGATTCCTGTACTTAACTTTCTTGTTGAAAGCCTTGGCAATCCTTCGTTGATAACCTTGGACGTGGTACAGTGCTTTCAGCCTCCTCTCATCGAACAGCATAAGTACCTCGAACTTGCTCTGCTGCCAATTTGCTTCTGCTATCTGGTACTCAACCATAACCCGCAGCGACGGAACCTCAACTTCAATCGGCAGAATAGCTTCCATCCATAAACCAGAGAATACGGAGTTGCCTCAGTAGATGTCTGAATCGATGTTCTGTAGCCCCAAAGAGCAAATGGCAGCTTATCTAGCCAGTCCCTGTAGGTTTCCACCATCTTCTGGAGAATGTGCTTGATGTTCTTGTTGGCGGCCTCAACAGCTTCGTTGGTTTGTGGCCGATATGTGGATGACTTATGAAAAGCCACGTTGTATTTTTCCAACAAGTCGATCACTTCTTTCTTGAAGTGGGAACCATTGTCCGAGATGATCTCATTCGGGACCCCATAACGACAGATGATATTATTCCTGATGAACTTGGCTACATGTGACGCTTTCAGCACTGTGTAGGATTGGGCCTCAACCCACTTTGTAAAGTAGTCTATTGCCACCAGGATGTACACATACTCGTTTGACCCCTTCGGAGTAACTGCCCCAATAACATCAATTCCCCAGACTAAAAACGGCCACGGTGAAGTCATGTTGTACAGCTTCGACGGTAGAATATTCATGCGATTTGCATGGATTTGGCATTTGTGGCATCGCCGAACAAAACCGATACAATCCTCCTCCATAGTTGACCAGTAGTAACCCTGTCTGAGAATTTTCTGAGCTAGCATTATTCCGCTCATGTGCGAACCACACTCTCCTCTGTGGATGGCCTTCATTAGGCGCTTCGACTCTTCAGCATCAACACATAGCTTATGCATTCCCAGATGGCCTCGTTTGTACAATTTACCCCCGCAGATGATAAACTGAGCAGCCATTCGCCGTATTGCCCTTTTATCTTTGGCATTTTCCCCTAGTGGATAAACCTCATTTTCCAAGAAGTTCCAGACATCATGATACCAGGGGTTCTGATCTTATACTTCATCTATTCCGGCGATCAGCTCGTAGGCCGGCACATACTCTGTTCAATAATGATTGGACGCATTCGGACTCCCAAAGGGATGTCTATCATGGAAGATAGAGTTGATAAAGCGTCAGCGAACCTGTTGCTCTCTCTTAACAGATGCGTGAAGGTTAGCTTCTCAAACCTGGGAATCAGAACATCCAGGGTTTGGTGATAGAATATCTTCCTTTCTTCTTTAACCTTCCAGTCTCCTTTAGCTTGAGACACAACCAGGTTCAAGTCCCCAATGACGTCCAACCATTTTGCCCCTAGTTCCAGGGCAGCTTCTAAGCCAACGATACATGCCTCGTATTCTGCTTCATTGTTTGATGCTTTGAACCGGAGTTTGAAGGCTAAAGGTATATGGGAATTGTCGGGTGCTATCAGTAACACCCCTATCCCATACCCGTACTAGTTAGACGCTCCGTCAAAGTACATAGTCCAAATCTCTTTTTCAACCTGTAGAATAGCCTCATTCGGGAACAGATACTCTACTGCTTCGTCTCCCTCCACTGGGTGATCGGCTAGGAACTCCGCTACCGCTCTCCCTTTCACAAACTTGCGAGTCATATACTTCAAATCAAATTCGGAGAGAAGAAGCAACCAACGAGCTAGCCTACTCGTAAGCGCTGGTTTCTCAAAGAGATATTTAATGGGATCCAATCTCAAAACTAGAATTACGGAGTGAGCTAACAGGTAGTGCCTCAACTTCCTGGTGGCCCATACCAAAGCTAAACAAGCCTTTTCTAGCGGAGTATAACGGGTCTCATATTCCAGCATCTTCTTGCTCAGGTAATAGATGGCCTTCTCCACTCTATCTTCAGATTCCTGTGCAAGTATGCAACCCATTGTCGTGTCACTTACTGACAAGTACAAAATCAACGATTTCCCCGGCTCTGGCGGTGACAACACGGGTGGGTTCTATAGATACTGCTTGATCTGCTCGAAAGCAACTCAGCATTGGTCATCCCATTGGAATTTCTTTCCTTTCTTTAGGAGACCAAATAGTGGTTCACAAGTTAAGGTTAATTTTGCAATAAACCGTCTTATGAATTGCACTTTACCCAGAAAGCCTCGCACCTCCTTTTCAGTCCTTGGTGGTGGCATTTCTAAGATGGCCTTAATCTTGGAAGGATTGACCTCAATGCCCCTTTGTGTAATCAAGAACCCCAGCATTTTCCCTATTGTGCCACCAAAAGTGTATTTCTGAGGATTCGGTCGCAACCGATACTCTCTGATCCGTTGGAAAAATTTCTTCAAGGTGGTGTAGTGACCCTCTTTTTCCTTGGACTTGACAATCATGTCATCCACATACACCTCAACCTCTTTGTGGATCATATCATGCAAGATTGTAGTTGCAGCCCGTTAATAAGTAGCCCCAACATTCTTCAGACCGAACGGCATCACCCTATAGTAGTAGGTTCCCCATAACGTGGTGAAAGCAGTCTTCTCCATATCCTTGGGTGCCATCAAGATCTGGTTGTACCAGAAAACCCATCCATAAATGAGAGCAATGCATGTCCTGCAGTGAAGTCCACAAATTCGTCGATGTGCGATAGAGGAAAGTTGTCCTTCGGACTAACTTTGTTCAAATCTCTGAAATCCACACACACCCAAATTCTGCCATCTTTCTTCGGCACCAGAACAATGTTGGCTAACCAAGTAGGATACTCAGATACTAGCAAGAACCCTGCATCTATCTGCTTGGTGACCTCTTCCTTGATTTTTAGAGCCCAGTCCGAGCGTATTCTCCGAAGCTTCTGCTTGACGGGTCGGGCCTCAGGGTCAAGAGGGATCTGGTGCTATACAATCTCAGGATCGATTCCAGGCATGTCTTCGTAGGACCACGTGAAAACATCTTTGACATCTTTTAATAAAGCGACTGAGCACTCACGTTCCTCCGACGACAACGTGGACCCGATCTGGACCAGAAGCGGATCTTTCTCAGTACCAATATTAATTGAAGTGATTTCATCAACTAGAGGTTTTACAAACCTCTCCTCCTCTCGAACAATCAAATGTTTTAAAACTAGAGGAATTTCTTCCTCATCGTTTTTATCAAAGTTTTGAAAGTCCTGATTAATGCAATACACAAGTGGCACAGAAAAGTACTCAGAAGCAATAGTGGTACCATTCTCATTCACAACGTCCAGTTCATCTAATTCCTCGGTTACAACTGACTCAAAAGAAAAGGAAAAAGACGACCTGGACAAAACAACGACATCTGGGTTATCAACCCCAGGAATACCGGACTCTGACTCAGAAGAACTAGAATCTGATTTTGACTCCACGGACTCTGTGGAATCAGATTCTGGTTCACTACCTGATTCAGAACTACTGGACAAAAAGCCCCCCTCGAACTGCCAAACGAGGGAGGGTGCGATAGATGTGTCCAAAATGCCAGAAGAAGGGCCCACAGCCGATTGATCTCCAATCATAGAAACAGAGAAGTCATCCCCCGAGCTCTCCGGTGTGATCTGAGGATCCGAGAGGAGACAAGCCGGTGTTGCTCCTATCTCAAGTTTTGTGCCATCGGACTCATTCTCTATACACTGCTCAGCCTTAGCTGGTAGGTTAGTCTGCTCTTCTGTAACTTCATCCCCTTGCAACTGTTGGTCGAAAAAGATCTCAAAGCCGGGCAAGCACCACTTTTCGAAATTCAGCTATGGCTCAGGAAAGCCACAAAACGGGAAATCTTCCCCCTCCCGGACAAAGCGGCCGTTCAGGGTTCCTTCAATAGGTCTATGCACCAACTCATAATACTTCCTAGCTTGTTTAGCCTTGGCCCTTCCTGCCATTTCCTTTCCCTTTCTTACCCAATCCTCTTTGGTAGGCGTGTAACCTAGACCAAAGGTATAAGGGTTGTTTGGCACTTTGGCCAATGCAATGATGCTCTTCCGACCACTCTTTCCCAATCCCATTCCCGGTACATGTTGCAACTTATTCATGAGGTAGACGGATTGAGCACTGACATATAACCCCTCATCAAGAGCCAGAATATCTTGCACTACTCGAGCCTCGGCCAAGGTGAACCCAGACAAAAAGACATCATCCTCGCCATGTACAGTTTCCAAGACCGGTGTTGTAACCTCCGGGCGATGTGTGGAAGAGTTCCTAAAAACAATAGCTACCCCTTCCCATGGGGGTACTTCAGCATCTGATGTGGAGTGGAAGAGATAGCTCTTACTTGGTGCATCCACGGCCGTCCAAGGAGTAAATTAAAGGTGGCCGGAACATCCAAGACGTGGAACTCAATGTCCTATTGTGCCGGGCCAACCTGGGTTCTAATCCGAACTGTCCTCATCACTTCTCGACTTGTATTGTCATAAGCCCGAATCACTGGGCCGTTGGTACGAAGTCTGCAGGTTTTAACCCGATAGCATAGGCTGTACGTGACGGATACACATTAATTGCAGACCCGGTATTAACCAAGACAACTGGTATCCACTTTCTTTACATTCCATAGAGATGTATAGTGGCTTGTTGTGCTCAAAGCCTTCAGGTGGCAATTCTTTATCGTTGAAAGTCAAAGTTGGTGAAGCACCACTCGAGAAAACTAGTCCCACTAACTGCTCAGGGGTTGTGCCAATAGAGAGCTTAGCCTTATCCATTGCTGATAGAACGGCTTGTCTATGCACTTGTGAAGCCATGAGCAAACCCCAGATGGAGATGTCTGCTTGAATCTTTTTCAGTTGCTTCAGTACAGCTTCCTCTTCCAACAGTTTATCTTTCTGTTTCTCAGCTTCCTTATCTTTCCCTAATGCTTCTAATTGGTCCAGGTGTGGGGGCTTAAAGTAACGCCCACTCCGAGTCATGTGATCAACTTCCTCGGTATACCATGTATCATCTACCAGATTCTGTCCCCAGTCTTCATCCGTGTGGGCAACACGTAAATTGTCATCTTTCCACCACATTCCCTCGGCAACCGACGGACAACTGTCCGGTTCTAGTGTAATCATTCCCGTGTTCATAACACAATCAGTCCCCGCAGGGTCTTTCGCCTTTCTAACCCTCTGGTCAGTCTCGGTTCTTTCTTGCTCGAACCACTTCAGCGCGGCCTCATGTTCTGTATCAGCTGTACACAAGCTACCCAATTCTTGAGCAAAATTCTTAGTACCGGTGCTCTCTGGAAACTTCCCCTTGTTGTCGACCATTCTGGCCATTGCAGACGTTCCTATTTCCAACTGTCCCTACTTCGGTTGAGACCCCTCATCAACATTCGGCTCATCACTAAGCCACCCTGCATTATCCGTTGATCCGTTCACATCAAACCAGCTGATCTGTATATTCCCAGATCCTGTTCATCAAAGAACTGCAGATTACTGATGTCCTCCTCAAGCTCAACTGAGTCATCCAGCCCCTGGCTTGGCCTGTCCTCCCGGACTACATTAACCTCCATTCCCTTCGGTAATTCCACCCCTGGCTTGGCCTGATCAGTTGGCACAATGTAACAGCAAGGGTTGTACTCTTCTTCAGTTAAGCTCACGGAGCCCTCAGGCATGCCTTCTTCTACCACAGCCACCACCACGGGTTCAGGTTGGGATATGGACGTGCTCATCATGCACAAGCCCGTGCTTTTCGGGATGAACATCGTCGGCTTAGGTAGGTGGGAAGGGGTGATGTATATGCTAGGGTCGTATGGGACGACCATTGTTTGGATAAGGTTTACTTACCTGGGTGGAGGAGGGGGTTGGTTATGTGGTAGGAGAGGGTTTGTAGTGACGTTAGGCTTCTCAGGAGGCGCTATCGCTTTGTTGTCAATGAGATCCTGAATCTCATGACGGAGTCTAAAGCATAGGTCGGTGTCATGACCATGCTGCTGGTGGAAAGCGCAATACTTGGCCAGGTTGTGTGCAGGAGGGAGAGGATTAGGCAATGAGCGCGGTTCCAGGGGCTTCAGATACCCCTTTCTGATCAGGACCCTCAAGGCCGCCGATAGAGACATGTAGAGTGGGGTGAAAACCCTTTGGCCTCGGGGTGGGTACTTTGCAGGTTGTGGGGTAGTTCCGAATGTACCAGTAAAGGAGGTGGCTGTTTTTGGTGTGGTGGTGACCATGCCTCGCAGCTGCATTGCTACTCGTAACCGCATTTGAACTGTATGTAAAGGCCCTTTTGGGATGCTCCTTTTCATAGTCAATCAGACCCTGTTTCATCGCATCCTCTATCTGTACCCCTATCTCATGAAGGTCAGCAAATGTAGGTAGGGGTAGGACTATCATCGTTTGCAGCAACTTTGGTTGCAGATTACGAACGACCATTCTTATCTGGTCCTTCTTAGCTGGCCTGGTGGTCATCATGGAGGCCTTGGCCCTCCACCGAGTGACGAAGTCGGAGAAGCCCTCCTTTGGCTCTTGTCGAGTAGCCTCGAGATCACGAGTTGTGACCTCAATTTGAGTGTTATAAGAATATTGGGCGACAAAGGCCTCGATCATCTCTTCCTAACTCTTTTCACAGAATCCTCCAATTTATGCAGTCTATTCAGGCCCATCGGTCGTAGAATATCTGAAAATAGCCGTAAGTGGACCATGGGATCACCTGAACCGTCGAAGCGGTCTATGTGAGGCATTTTAAATATATCCGGCAATGTCACCGCTGAATCTATGTAGCCATCCTCTATGTCCAGGATCGAGTTAACTTTCAGAGCGGTAGGGTCGACCTCGAACTCAAAGGGGGCCTCCGTTGGGTAGACCGGTGCTTTGGAAGTTTGGGGTGGAATCGGATCCACTGAGATGTCCGCATTTTCCTGAACATTGGCTATGGGAGCAGGAGCTCTAGGTACTGGAATATCTACAGGAGGTGGGTGGGATGCAGAAGCTGTTGCCTGCTGTGGTTGTTGTTGCTGTTGCTGTTGAAGCCTAGCAATCAGTTCAGCCTGCTAGGCTGCAACCTCTGTTTGGCGAGCGGTAACTTCCGCTTGGCGAGCAACGTCCCGCTGCATGGCCTCGATGGTCTGTTGAAGTTGGAGCATCATATCCTTCATACTGACTGAGGGGTACTGATCCGTAAGAATCGGTATATACTCTGTTTCTGAGGTGGAAGCAGAAAACTGGGCCCAACTGCGCACAAGTGACGTAGATAGTGACTGTTGAATTGGCGACTGCTAAACCAGTGATCTATGCCTGACTGTCCTCCGTCTTATAACCAGGGGTAGCGAAGCAAACACTGGTTGTTTTCCAATAAGATCCTCAGATCAGTAAATCCTTCTGACTTTGGTCCAGAGTGCGGGGGGAAACTGCCTCGTCGAAAGCAATTGTGAAATACTACCTTGTAAAAAGAAAATAAAGCAAGAAAAGAAACAACAATCAACAAACGCATAACATCTCGGCTTAGACAAGGACAACACACAGTTGAAATCATAAGCTAGACAATCTGTACTCAAACACTGATTTCTGTCCCAAATTTCGGCCTCAAAACTAATACCCTCAAACTGAGACCCAGACTTGCAACTGATACATGCATTCTTGCAGAGTCACACTCTAAAAGCACATATCAAGCAAGAGAGAGCCAAAACACCCTATGCTGGGGTAGGGTTTCCCTGTCCTACTTTCGTCAGGAGCTAGGGGTTCACTACGAAAACATGCGGTTTCAAACAATCCTGTATTCGAGTGAGCAACTTGTCCTTGTTTGGAATAGTCTCTAAGGCTTTCGATATGCAACTAGGTCAGTTGGTCAAAAAAGGGTGCCTCAGCAAGACCACCTAATATACATCTCGCTTCTAACTCCGAGAAGTGAAAAGAGGATCAAACGGTACAGCGGTAGTCCAGATCCAAGGTTTGTGTTTTCATCGTGGTAGAGCCCGTAACCAGTCAGCCTTACAGCACGCTTTTCCAAGCGAGCCTCCGGCAAACCACTCAGGAATAGCAGATGGCAAACACTGTGACTTAGGCACACCAATGCAAATGCCATGCAAAGAAACACATAAATGTAGATAAAACAACATATCATGAGTTCGAGTCAAGTTCTCTAAATCCCCAGCAGAGTCGCCAGAAACTGTAGACTCGACTTTCTTCGTGCCCCCTTTCGGAGAGCTCGAATTGGTCCTACAGTTCGGATTCCTGTCACGGTTCTGAATCTAATCTCACAAAGTGCAATGTGAGACTGATAAACACCAAAGTGTCCAATCTGGCAAATCATTTTGGAAAATCAGATTTTGAATCAAATAATGCCAAAACTAGACTGCTTTGCCAGATTACAGAGTCGCCACCTAAATATTTTGTTTTGGGAAATTTAGGAAACCCTGACTTGTGCCAAAGGCCACGTGTCCGTCATCACCAAAGTTGCCTCGGCTCGAGAACTTGGGTACGAGAGGGGAAGGTCCTGAAATGAGCACCCCCGCTGCCCGATCAAAGGATTAGCCTCTACTAAGCATGATATGTTGTTTTATAAACCTCATGTGTTCTTATTCCAGTTATTTAGCTAACCTTACTATGTGACGCACACACAATCAAATATAGACTAAGTCGCAAGACTTGGAACAAATCAACTAATGTTTGTTTTCGAAAATGGTTTGAAATTGCCACCCTCAAGTGGGCTAAAATGTGGATTTGCCACCTCAAGTGGGCTTAAAACATGATTTGCCACTTCGCAAAGTGGGCTTAAAACTCACAATCATCGAATTGTTCCAATTCAAGCAACAAAGCCTTCATCCACAGGCATTCATGCAGTTTAGCATTTAAGCAAATAGCCTCATGGCAAGCATGCGAAACATGGCATCACTCACACTCATGCAAGTATGCTAAAGCGTAAAATTTACAGTGTACTCCAAGCCAAAAGAAAAAAACTAGTTAGAAACAATGCATGATCCTAACTATGTTAACAATGCCTAATGCAACACATATAGTAATGTGACTAAATAGGCTCGGCTATCTAAGATGGCATATGAATGCAACAATTTTGATAATATGCTTTGAAACACGTATTCAAATAAGTATTTGAAAATACGATGCAGTTTTGAATGATACGCCGAGCCTCGGTGCATGCAAGACAAATAGATGCAAACATGCAAGCATAAGGTATGCTAATTGAAACATGCCCCTAATCTAACCATTGAAAGCGGATAAATAAAAGGGAGAAAGAAGTGGGGTTGGAAGACATGCACACACACTTATTACAACATTGCGCCCTCTCGAAGGAGGATTCGAATAAATAAGCTAAGCTAATTATTACAAAACAAAACTAATTAACTATTCTAGTTAACTAATTATTACAACACAATTGAATAACTAGCTATGCTAAGTTAATTAAGTACAACACTTGAATTGAATAATTAGCTATGCTAACTAACTAATAAAGCGATTAAACGGCCCTGAGGGACGAGGGATGCATGCATGCTCGGTTGCTTCCTCGCGAAAATGCCCTTGCCTTGCCATCGGATGCCTCTGTTTGCATTCATTTGATCTCTAAAAATTGCACCAACTTCCAGATTGCCTCTGCTCCAACACAGAAACACATTTGCACAAAAATTCACTGGTGGCCGGTCGCCCACAAAAAGTGGCTCTCGGCCACCTTAACTGGCCAGTCGGCTAGTTTAAGTGGCCGATCGGCCACCCCTTTTTTCAGGCTTTTGTTTTTGCTGCAACAGAGAGCAACATAGGCAAAGCAATGCATTTTTCAAGAAATGTGTGTACTGCCACACTCCTTATCATTTCTCAAGCTCAATGGAGTGTAGTACTTGGTTCTCAAGCCACCAATCAAGCATTTTCAATGCATGATGGCCAAAGAGTGAAGCTTGTACAAGCTTAATGAATGCACAAATAAGACTCAAAGAAGCACCACCCTATCATGCATGATCCCGGGCGACAGCGACTAAGAAACGTGACACGTTTCATCACTTTGAGTATGAAACGTCCCACATTTCTTGTGTTTGGATTAACATCCAATCCAAACACATGCAATGCAACACAACATGCTTAACTTGCTCAAGTTTTACTTGTCATGTTTTGTTTACACATTTTACAATATCGATTAGTCCTTTAGCCGATTAAGTCCAAAGTGAAAGTCCTCTAATTGGAAAGAGGTCCTAAGCCACAAGTGCCTTGAGCATGAAAGAGGCCTTATGTTGTTGGTTAGTAGAAACCCTCAAGGGAGGATTAAAACCATTAGGCATGAGAGCCTCAATTCCACACTCAAGCCAACAAGGGGCTCAAGTCCACTTTCAAAACAAATTAAAAAGTGAAGAATAGAGGGAGGTTGCAGACATTTCAGTGCTTATATGGCATGCAAAAAGACACTAAATCATGCAAGCAACACATGCAAGACATGTTCAAAAGCCAAAAACACTAAACTAGTGAAGAGCACTACACTAGAGGCATGCAATAACAACCTCAACTGACCAAACCAGCTCAAAACAGAGCTAAAACATGCCAAAGCAATGGCTAAAACATGCTGAGATTGAAACATAAAAGACTAGAAAAACATGCTCACATGTTAGCTTGCAAACAAGACTCAAAACACAACTCTCAAGATCAATGAAAGAGTGAAACAAGTGAGAGTGTGACAGAGCTATATGCACTAAAATCACATGCAAAATGATGCTACAACATGCAAGCCACTCAAACACTTCATGCTTAAAGCCTCAAAACAATGAGCTAGTGAAGACCATTACACTATAGCCATGCAAACACAAGCCTCGAAGGACTTAACCAGCAAAAATAGAGTTAAAGTAGGCCAAAATAATAGATAAAACAACTTGAAGTTAAGCTAACACAAGCTACAAAAATAGGCTAAACCATTAAGTATGATAGACTAGTAAGCACAATTGCACTACAAGTACAAAAAGCAAGCAACAAATGCTCCAACCAACCCAAAACAGAGTTGAAACATGCAAAAATAGGGCCTAAAACATGTTGAGATTAAGCTAACACAAGCTACAAAATCAAGCTAATATGTAGTGCTAACTAAGCATGCAAGAGAGACACAAGGAGGAGAGGCTAACCCCTCCACTTTGGGACTTCAAAACATACTTGTTACCACTGAAATAACTCTAAATTTCTGTGGTTTAAAGGCCCAAAAGTTTGATTTAAAGGTGGTAAGAAATGGCACAAAAGGCTTCACAAGCCAAAGAGCAAAAAGAGGAGACAACCCCTTAACTCAACAAGGCTCAAACCACCATTTTGAAACCTTAAAAATAGTGTTTTTTATGGTTGAAAAACCAGGTCAAAACAATGTAAAAAGATAGCCAAGCAAGCAACTAAAACAAAGCTTAAATGAGGTAAGCCTAATACCTTTGAAGCACAACACTAAACAGGTCCAAATTGCAGCTCAAACCAACCTTAGAAGCTTAAACCAAGCTTTAAAGAACCTCAGCTCCAAGATGAAGGTGTTTGGTTAAGAGTCTTAGTGCAAAAGTGTAAAGAATTCTCACTTTCAAGCACAAAATAGGGAGAGAGAGAGAGAGAATTCTAGAGAGAGAATTCTAGAGAGAGAGGAAATTTGCTCACAAAATATCCAACCTCTTCAAATGGGGAAGAGACCCCCCATTATATAGAAATACAAGCCAAAGGCTTGCATTCATCTCTCCATACACGTGTATGGAGATGGCATTCAGTGATCAACAGCTGGTACAGCTGGCAAACAAAATATCTGAAAAAGGAGAAAAATGGCCATTGGCCACTTTAGGTGGCCGGCCGGCCACCTCACCTAGCCGACCGACCACTTCAAGTGGCCGACAAGGCCAAAAAGTGGCCGACAAGGCTCTTCCCCACTCCAGGCAAGAGGCACCAAGGTTTGGTCCAAAAATAAGCACAAAACAAAGAGGGTTTAGAGGCTCAAAGACAAGGCATTCCGCCGAGAACTTCGGGCACTCAAAACGAGCACAAACAAGCACAATCATCAAGTGCACAAACGATGACATCTAAGTCTTGAGGTCGGTCAAAAATGGGGTGTCTACATCAGGTAATGTACCCTGCAAACAAATTTCAAGTCATGTAGTCACTTGAATAATGGCATTTTGAACCTAACATTGCATTGTCAATCACTTGATCCAAAATGTATACAATTAATAAGCTATATATGATTTATACTATTCAAAGATTCATCTTGAACTTCGTAAAGTTCTTGTAAATTGGACCAAATTCACCTTCTCTAAGCCTTTTTTTTTTTTTAGAAAAATGTTATATTGCTGTAAGTATAATATCTAACTGAAATGAAGGAAAGTCTTGCAATTTCTCATGCTTCTCTGCTTGCAAATTTTCATTGTTGTAATCATGCCAAATCTTCTTCCAGCCAAGTCAAGTAATTCAACTTCTGAGCTATTTCCATCATCTTCTACAAAAAAGAACAGAGAATTAACTAATAGTGGGTTGTAATTGTAATAGAATTGTGGAAATCACTAGAAGATTGTAATTACCTTTATGTACATGTGTTATTTTACATGTCCATTGGTAGTAGATACAAGAACCAAGCAGTGTTACCACTAGGAATACTGATAGACTTGTGATTGTAATTATTTTTCCTTTTCTTCCTTCCTACAGCAAATGATCTTTACTTAACAATTATTTATATCATGTCCATTTGGTGTACAGTGCTCAATGATAGTAAGAATTAAGGAGTAAAGTACACTGTTCACCACTAAATTATTATCAAATTCTAACTTTTGTCTTTAACCTATAGATTTTCTGAATTTGGTCATTAAACTATTGAATTTTTCTTAATATGACTTAGTTTATAATAACTAACATCCCATTTTTTAAATTTTTTTTTTTTGGATAAGTAAGTTGTTAGACCATTTTAATATCTTTAATTTATTTTTTATTTTTTTGGTGACCTTTTGTTTTGTTTATGAATGAAGATTAATTGGAAGGTCATGGGCTTGGTGGTGAGTTAATATTTGGAGGTTTTGGGACTCTCCATTTTCTCTAGTTTAATGGTCATTAGTTTTTGGTGTAATTTGTAAGGTCCTAGTCATCTATAAATTGTTCCTCTAATCTACTCTTTTCTAGACCAACTATTTTTTACACTTGAGAGATTACTGGCCAAAGAAGGGCGTTTTTTCTTGGTGGAGCTTTGGGTTCATCATCTTGTGCAGAGTTAGCCTGAACCATATGACAAGTGGTCAAGCTGTTGTATCCTGGATGGGAAAAGTCATAGTTTAGTGACTGTTGTATCGGCATTTGGGTTCTTCCTACTGCAGTGGGCTTGATCTCCTTAAAGAAAACGAGATATTCATGCCTTAGCCTGATCTATTTGTATCTCATTTTATTTGCATTATTTATCAATAAAATATATTTCTTTTAGTATTTTCACCAACAATTTTAAGGAGATCAAAATGGAATAAGTAACAAAAAAATCAATGACAGAATTGGAGATCTCAACAAACCTTTCTAGTTCAAAGGAGTTCATTTTAAGAGGTGGAAAGAAAAGTACTTTTTTACCTCAGCCTTTTGAAAGTTGCTTATGTTCTGACCGAGAAAAACCCAAACAAAATCCCAACCGAGGAGATAAATGATGAAGACTACGAGGCACATGAAGCAAAAGTGGCTTCATACAATACAAATGAGTATAAATGTCATTTTTATCTCTTAAATTGCTTTGCTGATCAATTTTATGATTACTATGACACCACTTACACTTCCGTAAAGAAAATTTAGAAAGCTTTACAAACTAAATATGATACTGAGGAGGCAGGAGAAAAAAAGTATGTAGCTAGACCATTTTTTTGCTTCCAAATGGTAAATGAAAAATCTGTTGTGAAACAAGCACAAGATTTCCAAATGATAGTTGCAGAAGTAAGATCTGAAAGCATCAAGATTGGTGACAACTTGGTAGTTGCAGGACTTGTTAACAAGTTACCGTCATCTTGGAGAGAATTCCAAAAGAACATGCACCACAAACAAAAGGAGACTTCCTTAGAGGCGTTGATCACTCGCATCCGAGTCGAAGAGGAGGCTAGAAGCCAAGATGCATTAATAACACAGGAGGGTGATGACAATTCCACTACAAATGTAAACTTTGTTTCAGCAAATAATAACTTACCCAAAGGTCACAATTCGAAAAATGCTTATTTGAAGCCTTATAAGAAGAATATGAAGAATTATGGTAAACCTCACAATAAATGAATTAATCCAAAAAAGAACCAAGGTCCACCACCTCCACAAAATTTTACATGCTTTGTCTGTGGCAAAAGTGGGCATATTGCTCGAACTTGCAACTTCCGAAAACGTGCACCTGCCCCAAAGGCTAACATTATCGAGAAGCTATTTGTAGCGATGATTACAAACATTTGCATGGTTAATTATGTGGACGGTTGGTGTGAAGATTTTGGTGCTAATAGACATGTTTGTTATGATAACGCTTGGTTCAAGGTGTATACTCCCTTTGATGATGAGAAAACAATTATGCTTGGTGACTCTAGTCAAACCAAGATACTTTGGAGTGGTGAGGTTGACCTTAAGTTCACCTCTGGACGTGTGCTTACTTTAAAAGATGTGCTTTATACACCGTCCATGAGGAAGAATTTGATGTCAAGTTATTTGTTGAATAAGATTGGCTTTAAGCAAATTTTGGAATCTGATTAATATGTAATTACCAAGAAGGGTATTTTTGTAGGTAAGGGTTATGCTTGTGATGGGATGTTCAAACTGAATGTTGAGATTAGTAAACCATCTACCAATTTGGTTTATGTGTTGTCTTCTATTAATTTTTGGCATGCTCGCTTGTGTCATATTAATAGTAAATATGTGAGAATCATGAGTAGTTTAGGATTAATTCATAAAGTGACAAAAAAAAATTGAGAATTACCAAGAGGCCTCATAAAAGTGTTGAGAAAAATACTGAATTGCTAGAATTATTTCATATTGATTTGTGTGAGTTTGAAAGAATTTTAACTCGTGGTGGTAGCCGATATTTTATCACTTTTATTAATGATTTTGTTTGTGTATATTTATTAAAAAATAAAAGTGATGCTTTTAAGAAATTTAAAGAATTCCTTCTTGAAGTGGAAAATCAATTCGGTAAAAAGATTAAAAGAATTAGAAGTGATAGAGGTCGGGAGTATGAATCTCTTGGATTTAACTCTTTTGTTCAGTTATTAGGAATTATTCATGAGACTACTCCACCATATTCACCTTCATCTAATGGCGTAGCTAAAAGAAAAAAATAAAACATTAATTGACTTGATAAATGTTATGCTTATTGATTGAGGTGCTCCCTTAAATCTTTGGGGCGATGCTATTTTCATAGCTTTCCATGTGATAAATAGAGCGCCATACAAAAAGACTAAAATTGTACATTATGAGTTGTGGTGGGGGCATAAACCAAATCTAGGTTATTTGAGAGTTTGGGGTTGTTTAGCTTTTGTGAGGCTTGCTGTAGCAACCCCGACCTCTGATTAACGTTAATTCATGATTTAATAAGCCTAATCAGTGATTAAGTAGAAATTTTGAAATTAATTGCATGTGTGTTGCATTATTTGTGCTTATATCTGTCTAATGTAGAAATATCTGTTTGAGTTTTTGTTTTGTTCTATGAATTGAAAGCCTTATCGGCATCCGATCACGAAATTGGCTTGATTTATGTGCTATTTAGGATTTTTAGAACATTATGGTAGGTTTAATTAAAATTCTAATCGGAACGATTAAATTAGAATAATTTAATGTTCAATTGATTAGTTGATCAACAATTTAATTAAACTATTAACCAAGCCTATATAAGGCTCCCATATGTGCTTCATTTCTTTTCTTCAACACATCTTTGAGCCTATACAAGCAGACAAAACGTGAGAGATGAGAGAAAGGAGAAACGTTGGGCTCAAATTAAAGGATTTGCTAGGAATTGAAAGAATTGAACTTAAAGATACAAGAGGCAAGCTTCTAACCCTCTCTTTGACATGCCTAGGTAAGAATTCAACCCTTAGATTGTTCAAATATGATATCTAGACCTCGAATTCAGGAGAATTAAGTTGAATAATGAAAGAACTAAGCTAGAAATAAAGAAAATTGAGCCATTCATGCATGCATATAGCATAGCATTTTAAGTTTGTTTTTAAAGAATTTCCACATGGATGTTTTCATCACATTTCTTACCATTTGACCTTAATTGATCATGTTTTGGAGAGTCTAAGTTCATAGTCATTCATGCAAGTCATGTTCATAGCATATTCATTCAAGTTGACTTTTGATCAATTGGTATGCTATTGGGCCTCGATTTTACGAAATGGTTCTGAATACAAGATGTTTTCCAAGTTTATACAAGTTTCCTCAAGTTTTTGGCCCAAAAGGATGAGTTTTAAAGTGTTTGATTCGAGTTTTGAGCTTGGGAATGCAATTTGGAAATTCCAAATTCTGCTCTTCTGCTCTTCCGTTCGAGCGACAAAAGCTGTGCTCGAGTGACCACTCTGTGATCTTGCGCTTCTGCTTGAGCGACCAAAAGTTGGCTCAAGCATGAAATGCAAGCTCCCAGAAGTTTACACATTTTGCAAGTCGCTTGAGCAACAAGCGTTGTATTCGAGCGAGGGCCCCAGTCTCACGCTCTAGCAACTGTTAAGCGGCCATCGAGCGGAGAATTCATTCAACCAGTACTTTTTTACAGTTTACAGACCCCTCGAGCGAAGGAAGTTGCACTCGAACGACCCTTCATATGTTTTCATATCCACTCGAGCAAGGGAAGTTGCGCTCGAGCGAAGCCCCTATTTTCAGCAAGTTTTGTTAAGAGTTCCAAAGTACATTTTGGCATCCTCATTGCATCCTAGACATTCTTAGGCCATAATTAAGACCGAATAATGAGGATAAGACTTAGAAACTGTGACGACCCAGAATTTTTCCCTCCGCTCGAGCGGAAGAGTTAACGCTCGAGCGAACTTTTGGGGTTCTCAGCAATTGTGCAGATGGCTTGAGATTCTGGGAGTTGTGATTTCCCGCTCGAGCGGGGAATTAGACGCTCGAGCGGACTGCCTTGTTGGTCTACGCGCTTGAGCGCAAGGTTGGGCGCTCGAGCGGGTCACCTGGTTAAGTTTAAATTTCTGAGGCACGTAGGTTCGTTTTTGGACATTTTATTAGTGTATTTAGAACCTTCTTATGTTATTTTGGAGTATGGGTTGAGGTGGTAAAATGAAAGTAAAGTAGGATGGAACCAAAAGCTTTAATTTGAATGATTCGTTTACGAACAGCCGCCACTCTTTTGCCCTTTTCTTTTTCCACACTTTGAATTTGGATGTGAGGTTAGAACCATTGGAAAGCTTATTTTCGGGGCTTCAATTTGGACACAAGAACGACCTAAAACGGAGCCCGAATGGGAGAGTTACACCTATTCAAAGTTTCGAAATCTGTGCTGAGGGCAGGTCCGCTCGAACGGAAATAAGTCCGCTCGAGCGGGAATAGCGGGTACAGCAGCTTTAAATCGGGAATTCTAGATCATTTTTGATATTTTCTTTTCCCCTCTCCTTTCTTCTCACTCTAAGTCCGAAACCCTAGCCCCAAAACCTTGATTTCCTCTACTTTGATCAACAATCCACCATGGTTTTTGGCATCTAGGATGGAGAACTAGGGAGGATCAACGTTTTTACCCGATTAGAACTTGGATTTGTGAAGGTTTCTTCTCAAGCTCACCCCTTTGCTTGATTATTGAGGTAAGGGTTTTAAGACTCTTTAATATTTACATCCATAGATAGATTTGAGGTATTTTCATTGTATAATTGTACAAATTTTCATTTATGTTATGTATATAGAAGAAATTATGAGATTTTGGGAATTTTGGGTTTGAACATTGGGGGTTTTAAGGTTTGTGATGTTGGGAGTTAAATTGGTGGGTTTAAATGATGGATTGGGAATCCTAGATGTAGAATCATTGGGAAAATTGGAATTAAAAGTGGTGATTTAAGAAGTTTGATTTTTTGTTAAAAAACCCTTATTTTTCTTGAAACCTTAGGTTGATTAATGATGATAATCAATGAATTGGCCCAAATTGAAAGTAGAGTAATGAAATTGAGATATTGAATTAGATGTGTTCAAGTTTAATTGGAATTTAGAAATGTTTGGAAATTATGTTTAAAATTTTGCGAATGAACTTTGTTATAAATGTTGGAATTAATGCTATCATGTAAAGGAAAAAATTAGAGAAATAATCTATGACTGACATGGATGATATGATCTCGGTTTTGGAATATTGAAATGAGATTCAAGGGTTTATTTTGCATTATGTTGAATTGCAAATGGTTTTAATGAATTAAGTGGTGTTGACTTTGTCGGATTATATTGTGTTAACTAATATTGAATTGAATAGACTATGATGAATTATGTTTGAATTACGTGAATTGTATAGGGTCAGCTACAGGGCGGACCAAGCACCTGAACACTGTGAGTAATAGTACTATATATGTACATCAATTACCGTTGATAATTATTGTTATTATTCACATTCTGTTTTTCCATGGCAATTATGCTAACATTGTATTTGAGAATTGGTGTGAACATAGAAGGATTTGGCATCCATTGATATGACTCTGAAACTATTCTGTATTCCGCCCACGATTAATGGTTATCGGTAATGTGCTATAATCTATATAGTATTGTGTTTAATTTACTGTTAAAAGACATTATTAACATTCTGTTATCCGTAGATTAACCTTAATAATTCATGGTGAACAAATGGAACAATGATGCTTATGTATCCCGAACTATTCAGTTTTATCAAGGATGGTTTAAGACTGTTATGAGATAATTATTTTGTTCCTACAAATAGCATTGCGATGGCACATGTACAATTTGTGAGATACCTTATAGGTATTGCTAATGATTACCATTGGTATTCTGTTAAACGTAAACTAATTACGTTAACTCATGTAAATGATTGAAAGAATCTGTATGCCTTTGTCTAACTTGGGACTAGTCAGTTCTGATGATATCTGAAGTTATTTTGCTTTATGGGTTGTCCCGAGATCTATTGATTTATGGTATAGAACTATGGTATCTACGTATTTCTGAAAGTGTTCAATCTGTGAAATGTGTTCACCATTTGCTAACAAATATCAGCAACGTTCTGTTAAACTTATAATATATCTGTTTATTTATGTGATTAATGGGAAGAATATGTTTATATGTATTAATCTGTTCTGATGTTTCTGGTATGGAGCAACTGCTGTACGGAACTAAGTGTACACCTTGTGGTGGAGCCACCTCTAGAATCCGTACGAGCCACCTCTTCAGTCCATACATCTGTTATTCCTGTTACTACGCTTTATGCGTCCTGTTACCACGCTTTATGCGTCCTGCTACCACGCTTTATGCGTCCTGTTACCACGTTTTATGCGTGCTGCTACTACGCTTTATGCGTCCTGTTACCTACGCTTTATGCGTCCTGTTACCCACGCTTATGCGTTCTGTTACCCCACGCTTATGCGTTCTGTTATTTCTGTTATTTCTGCTATTCTGTTATTTCTATTATTTCTGCTATTTCTGTTATTTCTGATATTCTGTTATTTCTGTTATTTCTGCTATTCCTGTTATTTCTATTATTCCTGGGCCGATGGCCGTTCTGATATGTCTGGACCCATGGTCGTTCTGCATCTGTAGGCCTACGGCTGTTCTGTATATACTGGGCTTAAAGCCATTCTGTTACGAAAATTGGACCCATGACTGTTTTAGGAATAATCACGGAATGTAGTTAATCATATGTATCTGCAGTTACATGTTGGATTATTCAGGTTAAACATTGCATTACTTATGTACTATTATTCACTGAGTTCGCTCATTATATATTTTGTCTGTCTGTTCTGTAGGTAATCGCCTTGGGAGTCCGTCTTAACCCTTGATGGTCACCTTTCAGTGTCAACCTCAGTATGCCCAGGCTCCCAGACCAAGTCTATGCATTTATGTCAAGTTTTGTTAAGATTTTGGTTTGCCCTTTTATTATTTACCTAAAGTTAAAAGTATGTATATGTTTCCTTTCTATACCAATGTTCGATTATGCGGTCATGTATGTGTATGAGTGTATAAAAAAAAAAAATATATAGTAATGGCCCTCATTAATGTGATCCTGGCATGTTAGATTTAGCTCAATGGATGCTTTTCTGTGTTACATCATAATTTTAAATGCTTCCGTTCAGGCCCCATATGCTATGTAAATCAGGTTAAGCGTCCGTTTCTGTATGGGTCATGCCCGAACTTTTAGGGGCGAGTTAGGGGTGTGACAGAAACACACTAAGAACAAAATGAGAGAAGTTATGTAATATCCGGGTATGTGTTTCAAGATATGTATCTGTTACGTTTTTGTAGATCACGTGCCATAAGCTGTTTGATTTTCTCTGCTCTGTCTGTTCGCATCTGGAGCCATCTGTGAGTAATAACTTAGTAAAGCTATGTTCAACTTTATTTATTTTCTGTATGATGGAATATGATATGTTTTATGAAATGTTATATTCAGTACAATGAATGATTCTCCAATTTCTGACAAGTATTAGTGACATCCTTGGCACAAGGCCCTTGCCCGGGGGTAATAATACCGTGATCTATAAGCACAAGGCCCTTGCCCAGGGGTAACAATACCGTGGTCTCATGGCCCTTGCCCGGGAGCAACAATACTGTGGTCTCATGGCCCTTGCCCGGGAGTAATAATATCGTGGCTCAAATATATTACAAGTTCTCAGTACCGGAGGTTCCTTATGGTACTGACAAGCATGATAACGATAATGGATGTACCATGTATGATAAAGCATGAACTCTGATTTCTGTATCTAATTTGAATATAAATCTATTTCTGATATGAACTCTGATTTCTAAATCTGTTATGGACATCATTCATTTAAACCCTTTACTCTGTTATTATTCACTGGACTCCCACTCACTATTTATATTATGTATGTAGGTGAGCAGGTACGTGACCAGGCCTAAGTCGCTGCCTGGAGTGTTTTGGGTCAGCCAACCACTGTGCCTCCCGGGGAGGTTCCTTTTTGAGAAGTCAAGTTTTGTGAACCGTTGACGATGTTTTGATCTTTGTTTTGCTTATCTGTATGCTGGGTTAAGTCCCTCATGACATTATATGTATGGTGATACAAGTCTTATGGAAGTTTGATATTATATAAGCTTGAAATTTCTTTTCTATCTCATGTATGTCTACACAGCTCTATGGACCTTATATTTTGTATAATTGCTTCTGTAACCCCTTATATTTTATTATTCTGTTAAGAGGCCTTTGGTAATCCCAGGATTACTGGCCGGTTACGTCGCCAAACCTATAGGGGCGGGTTTGGGTCGTGACACTTGGAAATCCTAAACGACCTAAATTGGGTGAACGAGCTATCACTTGTGCTTTTCTTCGGTATGCATTGCATAGTACAACTTATAGATTTTTTGATATTGAAAATAATATTATTTTTGAATCAGGTGATGCTATTTTTCATGAAAATAAATTTTCTTTCAAATATAGAAATAGTGGGGGTCAAATAATTTCTAAAAATATTTCATCTATGCCTAGCTCTTCTACTTCATCTCAAGTTTTTCAAGAACAAGAAAATTCTCAAATCCAACCAAGGAGGATTAAACGAGCTAGAGTTAAAAAGATTTTGGCCTTGACTATTATCTTTACAGTGTGGAAGAAATTCCTCTTATGGTGTAAGAAGCTTTATCATCACCTGATGCTATTTTCTAGAAAGATGCTGTAAATGATGAGATAGATTCACTACTTTCAAATAAAACATGGAAGCTAGCGGATTTACCTCCAGGTTGTAAAACTATTGGGTGTAAATGGGTCCGTAAAAAATGTAAACCTAATGGAACTATAGATAAATATAAAGTGAGGCTTGTCGCTAAAGATTTTAAGCAACAAGTTGATCTTGATTTTTTTGATACTTTTTCACTAGTTACTAGAGTTACATCCATTAGACTATTGATAGCAATGGCTGCAATTCATGATTTAAATATTCATCAAATGGATTTTAAAACAGCATTTTTAAATGGAGATCTAGATGAGGAGATTTACATGGACAAACCCGAGGGCTTTGTGGAGCCTGGCTAAGAAAGCAAGGTGTGTAAGCTAACTAAATCCCTTTAGGGTTTAAAACAAGCTTCTAAACAGTAGCATGAGAAATTTGATTCCTGCATGCTTAAGAATGGCTATAAGACTAATGAATGTGATAAGTGCATATATTATAAAACTTGTGAGAATGCACATGTGATTATTAGCCTATATGTGAATGATCTACTTATCTTTGGCTCTAATTTGCATATTATAAATGAGAAAAAAAATATGCTTAATAGCCACTTTGATAAGAAAGATCTTGGTGAAGGTAATTTTATTTTGGTAATTAAAATTACCAAGACTAATGATGGCATTTTTCTTGATCAGTCGCATTATGTTGTGAAAATTTTAAAGAAATATAACTTTCTAGACTGTAAACATGTTGCTACTTCTTTTGATGCAAGCATCCATTTATCTAGTTTGAGATATGCTACTGACTGTATTAGACTTGACATTACATATGTTGTTGGAGTACTTAGCAGATTTATTAGCAAGCTAAGTCGAGATCATTGGCTAGTCATGGAAAGAATTATGAGATATTTATCTGGTACCAAAAATTATGGCTTGTTTTATAACAAGTATCTTGCGGTACTTGAGGGATATAGTGATGCCAATTAGAACACTTTGTCAGGTGATTCTCTCTATACCTCGGGTTTTATTTTTACCTTGGGTGGTGGTGCTATATGTTGAAAGTCAAAAAAACAGACTATAACTACAATGGAAGCTGAGCTTATAGCATTAGCTTCAGCATGTGAGGAAGCGAATTGGTTGAGAGATTTGTTACATGAAATCCCTTTTTGGGAAAAACCTATTCCGCATGTGTTAATTTTTGTGATAGCATTGCTGCTATTGGTAGAGTGAACAACCATTTTTATAATGGTAAATCCAGACCTATTCGAAAGAAACATAGTAATGTGAGATCATATTTGAGCAATGGCATCATAACTATGGTATATGTAAAATCTTATGATAATCCTGTAGATCCGTTAACCAAGGCCTTGATGTGAGATAGGGTTTAGATTAATACATCGAGTGGGATGGGTTTGAAGCCTATAAAATCATAAACCATGTATGAGGACACCCAACCTGGGGACCAGAGATGCTGGAACTAGGTTCAATGGGAAGAATGAATTATATGGTGGTTGTAAAAAAATACACTCAATATTTTTTTGCCCATCCCTATGATGTAAGTGCATTTGTCCTGTAATGTTAGAGGGTTGAGTTTTTATACTCATAATGAAATCTGTAGCTCTTGTTGAGTGGGGTGTGTAAATTATAGGAACATCGATATCCCTGACAGATTTCACCTATGTGAGCATGGAAGTGGGGCCGTTTTCTATGAGAACAAGGCTTATTCTCAAATATGCTCATGAAAATTGGGATAGACACAAGGCCGTAATGTGCTGGCTATTGAAAACTCATGTCAACACCTGGATCATTATGTGTGAGCAGTAATACTTTATTTCCCCTAAGTAGTCATAGTTCAAGTCTGAGACCACTATTGACTCTGGAGTAGAGGTTGTTGTTTCACTAATGAAGGTTCAATGCAGAGCACACCTTCATGATGCATACTAGTCTATCTTTGTTTGGTAATCTCTCTTGTCCTTGTTGATATTAAAATGAGTGGGGGATTGTTGGACCATTTTAATATCTTTTATTTATTTATTTTGGTGACCTTTTGTCTTGTTCATGAATCTTTTTTTTTTTTTTTTTTTGGTGACCTTTTCTTTTGTTCATGAATGGAGATTAATTAGAAGGTCATGGGCTTGGTAGTGAGTTAATATTTAGAGGTTTTAAGACTCTACCTTTTCTCTAGTTTAATAGTCATTATTTTTTGGCGTAATTTGTAAGGTCCTAGTGGCCTATAAATTGTTTCTCTCATCTACTTTTTTCTAGCCCAACTATTTTTTACACTAAGAGATTACTAGCCAAAAAGATTGTTTTTTCTTGGTGGAGCTTTGGGTTCAGCATCTTGTGCAGAGTTGGCCTGAACCATACGACAAGTGGTCGGGCTGTTGTATCTTGGAGGGGACAAGTCATAGTTTAGTAACTGCTGCATCGGTATTTGGGTTCTTCCTACTGCAGTGAGTTTGATCTCCTTAAAGAAAATGAGTTATCCATGCCTCAGCCTGATCTATTTGTATCTCATTTTCTTTGCATTATTTATCAATAAAATATAATTCTTTGGTATTTTCACCAACATAAGCCATATATTATAACCAAAAAAGAAAGATATATAATGAAGTTCAACACACATCTTTTGCAGGGAGAACAAAAATAAACAAAAACAAACTACTCCCTCAAAAGAAACAAAACAAAGCCTATAGAAAACAAACACAGCATTCACAACAAAAAGGATTCAAAATTTCACTTTAACACTCTTTAAGTTATGAAGTTTCACTTTGAGTTTTCTTCTGTTATCCTCCTTTGTAGTCTCCCCATTACTGGGGTCACTTGGAGATGGTTCCCTTTATTTTTTAGGATCTTCATTTAGCACAACAACTCTTGACTTAATTCTCCATTCCCTAACTCTCTCATATCACACGATTCAAGGACATCAAAGGCATTAGATGTTGAGGGAGTGGAAGACTGCGTTTCTCTCTCTTTGTTTATCACTGTCGTTGAACCTTGCCCACCATCTCTTCCCTTTTCTTCACCACTTCCCATTTAGTCAGAATTTGTATATTAGTCTCCTTGACTCTTCACTCTTGTTTGAAAGAGGGAGGGTTCAAAGTCTTTAGCTTTTGAGAGCACAAATTAATGGTATGATCAAAAGTCTTACAAATATCACACCTTTGAGGCTTTCATGGAACCTCAACTAGAATCTCATACGGTTCACTAAATTGGCATTGTATTTGTAGCAAATTCAGTAGAGCAATGCATATTTCTTAAGATATTGAGCATTAGGCTTCACCTGGTACCTAAAGTGCTAAAGTATGATGCAAAGTTTGAGTGTAGTGAATTGCTTAAGTGAGAGGTTCGACAAACAAGGAAGAGTTTTTTGATCCTCTAAAAATAAATAAATAAATCAATAATTCCAAAATCCAAGTGACAAAAAAATCAAGAATGGATGGAAAATTATAGCCAATGTGAAAGAAAAATTTATAAGTGTTTATTTGAATGACATGTACATGGGGAAAAAAAAATGTGAAGGTGTTTTTAAAAAGATCAAAAATCAAGGTTGCGTTTGGTAGAGTTTTCTAAATATGATTGAGAGTAGGAGTTGTATTTTGAGTTCGTGAGTTTTGGAATTATGATTTGAGTGTAGAAAATTTGTTTGGTTATGATTTTTGAATAGAGTGTTAAATTGAGTTTTGAATTCTATGTGGAATTGAGATTTGAAAGTTTGATGTAACATGTGAAATAAGAAAATTTGTTTAGTGATGAGTTTTCAAATAGTTTTCAAAACTTAATTCAACCTATAATTGATAATCAAGCACAAAACTCATAACTCGATATCCGTGTTTTTGATCAACAGTCATAACCAAACTATTTTTAAAATATTCAAATAAAAAAATGATTTTTTTTTTCAAGTAATTGTTTTTAAGTAATTTTTTTGAATAATTTTTTTTTTCAAATAACTTTTATGTCAATTCATTTTTTAGGCCTGTATAAACATTTTGTGCAATACATTTTTAATATTTTTCAAAAATTTTGTTCAAACCAACACGTTTGGAGATTACATATTGATAAAAATTAACAAAAACCAATTTATTAAATTTTTTTAAATACAAACCAAAACGTAAACGTTACCAAACATTATCAACATTTTTTCCTTTGTTAAATTTTATTAATTTAATAAAAAACTCTTTATGTTGTACCCTTTTTTTAGCTTTATTATTGTCCCTCACTCCTGCCTCACTCATGAAGTTCATATTATTGGGGGCTATTGATTGATGTATTTGACTATAAAATGACTAACTTGCCCCTCTTTCATAGAATGTCAAATTGCTATGTAAGTATAAAATGAAAAGGGCAATAGTGTAATTTCACTCATGCAATAGACCCCCCTCTCTCCTCTGCTGGGTGTCAGTTGGTCATTGTTCGATAAAGAAAAAAAATAGCCAAAACTGAGCCACAGATTTTCAGTGATCAGTATACCAAAGAAATGAAAAATAAATAAAAAGTGCTATAAGTCAGTATTCGATGAAAAAAAAAAAAAAACTACTTCTCGAACTGAGGCTTTATATAAGTCAACATCTTCATTTGTTTAACTACACCTTCTTCACCATCTTCATTCCAACAACTTCAGCAACTTCTTCACCATACAATATCATAAATTCAGTGTAGATATCCGTGTAAAAGAAGAGACGAAGAGCTTTCATAAGAGGTTAGTTTGAACCACAGCTTCATATTCTTCATAGCGTCACACCAAACAAATAGGAATTGTTGGGTTCCATGTTATGGTGATTTGGAGAGGAATATTAGATTTGAAGTGGGTTTTGATGTGGGTGGGTATTGCCAAAGTCATTTTTTGGGAATTTGAAGAAGGGTTTATTGATAGATCAGAAAATGTTGTTGAAGTAGACAAGTGGGTATTGATAGATGGTTATTGTTCCATAGTTTTGGGGGCTCAGCTTTGTTGGGGTTTGTGTTGGGGCTGAATCAAGAGTGAGAAAGTAGGGAACAAGTGTATGAAATGATAATTTGTAGTTGGGTTTTGGAGGGCAGAGAGTGATGAAGGAGGCTGGTTTGAAGAAGTGGTGGGGAAGAGCTGAAATAGACGGTAGAAAATGGTATATCTCTAATCTGTTTCTTTAAATATTAATCGATATATATGGAGATTTTGGACTTTCGGTATCAATATTCACGAACATATAATTGCATCACTAATGTCAATACCTATTCTAAAACGGTTTATGATGGGTTAGTAACAATTGCTTAACAGGCAACATAGTGTGCCGCTCTTATCGATAGAGGGCAGAGAATCGATAGATTTTCATTGGTCAGGTCTCGTGCTGATAGATTTGTGTCGAGATATCTATTCGTCAAACTATTTACTAATCAGTAGGCTATTGAAGAGTTAACTGACCCTAATCTTAGACCACTCAATAACTTTTCCTACAGTTCAGCTTTTCTCCCTTGACTATGCATTATTTTTTTTTGTTAGGACTCAAATTCTCTCCAAACCATGTTATTCGAGTTCATAGGGTCCACCACGAGTCTTATTTCGATGATCCAAATCGTTCAATGTGTACAGCTCGTCGAGTATTTTATTCTTGCAAAAAATCACGTTTATCGGATGTCGATAGTTACTTGATCGGATTAGATTTCTGTCAACAATTTGTCTTGAAAATCATATTTACCTTTGACAGAAATATGATTTGATCAAGTAACTATTAATATCTGATCAATGTGATTTTTTTCAAAGATGAAGTACTTGGTGAGTTCTATATGTTAAACAGTTTGAATCATCAAAACAAGACCTATGGTGGGTCTCCATGGGTCCAACAACATGCTCCAGACTGGAAAGAAACCTAGCCCTTTTTGTTAAATTATAGTTGTTGATGGGTGGTAACCCTCCTTAGTTGGGTGGATCCTAAGACTCAAATTTTACCAAATTATTCACATGGGTATGGGATTCACACCCATGTAAGTAATTTTGTAAAAATTTAATAATTCATTTGGTGTCAACATTTTTGTTATTTTATTATTAGTTGGGAAGCTTCCCTTGGAAGCTTTTTTGGTACCTGCAAGTCAAATAGAAGAAAAGAGACATTTTGTTTCAAAGAACCGAGAGAGAGAGAGACAAAGAGAAGAGAAAACGTTCTAACTCAAGGGTGGTTGGCAACTTGGCAAAGGCCTGGGAATTAAGCCCCCAGGTCCCAGGTTCAAAACTATCTTGGGCCAATCTCCTGGGCATAGAACCATTGATTAGAAGGTTAGCCTCAAGCAGCTTCATCGCACTTGGTGTGAGTTCAATACTCCTTCGCTATGCGAGTCCTGACTTAAGCGGAGCTTGTCTTGGAAGGTCGGGGCAAGTTCCCAGGTTATAGTCTCCTAACTCAGAACAGACAACAGGACATCCTAGTGATCTCTACAAGGGGTGCTGCCTTAGACCTACAAGCGAGTGAGAGGATTTTCCTGTAACAAAACAAAAAAAGTTAAGTGGTTTTTTTGCCTTGGTTCAAGCCACGATCTAATGGTTATTTCCTGTCTGATCTTGATGAAATTTTAATCTATTGTTTACAAATAAAAACTATACGTATTGATTGGAGTCGATTTTATCAAAACTCTCTTGAATTGGTTGTTTGGAATATCCACTTTGATGAGACTTAAATTTTTATCTTAGTTGATTTTGTTAAAATCCACCTTTACGGTGATGATATAATTATTGATTAGTAATTCAAGAATATTCTCTTGATGGTTGTATGCCTTTAGTTGTGACTACATTATTTTATAGTGAAAGTTTAATTTGGAATTGAATTCGTGGACGAATTGCCGAACCACATAAATTTAACCTCTTGTAATTAGTTTTGTTGCCTTTAATTTTTCGGTTAATTTCGCTTTTACCCCCTAAACTTTTAATTTGATATACTTTCTCCCTAAACTTTTGGATTTCAATAAAGTTGTCCATTCTTCATAGCTGTTTTGGAATAAGTAACGGCAAGCAGTGTTGTTAGTATTTTACGATTCAACACTTTTCAGAAGGAAATCGATATTATCATCAATACGTATCTGTTGGCGTTTTTGGCTTTCGAAGGTTAATAGTGTAAATTTAAGCGTGCCAGCAAGGATCAATTAGTCCTTACAGAATTTTAATTGTGTTGAAGTTCTTTCAGGCTCAATGAAGAGGACTTTTATTGGTGGCTTGTTTTAGGAGAAATTTATAAGAAATAACAAGTACAGAACAATTCAAAAACTGAATTTCATTGAGTAATAGGAATTTACAATGAAATGACCTAGCCTTGAAAAGGTTTACAGCAACGACTACTTGAAACTACTCCTAGGAAATGAAGTGCAGTATAGGAATTGAAAGTGCTAAAAATGTAAAGAACTGGAAATGTAAAAATTGGAAGGAAATAAGAAGTAAATAAACTGGTTTTTTGAATCTGAGTCTAGGTCCTCCATTCTGGGGCCTTCTCCTCTATTTATACTTCCCAATGGTAACCGTCGAAGTGGACTTCCAACCATCGAAATGCACTTCCACGATCTCTGGTTATGGCCCTGAACAATCTACTCCCATGACGCATTCTTTGTAGTTAGGCTTCCCTCTTTAATTTGAATTTGAATTGTGAGTAATCGTTGAACTATGCCACTTTGCACCTCTAACTACTTCCATGCGACGCAGATTCACCATTACCAATACGACTTGCCACGTGTTTGTCGCTGGTTGGAGAATCCCTAAATTACCTTTTCAAGCCACCTGTTAAGCTGTGATTGGCCTGTACAAAATATGTAGCCAACATTACCCCCCGCCCTAATATACCCAATACTTGGTGATATTAGTGGACCAATGCACTCTATCCATGTCCTAAGACGTGCATGGACTTGGCTGAAACATAATTGTCTTCTTAAAAATGAAGCACTGAACTTCATTAAATTCTTCCATTCCATCCATTATTTGCGAATACGAGGAGATGGGTACACCGTCAACGGCCAATCAAGCCTTCTCTTACATTGATCGAGCATACGAAGAGGTGTTTGATAATGACAACCATCCTCGAAAGAACCTTCATGCATTTATTGGCCACACTTATCCGCCCCCATTTATACAAGTTATGGAAGTTTTTGCACCATATGAACCTTTGGACCAAATATTTGCACAAATGAATCTTGGAAGCTCTTCATCTGCTCCAAAAATCTCTGAATGGGATGAAGCTGCTTCATCATCTTATAGAAATACTAGATGGGATGCTTGGCCCACACACATTCAACCTTAAACAAGGGAACGATCCACCATCAATTTCCTAAATTTGATGATCCCATTGCAATTAATCCCTCCATGCGCAGTTCTGTAATATATCCATACGTCCCCTTCGACCGTCTTCGCAGCCTTGAAGACAACTTGCTTTTGACATGGTATAATTCCACCTTGCCATCTAGAATAGTGCGAAGGACTCCACACCCTATTGAAGCCTTGGGAATCAGTCCTGCACTCCTAGCCAAAAAAGCAAAACTTTGCTCCTCTGATTAACTAGAATGTGTGAACCGGCCTGAGTTCCCACCTTCATTTAGAGGGGACCCAACTGCTCCTTCCCTGCCCTCCAATCCTAACTAGATTGAAGAACTGAAACTCACCCTCTTCGAGAGCCAGCATTTTGCTCCCTACCAGGCTCCAATTCCTCCTACTACTTACCAACAGTATAGAGCCCAGACTCTACTTGCCACTTTCTGCCATTTATTCTTTGAGGTCCTTCAAGATGACATTCCTCACAAGAACTTATTATGGTCCTGTGATATTATCCCTTGAAGCCACATCCTTAACCTTGTGGCCCAGGCAAAGCTTCATACTTTCTTGGATCAACTTCCTCTTCTACTCAACTGGCACACAAATGCTTCTATTACTAGTGAGTTGTTGGAGAACACCTCTGCTACTCATATTCAAATTCAATATAAAGAAGAGAATCTTCTTGAAGAATATGAAGACTTCAAGAACCAAGACTCAGAGCATGGAGAAGATGCCATTATGGGCGATGCACATGAGGAAAGAGAAATGGATGAAACGAAGAAGGCTCTTAAACAAATAGAATTTGAAATGAAGGCCCAACAACTCTTCTTCCAACTAAGGGCTCATCAGTTAGATAAACCAAATTTAGATAGAATAGAAGATAGGTTAGAAAAAGAGTATGTGTTTATTGAATTTTGCTGGACAAAGTTTCATGATCTTGTGATTTTGTCCATTCCTTATTTTTATGAAATTGAGAATGTAACTAAGTAGGTTTTCTCAATGTCAATAATGTATATCAATAAAACTGAGTTCTTCAAATCTTATCTATCATGATCTAGTTTTATATTCCAATTGCATGGCGAATATGGCTTTATTCCTTACTCTGTCTATGTAATCTGTGAATAATAGCTTCGAAGCAACCAACTTGCTTTGATGCCTGGTTTTAAGTACTTTGAAGCATGGAATTTCTCATAAGAGTGTCCATATTTGTCTTGGGTTTTCACACTCTAATCCTATGGTTAATATAATCTGTGTAAATAATAGTTTTGAACTAAACAATCTTGCTTTGAAGCCCGCTTAGGTGTTTCAAAGCATGAAATTTCCCTTAAGAATTACCACATTTGCCTTCGAAAGGTCTTATCTAAGCAAAAGCGCAAGATAAGTTCTTTGGCCCTTGGCCTTTCTATATTGCTTAACCAAGAACTGGTTCCATAGTGCTTATTTATGCTAAAAGAATAGGCAAGAACCATATTCTAATCATATGTCATTACAAAGATCCCTTCGAAGGAAATTTCATTTGTTGGAAACTCTAAAAGCATACCTCCAGGATTCTTGAAGAGAACAAATCTCAACTATTCTTGAACATAAGGTATAAGACTGGCTTCGAAGCTAATTACTTGCTGTCAAAGCTAAGCTAAGTGTTTGAAAACTGGCTTCGAAGCCAACTAACCATTTTTGAAGCCAAGCTAGGTGTTTGAAATGTGTTTCCCTCCTTCATAAGATATCTACATACTGGTTCGAAGATAGTTTTCTTCTTTATGTTCTCAGAGATTTTAAAATAAAAGCCTTGATCACACATGGGTTAGAACTTAGGTTCGTTTAACCCGTTATATTAAATGGGTAACTTTGGACAAAAAGATTTAAAACCCCCTCTTCTCACGCTTTATCTACACGCTTGTCCAAAGTTTCCCTTTCACTCATGTTGCTTTCATCTGCAGCTCTTTGCCCTTCCGCTCACTTTCTTCTTTTAATCCCTCGCTAATGGCTTCTTCTTCCAAAATACCATTCGTCGAGCGTGTGAACCCATATGTGGCCTTAAGGAAAATCATTAATGAGAAATGTGACAAATACAAAGCCGGTAAACGTGTGCTATCGATGGGCACATCTTTATTCCCGCCATCATGCTCAATGTGAGTTTGTTCTTGGTCCTATTTTCAGAGAAGCTCCTGCCCAACTCCCTACTCTGTACCCGCGCTTAGAGGATCAATGCCTCCTTTATGGGGGTGGCCTTGATTGGAGAAGTTGGAAAATGAACCGTCCCCATCATTGCTAGCCCACATTGAGGGCAGAATGGGAGGAATGGTAGGACCGAGTTGTTCTTGCCAGGATGCTAAACCTCCAAGAACTCTGTCTCCTTGACGCCCTTCGATTAGCTAGGTTTTCCATTCCTGAAGACCCTTTTCTCATACCTGCTGCACTTTGTTTTTGGAACCCAACTTTCAATTTTTTTCAATTTTAGTGTGGCATGATGGCACCCACTGTCCTTGATATGTGCCATCTTCTAGGGTTATCACCCGCTGGTACTCCTTTTGGTCCTGATTGTCCTGATCTTAATGTTCCCTTCTCTATTCCCCCTCTGATATCTTCCTTTAGTGATTTTGTGAAGTCTGAGAATAAAAAGGAAGGTCTTGTGACCAATTGGGAGTTCTTTTCTTTTCTCTTATATTGGTCCTGTAAATTTTTATTTTGTACCTCCTCACAGAGGACTATGCCTGAATTTGCCCCTCTTGCCAAGGTTCTTGCTTCAGCTAAGAAAATAGCTTTAGCTCCTTATGTACTGGGTCATGTATATAGAGCTTGCTCTCAGTTTTGTAAGAAACCTCTAGATGCCAACCAAGGAGGACCAATCTGGGTGCTACAACTCTGGCTTTTTGCTTACTTCACTGACTTACATTCTAGGTGCTTGAGATTCATGGTGCAAGACCCTACTACTTATGGAATGAAGTATGCCAGAGTTTCACTCTACCCTTCTAGCTTTGCTTATTACCTCACTTTCTTCCATCAAATCCTAGATTCCTCTCTTTCCACTTTCTTTCGCCATTTTGCTGCTAACATAGGGCCAGCATGGCTGAGGACTTTCCTGGCTGACGGCACCTGCTCCAACCTCATTCATATAGATATGTGGGCCTCGATTCTGATTCCAAAGGAGCTCTACCTTGGTACCTTGAATTTTTGAGCTTATAAATGTATTGTTGAACCCTACTGCCCTGCCCAATTTGCTAGGCAATTTAGGCTTGCTCAAGGAATTCTTATCTCTCTCTTTAGCCAAACTAACCCCAATCTTGCAACCAGAGACCTAAAAGTGCCGAAAACCAGACTGGATGAGTCAACTTCCAAGTTAGTACGAGACTTGGTCGAATTCAGGTTCACTCCATTCATTTCACACGGCACTGCATTGAGGAGGTATCACAATTGGTGGACAGCTAATATGGAGGTGCTCCTAGCTATCTCTCCCCAGGATCTGTTGGTAGGGCTAGATGTGCCCTCTCAAGCTAAGTCCAAAGAGACTAGGACCACTGCCTCCATTGCCCCTATTATCTCAGCTCCTACTCCTGTTATCTTAGTGCCTACTCCTATTGCCTCACATTTTCCTCCAAGAATTACCAGGGCTACTTTGAAGAAAGGTATGCATTTCTATTTTCCCTTTCTCTATTTATGATGCCTTGCTTATTTACTTATAGCTTCTATTCTTGGTGCAGGAGCTCCACAAAGAGACTCTCCTTAAAGAGCTCAAGCTTTGAACATCCTTAAAGGCAAATAGCAACAACACAAGAAAAGAAAACTTTTGCTTGATCCTGAAGAAGAGGCACCTGAAACTCTTGCAGAAGAGGAGAAAACAGAAAAAGAAACACCATTGAAGAGGCAAAAGAAAAAGACATTTTCTCCTGTTGAGCTTACTGTAGACTCTACCCATGAGGCAGATGCCAAAGCAGCGGAGAAAAAACAATCCAAGGAGATTATTGTCTTCCAGAGGTTAGACAAGAGGAGGTAGCAGCAGATACAAAAAGATGAGGCTACTGCTGCTGATGCATTACAAAAGGAGACTATAAGGAAGAAGCAAACTACTGAGCATTATGTCCTTTGCAGCTGTCCAATCGTCACTTCTAGAGCTGGTAATCTTCCTTAGTGCCTTTTGATAATTTCCTTTCCCAGGATTTTAGCATAGAATTAACATTTACTCTTTATTTTTTGATATATAGCAACAGTCATTCCAATTACCCCTCCTTCGACACTGGCTTCCTCTACTTTGCCTATAGATGAAGGAGCCTCCCTAACTTCTACAAAGCTAGAGGCGACCTCAAAAGGGAAAAGGAAGGCTAACACTGAAGTGTCAGTGAGTGTAGAACCCATTCAGATGATGCTTCCACTTCCCAACTCTATACTCCCCATGCTCTATTCCCTTCCTTTTTTGAAGCAAAGCCTCTCACCTTCCTTATGCCCAGGCCTAACTCCATATTTGCCCCATCTATCTTTCATCTCATCTCATTTTACTCCTCCTATAGTCCTGGCTGCCCCTCTATCACCTGAGAGAACTCCAGTTGTCACTTCATCTTTAGTGGTAACTGGTACTCCCAAAGAAGACACTAGTGGCTTTCCCTCTCAACCATCCAGCTCCAATCCCTCTTCTCTAGACTTGTTGGTAGCCAGGACCATGGACATTGCTGGGGAATCCTTCGTTCTTTCTCTTATCCCAATGTTCCCATCTCTTCCATTAACTAGTGACTCCTCTGTGCTAATAATGCCAGAGGAAGAGATGGACATTTTCGAGGCTCAATTGGCCAGCTTATTTGGCATATCTTCACCAATCCAAGCACCAAACAATGAGACTAAGCCATTGGTCCTTGCTGATTCTCTTCTGGAGATCATTGAGAGCTCTTCTACTACTACCCAAGCCTCCTTGCCTCGGGTGGACTTGGGCACCTACTTGGACCTACTGTAATCATTCTCAAGGATTCCATTTGATGCCTTACAAAAGCCTATCATTAAAAATGGTTTCCTTAAGTGCTACAAAGTTTTCGAGCAGTCCAACATGGCCTTCTCAAGCCACCTATCCCAAGTAGGAGCTACGTTAGATTTCTATGTCAATATCTACCAGATGGCCAAAGCTGCAGAAGAGAAACTGATAAAAGATAAGGAGTTTGTCTCCCATATACATGCTGAGGTGTTTGAATTAAATGGACAACATTCCTATGCCTCCTAATTTCGAACCTAACTCTTGGAGAAGAAAGCCCAACTGGAAGAGGACCTATCAGCAGTCAACCTAGCTTTGGATCGAAATGCTAAAAAGCTGCAAATTACTAACCAAGGGCTAACTGACAGAAGGCAGGACATGGCTACAGCCATTTAGTTGTTCCCATCCCTTAGAAGTAAAGTATCAATTGTAAGGGAACAACTAAAACATTGTACTGATTTTTGGGCCAATTTGTGGCTGCATGTACTTAACTCCTTATGAAATGAAAAACCTTTTATTATCTATATGAGTGTCTCATGCTCTTTTATTATTCTTATTTAGCACTTTCTACACTCCTTGTGTCTCCCACACAGTTGGATAATAAGGCTTCAAGTATCTGCCATTAATTTTCTTAGGATGCTCATAACCATTAAGATTTCTCAGATGGTAGGCTCCCCCAGGCAAGACTCTATGAACTTGATATGGTCCTTCCCAATTAGGTGACCATTTGTCAAATTTATGGCTCTTGATCCCTATTGGAAGTATTGTCTTCTATTCCAAGTCACCTTCATCAAAGCTGATGTGCTTAACTTTCTTGTTATAGCTTCTAGCTGCCTTTTTCTTTTGAAAATGGATATTGTTTAATGCCAAAATTATGGCCTTATCCACATGTTCTATCTCCAAGAACATGCTTTGATGATATTGCTTAGTAGTTAACTAGCCTTGGCATTTTACCCTTAAGGACCTAATGTTAATTTCTACAAGCAACACTGCATCATGTCTATATACTAAGACATAAGGAGTGATCCTTGTACTTGACCTTGGAGAAGTCCTATAAGCCCACAACACATCTAACAACAAGTTATGCTAATCCCTGGGGTTGTCTTCCACAACTCTTTGTATTCCTTTTTTCAAGAATTTGTTAGATGATTCAACGTGACCATTTGCTTGTGCAGAATAAGGGATGGAATTAATAAGACTAATCCCAAATTCTGCTGCGAAAGATTTCACCATCTTTCCATCAAACACAGTCCCATTATCTACGGTTATGGTTTGTGGGATGCCAAATCTATGGATTAATTCTTTGATGAATCCAATAACTTCAGTCTGATCTACAGCCTTATAAGGCTTTGCTTCGACCCATTTAGTGAAGTAATCTGTGGCCACAAGAATGAAGCAATGATGCTTCGAAGAGTGTGGATATATTTTTCCTATCATATCTATTGCCCATCCTCTAAATGGCCATGGCTTTATCACTGCATGCAAATCAGTTATTGGCACGTGTCTTGTCATGCCATGCTTTTAGCATGCTTGACATCCCTTTGCATATTCTATGCAATCCTTAAGGATGATTGGCCAATAATAGGAATGCCTTCGAAGCAACCATCTCATCTTCACACCAAGCAGGCACCACAAATACCTTCATGCACTTCAGCCATAGCAGTCAATGCTTCTTTTGGCCCTAAACATTCCAATAGCAATCCATCTGCTCCCCTTTTGTAAAGAACATTACCATATACTATATATTGTATGGATTTTAATGTAATTTTTCTACTGGCCTTCGAAGAAGGGCCAGCTAAATATTGAATGATTGGATGTCTCCAATCATGCTCTTCTAAGTCATTGGTTAACTGCTACCATGATACCCCTTTTAGCCAAAGATAGTATTAACTTTTGATATGTTGCTTGACTTATGTCATGACCCGAACCCGCCCCCATGGGTTAAGGACATAACCGGCCAGTAATCCTGAGATTACTTACGGCCTTAAACCAAACCAGACATAACTCATCAGAGTAAAGGGGCCTAACGGAAGCAATTTCAAACTTTTGTCCATAGAGCTGTGCTTACATGGCACATCATAACAAACTATACGTATACATATTAATAACTCACATCAGGAAATACAGTAACATAAGGTTCTGTACAGACAGGATCATTCAAGTCTAGGTTAGCCAGTCATACTATATACAATCATAAACCAAAGTCCTTGCCAACATGACAAAATAAAACAAGATAGCAAAAGGGTGAAGACTGGTCTCGTACGTGAGACGTAAGGGCTGACTCATTAAAACCTTGGTTGTTCCACACAAACTTCACTAAGGCTGGGTTTGGACCTCTCTTGGCTCACCTACAAACGCACGAATGACCATGAGCGAAAGCCCAGTGAATAATATCAAATAAAGTAGATACATTAGAACAACACACATCAGACGGCCTTGGGCCCAACTCATATTACTATCTAGTATATATATATAGATCAAGTGACTACGGTTCCAAGCACATCGAACGGCCTCGGGCCCAATCCATTCATGTTAAACTGGCCTTTGCCCCATTCATACTTTCAATCATGTCAAACTGGCCTTTGGCCCATTCATACTTTCAATCATATCAAACTGGCCTTTGGCCCATTCAAACTTTCATTCATGTCAAACTGGACTTTGGTCCATTCAGACTTGAATTCATGTCAAACTGGCCTTTGGCCCATTCAAACTTGAATTCATATCAAACTGGCCTTTGGCCCATTCAGACATTCATTCATGTCAAACTGGCCTTTAGCCCATTCAGACTTGAATTCATGTCAAACTGGCCTTTGGCCTATTCAGACTTTCATTCATATCAAACTGGCCTTTGGCCCATTCAGACATTCATTCATGTCAAACTGGCCTTTGGCCCATTCATTCATTCGTATCAGACTAGCCTTTGGCCCATTCAGACATTCATTCATGTCAAACTGGCCTTTGGCCCATTCAGACTTGAATTCATGTCAAACTGGCCTTTGGCCCATTCAGACTTTCATTCATATCAAACTGGCCTTTGGCCCATTCAGACATTCATTCATGTCAAACTGGCCTTTGGCCCATTCATTCATTCGTATCAGACTGGCCTTTAGCCCATTCAGACATTCATTCATGTCAAACTTTCGTCCACAATTCAATTTAATAGACTTATAGGAAGATGAGCAATGGGACAACTAGCATATTTCAGATATCTTTATTGAGATATTACTCACAGTGATCGGCAGGATGATTTGCCCTGGAGCTCGACCCTACACATTCCATGAACACAATGGGTCACAAATAATCCAATTCGTTCTAAATTTACATATTCCTCTTTAGGCTTCATTCTTATCCTTTTAACTCATTTACAATACTTAATGCATGCCTAAGAGTACTTAGAAGTGAAAGAGAACGAAAAATGGAACACATAACACATTTACAAAATTTCAGAAACAGGGATCCCCACTCGAGCGTGAACTTCCTCGCTCGAGCGGACCCTTTAGGTCTGCAAAAGTACTGGTTGCCTCATTTCTACGCTCGAGCTGAAGGTCATCCCACATAGCTCCCCGCTCGAGCGTGAACTTACCCCGCTCGAGCAGACATCAAGTCTGCAAAATATTTTGGGAGCTTGTATTTTACGCTCGAGTGGCGGTTCCCCCGCTCGACCAGACGTCAAGAATTCTGGGTTTTCCAGAACTTGTTCTTGAGCTCAAACTCGACCTCCAAAGGTTCAAAACTCATAATTTTGGTTCCCAAACACATCATACATGTACTAACATGGTACAAACACCAAATTACAACATTATGAAGCTCAATTCCATGAATTACTTACATGCATGTTCCAAATTACACCAAACTTATTTCTATCATAACAATTCCATGTATTTCAAACTCATATTCTCATGAATTGTACATGCATGTGGAATATAATTCCCATTTCAACTTACATGGTGCAAATGGTGATCACAAACATGAACTTTAATCAAAATTCTACATGGATCATACTTCTCATGCTCAACTATACAAATTCATGGCAATTATACACATGCATGCATTCCATGACTTCAAACTCATTAAATACAACACAATTCTTGTTCTTGATCACCATTCAACTTTAAATTCTCATAATTACAATATTAAACTCATGAATTCATAACCAATTGCTTACCTAGAAGCCCAATCTTCCTAATTTATGACCAAATCTTGAGTTGGTCTTCAATTTACTCAAGTTTCTTGATCAAACCTTCAATCTTCTACACTCTCCCTCTCTAATTCGGTTCTCTCACTCTCTAGAGAGCCAAAATCAGCCAAAATGAAATAAAAGAGAGGAATTGAGTGTATAGGGGTCCTTTATATAGGCTTTCATAAGCACAATTAATTAAGATTAAATAATTGAGCACTAAAGCGCCAATTTAATCTATTTAATTGATCCGAATCAATTTTCAATTAAATTTCACCGTAGGCTCTAAAAATTACGCCCATCACAAGGGCGCAGTCAATTTCGGTTTCTGTGGCCGATAGGGCCTTCAATTTAAATTCCAAAGCAGATAATCAAACAGATATTCCTACGGTGAACAGATAGAAATTCAAAACCACATATTTTTACATAAATGGCACACAAAATGATATTAGACACATAATCACATTCATAATAAGGACCAATTAGCATAATACGGAACAGGGTTATCACAACTTATGTCCACTTGGGTGTCCCCATTTTCTTCTGAAATTCAAGGCCTTCTGAGCTACATTATTGGCCTTATGATTCATGAATCTTGAGATATAAGTCGCATTGGCTATCTGAAATTGAGAAAACAAATGCAATGCAACAACATAATATGACAACATGCTTGCACTTTGACATTTGAAAATTCCTTTTACTTGGTTGATTACCAATTAGGAATCCCCAAATATATCAACTGCATAAGCCTATAATCCAATAAGTATCTCAAATCCCATTATTAAAGCTTCATATTCAGCTTGGTTATTGGAACAAGTAGTTTCATCAACTCTGAAACCATGTGTGGTTTCTACCCCCTGTGGTGACTTAATTACAACACCAATTCCAACCAGATCATTGTCTTTTGATCCATCAAACCACATTTGCCATGGCTCAACATTAACCATACCAAGATCCATTATCTCTTGGCCTTTTGTTTGATATGGATGATCTTCCAGAAAGTCAGCCAAAACCTGTCCTTTTACTGCTTTTTGGGGGACATATTTTAGATGAAACTCTGAAAGAGCTAATATCCATTTGTCAGTTCTTTCTCTTAGCATAGGTCTAGATAACATGTATTTAACCAAGTCTGTGGTTACAATTACCAAGACAACAGTAGACAAAAGATAATATCTTAATTTCATTGCTGCAAAGTACAATGGGAGGCACAACTTTTCTACAGCTGAGTATTTATATTCACAAGAATTTAAAAACCTACTAAGGTAATAAACTGCTTGTTCCTTGCCTTCTTCATTGTCCTGAGCTAGAAAAACTGCCAATGGATCTTCTGCTGCATCAATGTATAACTTCAAGGGTTTATCTCTCCTTGGTGTCATCAACACTGGAGACGTGGCCAAGTAGGCTTTAATTCCTTTGAAAGCAGTTTGATGCTCTGCTATCCACACAAACTCTTCTTCATTTTTTAGCTTTAACAAAGAAGAAAATACTTTAGTTTTCTCTACAGTGTTAGAAATAAATCTTTGAAGGAAATTAACCTGACCAAGGAATTTTTGTAATTCTTTCTTACTTAATAAAGGTTTGGCCTCAATGATGGCTTTGGCTTTATTCTGATCAATTTGTATTCATTTCTTGTGCACTACATACCCCAAGAAGTTTCCAGCTGATATACCAAAAGCACATTTGAGGGGTTGAGTTTCAACTTGAACTTTCTCATTCTTTCGAAGGCTGTTGTCAAATTAATTAGGTATTCCTCCATAGATTGGGACTTTACAACAATATCATCAATGTAACACTGTAGGTATCCTCCAATGAGGTCATGAAAAATAGTATTCATTGCCCTCTGATATGTTGCCCTAGCATTCTTTAAACCAAATGGCATTTTAACCCATTTGAAGGTGCCAATATTCCCAGGACACCTAAATGTTGTCTTGTGGACATCCTCTTCTGCAATGCAGATCTAGCTGTAACCAGAATGCCCATCTATCATAGACAAAACCATGTGCTCTACTAAACTGTCCACCAATAGATCAACTATAGGCATGGGGTATTCATCTTTTGGAGTTGCCAAATTTAGATTCCTAAAATCAATGTATACCCTCATTTTTCCATTCTTTTTAACCACAGGCACAATATTAGACAACCATTCAACATACCTGGTTGTTCTAATGAAGCCTGCCTTGAGGAGCCTAAGAATCTCCTCTTTCACTTTTTAAACCACTTCAAAGCCCATCCGTCTTAGTTTCTGCTTGTGTGGCTTGAAATTAGGCCTTATAAGGAGCCTATGTTCACTAATGACCTGTCCAATCCAGGCAGTTCATTATAAGACCACGCAAAACAATCCTTATATTGCTTTGGGACCACCAACAACTGGTTCCTGTCAATAGGACTTAGCCAAGCACTGATGTAGGTGGGCTGCTGCACAGAACCTTTCCCTAAGTTAACTTCTTCCAAAGGGTCCTGTACTTGAGGACTTACTGATGCTTCCCCTTTGACTTCTTTTACCTTGAAGTAATCTTTTCATTTTGTTCTGCTCCCACTTTTCCTGGTTCAACATCTTTGCTTTCTTCCTCATAGACAAAATCTATCCATAAGGCTTCTTCTTCCTGTATCTCCTGGACTTTTGTTTCAATGTCCAATGCGCAGTATTTACCCAGAGCCAAAAATCTAGCCTTTTGTTGTTTCTGATTACAGCCAATCACCATGGCTTCTTTCTCTTGTTCCTGCACCTTCTAGATTATTTGACTTTATGTCCAATGTTGAAAAGTTGATTAAAGCCAAGGGTCTGGCTTTTTGGTCTCGATTTTCTTGCCTACAACCAGACATCGTTGTCATTTTTAGTGATGAACCCTTCATCAACATTCTCCTGAGCTAAGTGCTTCAGGTGTGCTACTTCCTCATCAACTGTCACTTCGGTTGTTCCATCAGGCTTCCTTAGTACACTGAGTGGTACAACCCCTTTAGTGTATAGCTTGGCTTTAGCAAAATCAACACAAGCAATAAAAGGCTGCAAATCTGCATTGATTTCCTCTGTTTTCCCATTGGACAGAGCTATCATCATCTTCTGATGTAGAGAGGAAGGCATACACTTGTTGGTGTGGATCCAATCCTTGCCAAGCAAAGCATTATACTTGGCATTACTGTCTATAACGAAGAACTCTATCATGTAATCTCTGGTTCCCACACTCTGGTTGATGGGCAAAATGCCCTAAGCTATTTGCTTATCCCCAGCAAAACCAACAATGGTTGTTCTGGTTGAGATCAACCTAGGGTTTCTTTTCCCCAACTTCTTCAAAGAGGACCTTGGAAGCAGGTTCACTGCTGCACCATTGTCCACTAACACTCTATTCATTTGTATCCCATCAAAGTAAGCCTTGATATACAGGGGCTTAATGTGCTGGGTCATAGATGTTGTGGGGTGTTGTGGGGTACTCGAAGGGTATAAGAGGTTAATGCTCACCTCTTCACTTTCTTCATCAGTTTCTATTAGCTTGGCCACTTTTGACTCATCTTGAATCATGTTGGCCTGCGAATCTTCATTAGAAACTGGAATGGGGTCATCTTCCTAACCTTCTTGGTTTTCATTTTCAGCTTGGAATTCATGTGGCAGTATATATACCATGTTTACTGGTACTGGAGGGAATAAACCAAACTGTACCACTGGTTGCGATTGCTCTCCTCCCGTTTGAGTTTGCTCTGAAGCTTGGGAGACATCCTTCATATTGCACTCTAGTACCTCAGTGTTGGTGGTTTCTTTCGAAGCAATTCGTTTGTGATATGCTCCTGTTGGCTTTTTGACCAAGAAGGTCTGTTCAGCCATGAAGGCTTCAAACATTTCATCTTCAGCCAATTCCCTCCCTTGGCCTAGTTCAACTTTCCTTCTGTCTTACTATCACTTTCCATCAAGGCCTTTTCAAGACCTACTAGGCTAGATCTTTCTTTGGCTTTCAGTTCACATGAACTTTAGCCACTCCTCTCTACTGGCACCCTCTTTGATTTTAGGAATAGGCCTTGAACCTTCTCCTTCTTCTATCTGGCCCTTTGACTGTGCCAAAGAAGTACTCTCTCCACTTTCTTTCAGGTCTCTCTGATATTGAGTGTACCTTCGCTGGATCTTTCTCCTTTGGGACCTGGAAATCATTGGAACCGTGTCTGGCTCCCTTGTTTTTAGGTTTTTTTGAGCAGAACCCAATTATTTGGAGCCACCAAAGGAGGCTTGATCATCATTCCCTTGTCTCCGAAAGTCTTTCTTTATGCTGGTATGACTTTAGGTTTGCTCTACATGACAAACCAATCTGGAACCCCAAGGACCCACGAACACACTGCTCTAGCTGCTGGGCCTGCTACCCCTATATTCACAACTGTCTTCGAAGCAGTTCTTAGAGGCCAATCACTAGGCTTGGTTCCCTGTCTTGAGCCAAATTTAGGCCTCCCTTCCGGCTAATTGCCTACCCTGTGATAGTTAGGTGGCCTGGTTTCATACAGGGGCCTCTTTACCTTTGACTGCATCCTGGTGTCTAGTGAGCCAACCAAGGATGAATGTTGTCTAAGACCAATTGGATATGGCCTTCTGTTGTAGGTGCTGGCTAGCTTTCAATCCCTCTGCACATCTTTATAATACTATTTCCCATCAACTAAGAGCCCCTTCATCCATTTGTAACTCATCCTGCATCTAGGACATATCCTCTGCACTACAACTGCTTTAAGGGAGTCATCATCCAGTATCTCTTCACTAGAGCCATCTCTTTGGCCTGCAAAGTTCTGTCCATTGACTGTGAACTTTTGGTGTCCTTCTTGAAAGCAGCCTAGCTAGCTACATGCATCTGCATAGTGACATCATCTAATTCCTTTAAGGATAGGTTTTGGAAATCTGGCATGTCAACATTAGCTGCAGCCTCCTCAATCTCTAGAACAGTTTGATGTCAATTCCCATGGCTTTCTCAATTTGGTTGGAAACTTTAGCCTCCCCTTCCGAATCAGTTTTTGGATCTGTCTCGGAAAACAATACAGTTTTTAGTTGAACGAGACCAAGAATTGTGCCATTTACAGTACAGTTTTCCTTTAAGTTCTTCAGGGGTAGGGATCTTAACTCCCTTTGATAACTTTAGGAAATTTGCTACAAGTAAATGATCAAAAATATCATCTGCTTTTCTTAAGTCAAAAGAATACTTCCTATGAAGGTCTTTCTTTTTAAATTGTTGGCATATTGTACTGTCTTTCTAAATTAATGTCTCACAGGTCATAGGTTCTTTTCCTACGATCTCTACTACATCAATTTCATAGTTAGGGTCTCTATAATAGGTCTTATATGATGAATTACTTCGATCTTGTTCTTCCTCAAGTAAAGTTTCATATCTGGACACTTTATAGGTTAATTTTACTAAGTCTCGAAATTCAGTTGAATCAAACTTCTTTCGAAGCCCAACTCCAACCCATGTTTGAGCCAATCTTACAAATTCATGCTCAGGTAGCATGACCCTACATTTGTTTTGTGCCTTTTTAAATCTGGCAATAAATTGAGCAGCCTTCTCATCAGGCCTTTGGCTCAATCTTGCTAAGTCTGCCATGGAAACCTCATGTTTTGTTTGGAAAAATTGGGCATGAAAAACTTCTTCCATCTGCTGCCAAGTTTGAATAGAGCCAGGTGTAAGGTTTATATACCATACGAAGGCTACTCCAGTTAAAGAGTTTGGAAAGAGTCTCAGTTTCATGTAATCATTATTGGCAAACTCACTACACTGGCCTGTAAACCTAGCAATGTGTTCTACTATTGACTGGTTTCATTCCTATAAAAGAGGGCAAAATCTAGTATTCTAAACCCCCTTGGATATTCATGTACCCTATCCACCCACTCTGGGTAAGGTTTTCTATATACTGGAGTCTGGACCCCCTAAGCTATAGGTATACACATTTCTCTAATAATATCAGAAATTTGGTTCCTTGAAACCATATTTTGTGTTGGTTGAACCACTACTGGAGAAATAACACAGGGTTTAAAGGAACTCCATGTGCCCAAGGGCCTCTTAGTCCATATATAGATACATTCAAGACTGGTTGTCCTTATTGTACTGGTTGTTGTTGGAGGTATGGCTGACCTCTTGGAATCTGTCCTGGGAAAGCCCTACGAAAGGTGCTACAGCATGAGGAACAGGTGTTGTTTCTCTTCTAACCATATGAAATCCTTCCAACCCCCAGGTGCAAATTCAAACACAGGATTAGGAAAACCCCGTGTTCCAGGTATGGCTTCGAACATAGCATTTGAAAACATTCTCATACCATTCCCTTGTGTTGGCCTAGATCCACCAATTTGTATGGTTTCACTGGTGGGTAGTGGTACATTTTGGTTTGCTGGTGGTCTCGAAGGAGTTTCGTCCGATGACTGAGGCATATGTGACATTCTCTCATAGTTTTGATTACTAGTCTGACCATTCGTTTGTCCATTATTTTGCATAGGCTGTTTGTCTCAAGCCAATCTATGCTGAAGGAAATTCTCATTATCTTTAGCTTGTTTTGCAACAGTTGGTTGATGAGAGTTCATTCGATCTAAAAAGGATGTTGTCCATCTTTCCATTGTATACATTAGTTGATGTCCTATAGCATCTACCAAACCTCCTTATGGATTTATTGGTTGGGTAGAAGGGACAGTTTGTGATAACCCTGTTCCATATTATGCTAATTGGTCCTTATTATGAATGTGATTATGTGTCTGATATCATTTTGTGTGCCATTTATGTGAAAATATGTGATTTTGAATTTCTATCTGTTCACCGTAGGAATATCTGTTTGATTAACTCCTTTGGAATTTAAATTGAAGGCCCTATCGACCACAGAAATTGAAATTGACTGCGCCATTGTGATGGGTGTAATTTTTAGAGCCTATGGTGAAATTTAATTGAAAATTGATTCGGATCAATTAAACAGATTAAATTGGTGCTTTAGTGCTCAATTATTTAATCTTAATTAATTGTGCTTATGAGAGCCTATATAAAGGACCCCTATACACTCAATTCCTCTCTTTTATTTCATTTTGGCTGATTTTGGCTCTCTAGAGAGTGAGAGAACTGAATTAGAGAGGGAGAGTGTAGGAGATTGAAGGTTTGATCAAGAAACTTGAGTAAATTGAAGACCAACTCAAGATTTGGCCATAAATTAGGAAGATTGGGCTTCTAGGTAAGCAATTGGTTATGAATTCATGAGTTTAATATTGTAATTCTGAGAATTTAAAGTTGAATGGTGATCAAGAACAAGAATTGTGTTGTATTTGATGAGTTTGAAGTCATGGAATCCATGCATGTGTATAATTGCCATGAATTTGTATAGTTGAGCATGAGAAGTATGATCCATGTAGAATTTTGATTAAAGTTCATGTTTGTGATCACCATTTGCACCATGTAAGTTGAAATGGGAATTATATTCCACATGCATGTACAATTCATGAGAATATGAGTTTGAAATACATGGAATTGTTATGATGGAAATAAGTTTGGTGTAATTTGGAACATGAATGTAAGTAATTCATGGAATTGAGCTTCATAATGTTGTAATTTGGTGTTTGTACCATGTTAGTACATGTATGATGTGCTTGGGAACCAAAATTATGAGTTTTGAACCTTTGGAGGTCGAGTTTGAGCTCAAGAACAAGTTCTGGAAAACCCAGAATTCTTGACGTCCGCTCGAGCGGGGGAACCGCCGCTCGAGCGTAAAATACAAGCTCCCAAAATATTTTGCAGACTTGATGTCCGCTCGAGCGGGGTAAGTTCACGCTCGAGCGGGGAGCTATGTGGGATGACCTTCAGCTCGAGCGTCCGAGTTCATGCTCGAGCGTAGAAACGAGGCAACCAGTACTTTTGCAGACCTAAAGGGTCGCTCGAGTGGGGAAGTCCATGCTCGAGCGGGGACTCCTATTTCTGAAATTTTGTAAATGTGTTCTGTGTTCCATTTTCCGTTCTCTTTCACTTCTAAGTACTCTTAGGCATGCATTAAGTATTGTAAATGAGTTAAAAGGATAAGAATGAAGCCTAAAGAGGAATATGTGAATTTAGAACGAATTGGATTGTTTGTGACCCATTGTGTTCATGGAATGTGTAGGGTCGAGCTCTAGGGCAAATCATCATGCCGATCACTGTGAGTAATATCTCAATAAAGATATCTGAAATATGCTATTTGTCCAATTGCTCATCTTCCTATAAGTCTATTAAATTGAATTGTGGACGAAAGTTTGACATGAATGAATGTCTGAATGGGCCAAAGGCCAGTTTGACATGAATGAATGTTTGAATGGGCCAAAGGCTAGTTTGATATGAATGAAGGTCTGAATGGGCCAAAGGCTAGTTTGACATGAATTCAAGTCTGAATGGTCCAAAGGCCAGTTTGACATGAATGAATGTCTGAATGGGCCAAATGCCAGTTTGGTATGAATGAAAGTCTGAATGGGCCAGAGGCCAGTTTGACATGAATGAAAGTATGAATGGGCCAAAGGCCAGTTTGACATGAATGAAAGTATGAATGGGCCAAAGGCCAGTTTGACATGATTGAAAGTATGAGTGGGCTAAAGGCCAGTTTAATATGAATGGATTGGGCCCGAGGCCGTTTGATGTGCTTAGAACCGCAGTCACTTGATCTATATATATATATATATACTAGATAGCAATATGAATTGGGCCCAAGGCCGTCTGATGTGTGTTGTTTTAATGTATCTACTTTATTTGATATTATTCACTGGGCTTTCGCTCACGCTCATTCGTGTGTTTGTAGGTGAGCCAAGAGAGGTCCAAACCCAGCCTCAGTGAAGTTTGTGTGGAACAACCAAGGTTTTGAAGAGTCAGCCCTTACATCTCACGCACGAGACCAGTCTTCACCCATTTACTATCTTGTTTTATTTTATCATGTTGGCGAGAACTTTGGTTTATGATTGTATATAGTATGACTGGCTGACCTAGACTTGAATGATCCTGTCTGTACAGAACCTTATGTTACTGTATTTCCTGATGTGAGTTATTAATATGTATACGTATAGTTTGTTATGATGTGCCATGTAAGCACAGCTCTATGGACAAAAGTTTGAAATTGCTTCCGTTAGGCCCCTTTACTCTGATGAGTTATGTCTGGTTTGGTTTAAGGCCGTAAGTAATCTCAAGATTACTAGCCGGTTATGTCCTTAACCCATGGGAGCGGGTTCAGGTCATGACACAGTTGAAGATCCAGTTTCATGGCCCTATCTAGTATGTTGGATGTGTGTTGTATATTCTAAATTACTGGTCTGTTCGACCATTTGCGGAGGATCTGATGGAATAGATGCATTGATTACATTATCCTCTAGATTAGGCACTTCTACCTCTCCTTCCACACTTCTTCCAGGCTTTTATTTTCTCCTCTTGCCCTAGCCATTTTTAATAGTCCCGCCGGGCGTGCCAAAAATATATGTTGGTTTTTTTGGCTTTTGAAGGTTAATAGTGTAAATTTAAGCATACCAGCAAGGATCAATCAGTCCTTACAGAATTTTAATTGACAACCAATTATCAGATGGTTGTGTTAAAGTTCTTTCAACCTCAATGAATAGGACTTTTACTGGTGGCTTATTTTGGGAGAAATTTATAAGAAATAATAAGTACAGAACAATTCAGAAACTGAATTTCATTGAGTAAATAGGAACTTACAATGAAATGACCCAACCTTGAAAAGGTTTACAATAACGACTACTTGAAACTACTCCTAGGAAATGAAAGGCAATACATGAATTGAAGTGCTGAAAATGTAAAGAACTAGAAATATAAAAATTGGAAGGATATAAGAAGTTAATAAAACTTTTTTGGATCTGAGTCTGGGTCCTCCATTCTAGGGCCTTCTCCTCTTTTTATACTTTCCAATGGTAACGTCGAAATGGACTTCCAACCGTCGAAATGCACTTCCACGATCTCTGGTTATGCCCTTGAACAATTTGCTCCCACGATGCCTTCTTTGCAGTTAGGCTTCCCTCTTTAATTTGAATTTGAATTGTGAGTAACTGTTGAGCTACGCCACTTTGCACCTTCTAATTGCTTCCATACGACGCAGACCCACCATTACCAATGTGACTTGCCACGTGTCTGTTGTTGGTTGGAGACTTGTATTAAAGCCCTAAATTATCCTTTTCGAGCCACATGTTAAGCTGTGATTGGTATGTACAAAATATGTAGCCAACAGTATCTTAAATTAAATGTATCGTACGATACATTTACGATATGTGATGTGATATACGATACGCAATACATAATGCGATACATATGTTATACTTAAATTTCTTTAGCAAATTTGAATAAAAATATTCAAATTATTTTCTGTAAATTAATATTGTCAAAAAATTTCATCAACTTATTAGGAAAAAGCTATTTCTGAGATGAGAATGGTACTTTTTAGTTTATTTTTGCGTAAATTACACTTTGCACCCCTACAATTTGCACAAAATTTCACTTTAGTCCCTACACATCAAATTGTAACACTTAAACCCCTGTACTTTTGATCAAGTGTCACATTGTCCCTTCTTTTTTCTAATAAGTTAATGTAATTTACCTAACGGCTGACGTTGCTGGCCTGAAGATGGTCCGTGTTCACAAGGGATCTTGTTCTTCCCCCAGCCATATTATTTCTTTTATTTGAGGGTTAATAAAACTACCTATATAATGTAAGTTTATTTTTTTGAATAATTAACCCTGAGCCATATTATTGATTGTATTTGTGGTTTGTTTGTCTGTTTTTTATTCAAACAACAATGAGAAATAATGCAGGGCCAGGCCAACCTAAAATTTAAAGACTTGACTCTGTTAGGCCCATGGACTTTTATTGGTTAACAGACTACGTTTGGGGTTGGGTTTGGTTGACGAATTCTAGATTTCTAAAGATCAACGTGTTATGGACCCTAATCTGGGCATATTTTGGATTTTAATTCAAAATTATTATTTTTAAAGAAAATCAAAGTTCATTTGAAAAAGACTAAAAAATATATATGATTTAATAACATAATGGATATAATTTTTTACTAATAAAGTTTACTTTTTCTGTTTTGCTATTGAATTTAAAATTTCAAGTGTGTTTGGTTTGAATTTTTTGGATTAAGTTTTTTGAAAATTGAGTTTTTTGGTTTTCATATTTTTTATTTTTAGTGAATATTTTTAAATTTTAAATTTTTAAAATTTTAAACATTTTTTTTTTAACTTTTTTTTTAGATGCACCTTACTTACATGTATCTAAAAAGTAAAAAATTTGTGAAAAAATATTTTAAAAAATTAATAAATACATGAAAATACAAAAAATGTACTGAATTCTCGTCTTTTTTTTTTTTGTATTTTTGGTATTTAGTGAATTTTTAAAAGATTTTTTTCACAAATTTTTTACTTTTTAGGTATATTTATGTTAGGTATGTCTAAAAAGTAAAAAAAAAAAATTGCTTAAAATATTAAAAATATTAAGTAAAATAAAAAAAAACACAGAAAACAAGAAAGTAGAATTTTCTGAAAAGTGTTTTTGGAAAAATGTAACCTAGCAAAGTGTTGTTTTGATGCTCTTTAAAAATTGGAATCTCCAAAAAATATAGTGAAAGGACCTCACGATATACCTTTTCAAATTCAACGGGACTTAATAGTTTACAAGAAAATTCATGAGACTTTTTCGTACATACTTTTCTAGGATGGGACTTTTGAATAAATTTCCTTTTGTTGTTTCTAAAATTTGATTCTTCTAATGATGGTTGTTTGATTAGGAGCAACTCCAACAGTACTTTTTAGTTTTTACTAGTTAACGTGTAAACAAATGTACACACTTTATTTTATACACTTCCTTTCTTCTTTTCTTTTTTTCAAAACCTAACTTTACAAACCGTATTAATTAACATAGCCTGATGTCGCTGTGATGAAGTGTATTATTTTCTGTAAAGTTCTCTGGATATTTTTTCTATTTAAAAGTGTGCATTCTATCATCTGCCGCCCACATAACCCAATTAAGTCCGAATTTGTATCTAGACAGCCAAGTTACCCTAGATATGAACATGGTAGAATTTGATACAGTTGTTTATGGAGAGGTTGGTGGGTGGGTGATTGTGTATATCCAAGATTCAATCTATAAAGGTGGATATGTAAAACATACTTTGCCTAAAGATATATATATATATATATTTAAATACTGGAATCCATGATCATTGCATCTCAAGATTTCCATTTTTTTTTTTTTTTTTTTTTTTGGGGGGGGGGGGGGTGGTGTGTTGAATATCAAGAGCCCAAGATGCCCATTTTGACACTGAATCTTTCCACTTCAAAAAGGATATATGTATGTAGGTATGTATGTATCAGCAATTCTATTAGCACTGACTTCTCTACCCTGTTGTTGCTTTGCAGAGCTGAACAAATCTCATTTTGTTCACTCTAATATCAACATCGTCTGGATTGGAATGTTGATATCGATGTGAATTTCTGACTTACCCCGCATATTTATCCAAAAATATTAGAACCATTGCTTCCAAACGAGTGGAAAATAAATTGGTGGATTTAAAAAAAGAAAACAAAACATAAACAAATATATAGGATTACTCAATCAAATACACTTGTCAGTCCATGAATCTTTATATAGAACTAAAAAAAGAAGAATTTAATAGTAAAAAAGTAGTCTGAAAAAGTTAACTCGTTAACAGAGAGTTCATTAACATTTGGTGAGGACTGGGTTGATTTCAAGACTAGTCGACCAACACAAAATGCTGGTTTTGTTGGTTGAGGAAGTGTCATTGTATCACTTGCTAGCATAATAACTACGGATGACATGGTCGGTCTATCTGCTGGATCTTCCTGGACGCACAACAATCCAATGTGGATGCACTTCAACATTCGTCTACAACACTAGATTGCACCAGTAATGGGTCCATCAATTCCAATCCTCGACCTTCAGACGATAATTTCCATGCTCGTGACATTGTAGCAAGTAATGCAATTAAAATCAATCAATGTTTCTTCAGAATGCCTCTTTCTTTAAAGACAGTGAGATAACTAAAAGCAATTGTTTAGCTAGGAACATACAAAAGTGAGGAGGCTGTAACCATGCTCAGAAAGATATAAGGCGCTGTTCTTTCTTCCACTTATTACCTCCAACAAGAGAACTCCAGAACTAAAAACATCTGACTTAATAGAAAATAGTCCTTCCATAGCATACTTTGGAGCCATGTATTCAGTATTACAGCTAAAAGCATCACAAATAATATGAAGAGAGTGACTAGACAAAATAAAGTGACTGATTATGTATGTGTACGTGTGTATAAAAAAAGAAGAGGGTTACTATGTTCCAACTACTCTATTTGTGTTGGCTTCACTTTGATTTCCCCCAAAAAATCTAGCCATTCCAAAAGTCTGATATCTTGGGATTCATCTCATGATTCAGCAAAATGTTGCTAGCTTTAAGGTCTCTATGAATTATTCTGAGACAGGAATCCTCATGCAGGTATAGAAGGCCCCGAGCAATTCCATTAATAATAAAAAAGTGTCTCCTCCAGTCTAGTTGCGCACTTTATTTGAATCTAGAAAGAAAACAAACAAGCAGTCAAGTTGATTACAATCTTTAGTAATTCATTTTTGGCTTTTATTTGGTTGCAAGTGACCAGGATTTAAAAGGGTCCAGACCAAAGAGAAAGACATCTAGGCTTTTGTTGGGTATGTACTCGTAGATGAGGAGTGACTATCATCTCCCTCCAAGCAACAACCCAACAGTCTAACAAGATTCCTATGTTGTAGTCTTGCAATTGAAATAACTTCATTCTTGAACTCTTGTAATCCTTGGCCAGAACTTCTTGAGAGTCTCTTAACTGCTATTTCCTTGCTATCTGATAATATACCCTGCAAACATTTTCAAGTCACGCAACAATCTTTAATGAGAAATGGCTACATTAACGCCTATTTATGGTTGTGTTGGTTCTTCAAATTTAACCATGTATTGTCAATCACCTAGTGCACCATGTTACCCCGTACATGTGACAAACTATGATTTATATCCTTCAAAGATTATTGTCAGCACCATAAGTACCTTGTAAACTGGACCAAATCCACCTTCTCCAAGCTTATTTTCTTCGGAAAAATGTTTTGTAGCTGCACGTATAAGATCTAACTGGATTGAAGGAAAGTCTTGTGATTTGGTGTGCTTGTCACCTAGCAATTTTTCACTGTTGTAGTCATCACAAAATTGTCCTCCCAAGTCGAGTAATTGGACTTCTTGGCTGTTTTGCTCTTACAGGAAAAAAGAAGAATAAATTGACATATTGGGTTGTAAACATGTAATAGGATTGTGGCAGTGACTAAAAGAATGTAGTTACCTTTCTTTGCTCTTTTCCTTCTCCTTTGGTAGTAGATACAAGCACCAAGTAGAGATAGCACTAGGAATGCTAACAGACTTATGCTGATACTGACTGCAATTGTTTTTCCTTTCCAACCTTCCATAAACAAATGGTATAATTTTAGCCACTATTTAAATCATGCCCATTTTCATTCAATTTGTTTTAATGGAAACATTTTTTTGAAAGGAAAAAAATATTCACTTTTTTTTTTTTTTTTTTTTTGCATTTGGACCTTATCCTATTATAAACAAAAGCTTTCATTCACAACATAAATAATGTGTAGAGTAATTAAAAAATTAACATTAAACTTTTCTACCACGAGCACATGTGGGTGGATCGTACCAGGAATATAAACCACAAGCCCCAGCCGCGTGTGTTCAATCGTGAGTGGAATCGCACCAGCAGGGTGAATCTCCTTGTCGTAATTGCAGCAATTGGGGGGGGGGGGGGGTGTTGATTTTGCCCTAATCTTCACGATTGAGGCTTATATTGGTGGGTTGCGATGAATGACAGCGTTTTGGGCTGCCTTTTGGCGCCCAAAACGATTCTCCGTTATCTTACATAGACGTAGATGGATGGGGTACACATTGAAACATGGATGAAATTTCACGATTTAATTTGTCAAAATTAAAATACTAAGATTTAAAATGTAAAACGCATGATACCTTAAGGGTTTTTTTTTTTAATTAACCCAATTTTTTTAAAAAATTTTTTATTTTTATTTTCTGATAACACACTAGTTACTAGTGATTGTGTGGTGGGCAGTACTGACATTAGCAGTAGTGGAAAAAAAATGCCAATAACACCCAACATTAAAAAATTAACCAGTCTAGCTGTAAAAAATTTAAAAAAATGGGATATGGATAATGTTGACGAAATCATGGTCACAACCAAGATTAAATGAAACACCAAATCTATAAAATGATTCCTATCAAACATGGGATATGGATAATGTTGAGGAAATCATGGGCATGTTGAGGAAATCGTACGCTTAGGTTATCTCTTTGGTTCCGTTTGTTTTCAGACATAGAATGGAGGATGTTGAGGAAATCGTACACTTAGGTTATCTCTTTGGTTCCGTTTGTTTTCAGACATAGAATGGAGGGGATTGATAGTGAGGGAATTAATAGTGAGGAGATTGTTAGTGAGGGTATTAAGTAAAATTGTATAGTTGTTAGTGTAGGGATTGTTAAATTATTTTATATAAAATAAATATAAAATAATAAAACAAATAAAAAAAATACAAAAACATTAAATATTAATGTTTTAAAAAAAATGCCCAACATGTAAAAAAAATTTTAAAATAAAAATAAAATAAAAAATTCCCAGAAAAAAATAAAACAAATAAAATAATGAATTGTACTTAACAAAAAATATAAAAAAATAAACATTAATGTTCAAAAAAAATGTCCGACATGTAAAAAATAAAATAAATAATAAATAAAAATAAAAAAATTTCTAGTCCGCTGGACTATTTTTCTAATACCAAGTCTTGGGGGCCTATCCGAATCCCCTTGGGGAGGCCCATCCTAATTCGGAGCTCACTATCAATCCCCTCCCCATCTCTCAAAACAAACACAATATTAGTGGGTCCCACCTCACTACCAATCCCAATCCCCCCTCTAACTCTCCAAACAAACGGGGCCTTTATCTCGTGTGGCTAAGTCTATAAATAGGCCAAGAGAGATACAAAGAGGCATCAATCAATCAATCATCAACCACTCACAAATCATGAAGAATTATTTAGGAGTAATTTAAGTTAGCCATTTTTAGGAGTAGCCTAAGTGATAGTTTTCCAACCTCCATATTTCTTTTCTTTTTTTTTTGTCAATTGATGTATTTATTCAATTCTTTGTTCTTGTTTAAAGTTCTTGTAACTAGTGACAAGTGACAATTTATTCGAATTAATACATATTCTGTTCTGTTTCATTTCTTCTTTATTTAATTACCTTCAAGGAAGTCATTAATCTATTTAAGGCATGGAATTCAACCACAAAGCCTGATCTTCTGGTGTTTATTTAAAATTTGTTTAAGTCTGTCGATCAATTATTGTCGATTGGGCTTAAACTAAATTTTTACCAATATAAATTAGCACGCCCAATGGGACCATTCCAACTTGGAGTAATGGCAATGAAGAAGCAGACTAATGCCTATGAAATCATGCCTTCAAGTGGCATGTTTACATCTTATGAACCAGCAGATGCAAACCGCTATTGGAGTGGCAGTGTTTCCATAGATACAGATTATCAGTGGAATGCCTCATATTATGAAAACTGTCAGTGTTATGGTAGTGGTTCTACCGCTTATTGCCAATATAATGGCCACTCACTTATGAAGAGCCAAAGTATGTGACTCGACGGGTTAGCACACCAAGACATGAAGATAATACGACTTTGGAGAATTTTCATAGGCCATTAATGGCTAAAATTAAAAAAACAACCCCATCTCTCAAAAAATATTGAGAATTCTAATGATAAAGGTTCACTTGGGGGGGCATGATCTTTTGCTGAATGTGGCCAAAAGTGACAAGCCATTCATGGCTAAAAAAGAAGAACAACCACTTCTCTAAAAAAAAGGTTAAAATTTCATCACAAAATAATAATGAAAGTTCACTTAGGGAGCATGATTTTAAGCCAAAGGTGGCGGAAAATTATGAACTTGGGGGGCATGATTTTAAGCAAAAAATGACTAAAAATTATGAACAACCCATGTTAGTTGAATATGAATTTTTTGGCATTGTTCAAAGTGTCAAAATTTAATTTTTCGTAACATTCAATTATGTGAGTTTTGGGATCCAACATCCACTTTGGATATGTGGATCACACCAAAAATTAATTTTCATGACATGGTTTGAAAAGCACACAATAGTTGAAAAATGCTATATGCAGTGAATTCTCTTTGATTAGCCAAAATGTGACTAACAGAGAATTGTTTTATTATAAAAATACGGGATGTGATTCTTTGTTATGTCACTTGACATATGGAGTGTTCGCCAATCGACAACAATAGATTAAAAATTACTATGGATGTAATATAACTCTTCAAGAATTTGAATTATTTGCACCATAAAATATTTTCTGTCGATTGTGGTAAATTGCCTTATAAATCATTTAATTGGATTTCATTCTTCAATCCATTTAAATGAGGGGGCATTGTTTGCACCACATTTTATTCTTCTATCGATTGTGGCCTATTAATTATGGCCAAGTTCGATTATGGTTTGTCGATTGAAATCATAAACTATTTTCACAAAATAACCTTGACCACATTTGTTTCTATTATTATTATTTCTGTCGACAGACATTCTAACGTGGTGCGACAGATGTGTTAAGGACGTGGTATGATGACATGATAAATGGAGGGCTAGAGAGTTAGCAATTGTAGCAATTTGAAAGTTGCTGAGATCAAGGAGCCAAGATCAAATGAAGCACCAAATCTATAAAATGATTCCTATCAAACATGGGATATGGATAATGTTGAGGAAATCATGGGCTTATTGAGGAAATCGTGGGCTTAGGTTTTCTCTTTCTCTCATGTAGCTATGTCACGCACCAAGCTCCGTGACAACACCGCACACTCATTTAAGTGAGCATGCAAGGCTAAGAGTCCAATCACATAAACCAACAATGTAAAATACTCGAATTAAATCTTTAATTATCACAATGCCAAAATCCATAAAAATAAATAATTCTTATCATATGAAATTGTCCACCAAGTCCACTAATATAATCCACTAACAAAATAATAATCCAAGTACTTAAATCATAGTCCTACCCTCGGCACTCCCACAAGTAAAAACCCCGTGCAGCTCTACTCCTCAAAATTTAAAAATAAAAATAAAATAAGGGTGAGTTAGACAGCCCAGTAAATAACCAATCGTCACTGCTAGCTGGATTAAGTATACCACAAAAAAAAAAAAAAAAAGTCGATAACTAATAAATATATTCTTGCTACAATTTAGTAAATAAACAATTATTTTGTAAGATGGTCTCATTGTTGAAAATAAACAATGTAGCAATACATTCTAATTGAAAAAACAATGAGATAATTTGAAGAAATTTCATTGTCCAAATCGATGGTTCAATAATCAGATGGTTCAATGATGCGATTCACAAAACTCAAGTCTTGGTGACTACGGTCACTTAGCCCGTGACAAGGCCCAAAACCATACCTAGGCCGGGGAAACCCCAAAAGAAACTAGTTTCTGTTCCAATAAATAACCCCCATTAGCTAGGGTCCAAATCATAGTCAGACTAGAGTGATGTTCAAAATTCAAACAATACACAACTTTTAATAAAATATTCAATATTTTCAGAATAAACATTTGGTACAATTTTCAGAATAGTTTCACAGAATATTCAAATAATTTTCATAATAATATTCGATATTGTTTTATACTTGACCCATATTTTATTTTAAGAGACCATGAAGGCTGTAAAATAAATATTTATAATTTTAAATGATTCAATAGAAATAAAAATGAACCAATAGTGATAGAGGGTTACTTACCTCAAATAGCTAAAATAATATTCCCAAGCTAATCTCAAATTACAAAGATCCACCTCAATCTCACAAACCTAATAAAATATTACACCACATAAACAATTATTGTTGATCACCATGATGCATCCATCATTCTTTTCTTTATAAAAGAATAAGCTAATCCTAGTCTATCAGTAGTTTCCAAACCCCAGCACCGAAACAGAGCCACTACGGCTTGGACAATTTCTTTCGAAACTTACATTATTCTATTGTTGTTTATAAACATGTATAAATTTGTAACCACTTGCGGTCAATCTTGTATTCCACAAACACACCACCATTGAACTTAACCCATCACATATCAATCGCAAGATAGAAACCACCCAAACGGAATGCAAAATACACTCTAAAGTCCGGCGAAATCAACACCCCCAACATGGACTACATCAATATAATTATTTAATCATATATGCCCATACAAATCATCCATTGATATATTAAAACTAAATTTATAAATAGGTATACAATAAAATAAATCTTACCTCTAAGAGATGATTAGATCAAAATCACCACTCTATGAATCTTCTCTTTTTTTTTCTTTTTTTCTTTTTTTTACTTTTCAAACCCTTGAGCAGCAGCCTCCAAAAACGATTCACGAGGCCTCTGTTTTCGCTAGACTTAAAGCCAAGATGTTGGCTTAATAACCTAGTTTCTCAAAAATATAAAATTACCCATCTAAGTTATAGAAATTAGAATACCATCTCATGACTAATTCCTTGATATTACTAAATGACTCATATAAATTAATTTCATTACTAATCTATCCCATAAAATTATTCTACACATAACTTGGGTTTTACAGGCTAAGCCTATAAATAGGCCAAGAGAGATACAAAGAGGCATCAATTAATCAATCATCAACCACTCACAAATCGTGAAGAATTATTTAGGAATAGTTTAAGTTAGCCATTTTTAGGAGTAGCTTAAGTGATAGTTTTCCCACCTTTATTTCTCTTCTTTCTGTCGATTGCTATATTTATTCAATTCTTTGTTCTTATTTAAAGTTCTTGTAACTAGTGACAAGTGACAATTTATTCGAATTAATAATATTTGTTATGTTCCATTTCCTCTTTATTTAATTACCTCCAAGGAAGTCCTTAATCTGTTTAAGGCATGGAATTCAACCACAAAACCTGATCTTCTTGTGTTTATTTAAAATTTATTCAAGTTTGTTGATCAATCATTGTCGATTGGGCTTAAACCAAATTTTTACCAACACTACCCATAGTGTAATTTGTGGTATTTGTTGAGCACATAGTGTATAGATGTTTGGGTTGTGCCATGATCAAAGAGTGTTGAATAACAAGCAGGAGAGAAAAAAAAGAGGAATCATAGTTCCTGATGAGGTAGAGAGAACAACTACAGGCATCATTCTTTTCCTTTCCAACTTTTACATAAGAGCAAAAATTGCTAATAATCGTAACATTTTTAATTTAATACGTTTGTCACCAAAAACATAGACAACAATTGTGTTTTTAAAAATAGACCTTTCATTTTTTGGTGACAAACGTGATGAATTGAATATGCTACGATTATCAGATTGTCCTAATTTTTATTTTATTTTTTTACTGATATACATGAAGTGCCTAATTAAATGAATGGTTCAAATCATCAGAACAAAACCTGTGATAGACCCAAGGATCTGAACAGAGCCCTTCAATCGGGATTAAGGATTGGAGGGGATCCACTCCCTATTTTTAATAGAGAAATGAATTGTCATTACTTTTAGCATTGGACCGGTACAAACCACTTTTCCCATTGGTCACAACTATATGAATTATCATATATTACATATATTTCTTTCTATGTTACAAAAATTATTTCAATTTACAATCACAACACACAACAAAAATCACAGTAAGTGACAACCTTTTAGCATTCACTGCGGGGATATGCTAGAAACAGTGACTTGATTTTTTACAGAAGGATCTGTGGATGAAGATGGTTCGCTATGAGGAAACCTGCCAACAGAAAATGCAGGTTGATTTGGTTCAGGAAGTGTTGCTAATTCATTTCCCAATAGAACCACCACAGATGACATATTTGGTCTATCTTTCGGATCTTCTTGGACGCATAGAAGCCCAATGTGGATAAATCTTACAACTTTTGCCACGGGGCATGACCCTGCCAACAATGGATCTAAAAATTCTAGTTCTTTTCCATCACTCCATAGTCGCCATGCCTATAAAATCACGTTGTTTTTATTTGAATGAGTAGTTGTCACATTCTAGTTATTTGAGTATTTGTAGTTGAAGAGGGGGTTGAAAACACATAAATAAGCAAGGAGTGTTTGAGCATGTTCTGTAAGGTAAAAGCCACTGTTTCTTTGCCCACTAATGATCTCGAGCAAGATCACTCTGTCACACCCCAAATCCGGGCATGACCGGCCGTGGCCCACAGGGACTTAGCCCAAGGCACATGTAAGCCTAAACATGAACCCAAAACCATAAAGAATAAATGTGATAATAGCCCAGAAATAAATAATCAACACTCAATCTAGTGACATACCACAAGTGAAAAACAAGTCATAACCAACTTCCTAAAAATATATATATACTAAATGGGACACAAACCGCCCACAAATAAAATAATTCTAAATAAAACCCAACCACAATGTATGCACAAAACTCGACAAGCAGCCTAAAACAAATTAAATAAATGCCCTAGAGGTCCATGCAATTGAGTCCTCGCTACGCCATGAGTCCACTCTAAGTCCTTCTAATACCTGGCAATGGTAAACAACTAAGTCAGCTGATAGCTTAGTGAGTAGCAACATGGATAGTAAATACAGTTTTGAAAACAGGGTTCAATTCCAAAATACGATATATATCACAGAAACTAGATTGGCATACAGTTTGGTAAATACAATCTGTTTCAAAAAGAAGGTTCCATAGTTCAACACTTAAAATACTCATGTCTCGCAAGAACATGATAAATGACATTTTCCACTTAAAACAGATTATAACATGAACACCAATAATTTTCTGGGTACCAAGAAAAACAAATAATATGCCACACAATTCTCAAGGCTATAAGCCCCGTTGGATCCAATACCGAACTAAGAGTCATCCTCAGGGTGGCACCTGGGCCTTTTCTCAAAGACGATCCGATTGAAGGTCACCTAGTTGTTTTTAAAGGTCTTTTCCTTACAATCGTTGAGCACTAGAGTCATCACGGCCCAACCCGGATCTGTTCCCTAGTGGCCAGAGTCACCACACACAGTGGAATAATTTCCCTAGACTAAATACACACATGGTCCCAATAATCAATACACATCAGTTTCGCAAAACATGGTAGTTCATCATTATAAACATGAGACCAAAACAAATAGTTTACAGTATGCCAAGTTCACACATGTTTCAGAAATAATTTGATTCCATTGATAATATAAATAATTTATCAAAACAGTTTAGTCTTAAAACAATAATTTAATTTTCCAACAGTTCAGGGTAGGGGAACATTTATAAAAATACGTAGCATGGAACTACTCACCTGAAATCGAAATAATATAATCCTCGAATAGAGTGCAAAAGTCCAACTAATGCCCTGAACCAAGTATAAAAACTACACGTCACAACTAATTTAAAAATACTAAAAAAAAAAAAAAGGAACTAAGTAACCTCAACTAAAGCGCACTAACACGGCTCAACCCAAATCACCGTTACTCTTAAATATTACCTAAGTTCATGTTCTTCAAGGTTTAAAATCACCCAAGACATGGGTTCCGGTCAAAACTTAATTAATTGTGACTTTAAGATAAAACAGGATTTCAAACAAGCCTTCCCAACCTATTCGCTAACTTTGAAAATTACAAAACCCACTCCACGCTATTCGAAAAATTCCAATAACCTCCAGATATGATCTAATTATATCCTAAGTTTCAAACCCAATTGGTTTCACTTGATTTGCTTATCAAAATAATTATCTACAATTTATTATATCCAAACAGGTTGTTTTCTGCAGCACTTTAAAGAAATTGACGGTTCTCTTAATATACACGAGCAATCAATGCAAGGCCAAAAACGTACGAAACTAGACTCGTAACCGGTTCTAATGACACTAATTTGAAAATTTTTGGATTTATACCCAAAGAGAACAACACTCCCGAATTTACTATTTCGGACTGGTTTCCTGGACAGATTTGAATACTTCAATTTATATGGATTTTGAATCCCGAAAATTATGAAAAAATTCAGATATGCAATCCAATATGTAATTGATCTACTGTAAAAATTTCAGGTTAAAATTCATCTGTTTGATATAGTTTCTTGATTTTTAAAATCTATGATTCGGCACAGAATTTTTTTTCCTTGAATACTATCCCTTCTTTAAACATGAATGTTTGAACCTTAAACATTATATCTAGACCTTAAGTAACAACACCAAACAGGAGCACCAGTGACCTGACAACACAACACACAAAAAGATAAAGCCACATCTCTTCCACAATGAGATTCATGCAACCACACAACACCTGTTCTTCCATCATAAATTCCCAGAACCCAAGTTTGATACACTAAACTTCCCTTCACACCAGCCCATAAATTAATATATACCTGAATGATTAAACCATGCGTTTCACAAACTCAACTATGGAAGATCAAAAATAATAATAGAAGTGAGAATAAACAATTTACTTACCCACACAGTAGATTACGCAGGATTCCTCTCTCCTTGTTTGCCACAGACTTCTTCGTCCCTCTCTCTCAATGACCCACGGCTGCTAAGCCTAAAGTGGCTGCTGTGTGTTGTTTAGAAAAGAATTAATATCTCACCATTAGGGTTTTATCCACTTATAATAAATTTTCAAAATGACCCCTTACTAAATAGTTTATTATTATTATTATTGTTGTTGTTACTATCATTAAGATTATTATCAATAGTCTTAAAAATTGTGGACTTTCATAAAAATTTATTTATAGTTTAAAAATTAATTAAAGATCCCCAAATATTTAATTTGCACTTTAGGATTACCATCAAAATATTTGAGATTGTAATATTATTATTTAATTATTTATTAATTTTTATATTCGGGTTCTCACATTCTCTCCCCCCTAAAAGAAAAGTTTCGTCCTCGAAACTAACCTGAGTAAATCATGAGAATAGATGTGGTACTTCTCGCGCATCTCATCCTCGCGTTCCCAAGTCGCCTCTTCAACTAGATGATTACGCCACAGTACCTTAACCAATTTAATGACCTTTGTACGCAACTTTTCTCTTTCGAATCCAAAATCTGAACAGGTATCTCCTCATACGAAAAATCCTCTCTAATCTGAAGCGGCTCATAATCTATCACATGCGACGACTGTGCACATATTTCCTCAGCATAGACACGTGAAACACATTATGCACTCCTGCCAACCTAGGGGGTAGAGCAACACGGTACGCAACCTCACCAACCTTCTCCAATACCTCAAATGGACCAATGTATCTAGGACTCAACTTTCCTTTCTTTCCAAACCTGATCACTCCTTTCCATGGTGATACTTTCAAGAATACCATATCCCCCACATGAAACTCTAAGTCTCTCCTACGATGATCAGCATAACTTTTTTGTCTACTCTGAGCAGTCAATAATCTCTCTCTGATGGTGATAATTTTCCGTGTAGCATCCTCCACCAAATCAGGTCCCAACATTTGCCTTTCACCAACCTCATACCAACACAAAGGAGACCTACACTTCCTCCCATACAAAGCCTCATAAGGAGCTACTCCCAAACTAGAATGATAACTATTATTATAGGCAAACTCCATGAGCGGCAAATAATCATCCCAATTACCTCTCCACTCCAAAGCACAAGCCCTCAACATATCCTCAAGGGTTTGAATAGTCCTCTCTGATTGCCCATCTGTCTGAGGGTGATAAGCTGAACTAAAATTTAACCGAGTACCCATAGCTGATTGTAACGCACCCCAAAACTTAGACACAAAACGAGGGTCCCGATCTGACACTATTGACACTGGTGCACCATGCAATCTAACAATCTCCTTCACATACAACTGTGCAAATCGAGCTAGAGAATAGGTCATCGTACTGCAATAAAATGTGCTGACTTGGTTAATCTATCAACAACTACCCAAACTGCATCGTGATTACTACTAGTACGAGGTAATCCACACACAAAGTCCATGGTAACATGATCCCACTTCCACTCGGTATAGGTAAGGGTTGTAGTTTCCCCGCAAGTTTCTATGTTCTACTTTAACCTGTTGACACACCAAACACTAAGCCACAAATTCTGCAATATCTCCCTTCATACCATTCCACAAAAATGTTCATGAAGATCCCGATACATCTTAGTGCTTCCAGGATGAATGCTGTAACTAGAACTATGTGCCTCCGTCATAATCTCCTTCCTCAAATCACCACCAGCAGGAACACAAATTCGGCTACGGAATCTAAGCAACCCATCATCACTAACCACAAAGTCTACATGCTTACCCTCTGCCATCTCTCCTTTAATACGCTCACACTGGGGGTCAATCTCCTGTGCTAAACGAATCCGTTCTCTCAAGGTCGGCTGAACTGTCAATTGACTACAATAAGCCCTATTACCAGGCGTAACAACCTCAAGCCTCAAACGTTTCATGTCTTCCACCAAACAACTCTCAATAGACAAAGCAGCTACATCTCCAACTGCAACCTTCCTACTCAAGGCATCTGCAACCACATTTGCCTTCCCCGGATGATATAAAATATTCACATCATAATCTTTTAGTAACTCAAGCCATCTTCTTTGCCTCAAATTTAGTTCCTTCTGTGTGAAAATATACTTCAAACTCTTATGATCAGTGTAAATCTCACATGACTCTCCATACAAATAATGCCGCCAGATCTTAAGAGCAAAAATCACTGCTGCTAACTCCAAGTCGTGCGTAGGATAGTTTCTCTCATGTACTTTCAACTGTCATGACGCATAAGCAATCACCTTCCCATGCTGCATGAGCACACATCCTAAACCCTGTCGTGAAGCATCACTATAAATCACAAAACCACCACCATCTATAGGTAAGGCAAGGATTGGAGCTAATGTCAACCTCTGTTTAAACTCTTGGAAACTACGCTCACAATCATCATTCCACTCAAACTTTACCCTTTCCTAGTGAGATTATAAATGGCAAAGCAATACGGGAGAATCCTTCCACAAACGTCTGTAATACCAGCAAGCCCTAGAAAGCTACGTACCTCGTCACAGAAGTAGGTCGTGGCCAATCAACAATTGCTACACCTTCGTGCTATCCACAGATACCCATCTTTACTCACTACATGACCCAAAAAGGATACACTGCTCAACCAGAATTCACACTTCTTAAATTTTGCATACATCTCTTCTCCCTAAGGATCTGCAGTACTACCCTCAAATGCTGCTCATGCTCCTCCTTACTCCTCGAATAAATTAGGATGTCATCAATAAACACTACCACAAATTTATCAGTTGGGGTTTAAATACTCTGTTCATTAAATCCATGAATGCGGCGTGCATTTGTGAGACCAAAAGGCATCACCAAGAACTCATAATGCCCATAACGGTTCTAAAAGCAGTCTTAGGAACATCCTATCCCTTACTTCAACTGGTGATAGCCTAACCTCAAGTCAATCTTAGAGAATACTTGAACTCCCTACAATTGGTCAAATAGGTCATCAATACGTGGCAAAGGATACTATTCTTCACTGTGACTTTGTTCGGTTCTCTATAATCAATACACAACCTCATAGACCCATCATTCTTCTTCACAAACAACACAGGTGCTCCCCAAGGTGAACACTAGGCCTAAAAAACTTTGTCTAGCAACTCCTGTAACTGAGTTTGTAACTCCCTTAACTCCAACGGTGCCATTCTATAGGGCGCTTTAGAGATAGGTGTTGTATTGGGGACCAAGTTAATGGAAAAATTCTACCTCACGATCTAGACGAAGTCTAGGTAGATCCTTTAGAAAAACATCAACACAATCACTCACTACAGGCAATTCCTCTAACTTCTATTCTGGAAGTTCAGTACTCACCACACAAGCTAAATAATCATGACCCCCTTTTCTCAACATTCGGTTAGCCTGAAGGGACGAAATAAAACAAATAGAAGACCCTTTCCTATCTCCCTGAAAGAAAAACTCATGTTGCCCCGGCATAGCAAAAACTACCCTATTTCTAAAACAATCAACAGAGATATGATGCTTGGTCAACCAATCCATCCCCAAAATCACATCAAAATCCTTCATCTCAAAGAAATCAAATCCACTGGAAAAATTCTACCATCCATCTCTATCTCACAAGATCTACAACATCCCTAACACTACTGTTTCTCCCAATACTACTGTCACCTAATGGAGTAGACAAGGTAATACAAACATCAAAGGCTCACAAGGAATAGACAATCCTGTGTAGATATCTAGGTGTAACTCTTAACCTTCAAACTGAAATCAAGAAAGATTCAACACAAGTTTAAACAAAACTAACTTAACCAAACAACTAAGGACTATAGGGACTCGGACCTCGTCTAAATGATGAAATGCAAGATATGTAACTCAATAAACCTATTGCTCTGATACCACAATTGTCACACCCCAAATCCGGGCATGACCGGCCGTGGCCCACAGGGACTTAGCCCAAGGCACACGTAAGCCTAAACATGAACCCAAAACCATAAAGAATAAATGTGATGATAGCCCAGAAATAAATAAATCAACACTCAATCCAGTGACATACCACAAGTGAAAAACAAGTCATAACCAACTTCCTAAAAATATATATATACTAAATGGGACACAAACCGCCCACAAAATAAAATAATTCTAAATAAAACCCAACCACAATGTATGCACAAAACTCGACAAGCAGCCTAAAACAAATTAAATAAATGCCCTAGAGGTCCATGCAATTGAGTCCTCGCTACGCCATGAGTCCACTCTAAGTCCTTCTAACACCTGGAAATGGTAAACAACTAAGTCAGCTGATAGCTCAGTGAGTAGCAACATGGATAGTAAATACAGTTTTGAAAACAGGGTTCAATTCCAAAATAAGATATATATCACAGAAACTAGATTGGCATACAGTTTGGTAAATACAATCTGTTTCAAAAAGAAGGTTCCACAGTTCAACACTTAAAATACTCATGTCTCGCAAGAACATGATAAACGACATTTTCCACTTAAAACAGATTATAACATGAACACCAATAATTTTCTGGGTACCAAGAAAAACAAATAATATGCCACACATTCTCAAGGCTATAAGCCCCGTTGGATCCAATACCGAACTAAGAGTCATCCTCAGGGTGGCACCTGGGCCTTTTCTCAAAGACGATCCGATTGAAGGTCACCTAGTTGTTTTTAAAGGTCTTTTCCTTACAATCGTTGAGCACTAGATCATGGCCCAACCCGGATCTGTTCCCTAGTGGCCAGAGTCACCACACACAGTGGAATAATTTCCCTGGACTAAATACACACATGGTCCCAATAATCAATACACATCAGTTTCGCAAAACATGGTAGTTCATCATTATAAACATGAGACCAAAACAAATAGTTTACAGTATGCCAAGTTCACACATGTTTCAGAAATAATTTGATTCCATTGATAATATAATAATTTATCAAAACAGTTTAGTCTTAAAACAACAATTTAATTTTCCAACAGTTCAGGGTAAGGGAACATTTATAAAAATACGTAGCATGAAACTACTCACCTGAAAACGAAATAATATAATCCTCGAATAGAGTGTAAAAGTCCAACTAGTGCCCTGAACCAAGTATAAAAACTACACGTCACAACTAATTTAAAAATACTAAAAAAATAAGAACTAAGTAACCTCAACTAAAGCGCACTAACACGGCTCAACCCAACTCACCGTTACTCTTAAATATTACCTAAGTTCATGTTCTTCAAGGTTTAAAATCACCCAAGACATGGGTTCCGGTCAAAACTTAATTAATTGTGACTTTAAGATAAAACAGAATTTCAAACAAGCCTTCCCAACCTATTCGCTAACTTTGAAAATTACAAAACCCACTCCACGCTATTCGAAAAATTCCAATAACCTCCAGATATGATCTAATATATCCTAAGTTTCAAACCCAATTGGTTTCACTTGATTTGCTTATCAAAATAATTATCTACAATTTATTATATCCAAACAGGTTGTTTTCTGCAGCACTTTAAAGAAATTGACGGTTCTCTTAATATACACGAGCAATCAATGCAAGGCCAAAAACGTACGAAACTAGACTCGTAACCGGTTCTAATGACACTAATTTGATAATTTTTGGATTTATACCCAAAGAGAACAACACTCCCGAATTTACTGTTTCGGACTGGTTTCCTGGACAGATTTGAATACCTCAATTTATATGGATTTTGACTCCCAAAAATTATGAAAAAATTCAGATATGCAATTCAATATGTAATTGATCTACTGTAAAAATTTTCATTAAAATTCATCCGTTTGATATTTCTTGATTTTTAAATCGTGATTCTGCGCAGAATTTTTTTTCCTTGAATAATCCCTTCTTTAAACATGAATGTTTGAACCTTAAACATAAAAAATAAAAATTAAGTAACAACACCAAACAGGAGCACCAGTGACCTGACAACACAACACACAAAAGATAAAGCCACATCTCTTCCACAATGAGATTCATGCAACCACACAACACCTGTTCTTCCATCATAATTCCCAGAACCCAAGTTTGATACACTAAACTTCCCTTCACACCAGCCCATAAATTAATATATACCTGAATGATTAAACCATGCGTTTCACAAACTCAACTATGGAAGATCAAAAATAATAATAGAAGTGAGAATAAACAATTTACTTACCCACACAGTAGATTACGCAGATTCCTCTCTCTTGTTTGCCACAGACTTCTTCGTCCCTCTCTCTCAATGACCCACGGCTGCTAAGCCTAAAGTGGCTGCTGTGTGTTGTTTAGAAAAGAATTAATATCTCACCATTAGGGTTTTATCCACTTATAATAAATTTTCAAAATGACCCCTTACTAAATAGTTTATTATTATTATTATTGTTGTTGTTACTATCATTAAGATTATTATCAATAGTCTTAAAAATTGTGGACTTTCATAAAAATTTATTTATAGTTTAAAAATTAATTAAAGATCCCCCAAATATTTAATTTGCACTTTAGATTTACCATCAAAATATTTGAATTGTAATATTATTATTTAATTATTTATTTAATTTTTATATTCGGGTTCTCACACACTCCGTAACTGAAAACATCAGATTTTACAGAGAATAGTCCACCCATTGCATACTCGGGAGCCATGTATCCACTGTATCAAATATGATCATTATTTTATCTTATTTTCAATTAAAATATGTAGTTTCAGTGAAAGAAAAAGGAAAGAGCAAGGGTTTAAACAACAATGGGTCACGATTGGTATTGGTCGCGGTCGATGTCAGGTGTAGCGAACAATACGTATTAAATCATTAACAGCCAAAATAGCTTTATAGAGCTTTATATATAGTAGTCATATCAACTTTTGAACCGATATGTATTGGGAGTTGGTTAATGTTGGTGTAATTTTTATTCATCGCTATTGGAAGGGCTGAAAACTGATAAATATCCACCAATATTTAAAACTATGAGAAAGAATAGACTTACTATGTTCCTACAACTCTTTTGGTGTTAGCTATATTTTGGTTTTCACCAAAAATTCTCGCCATTCCGAAATCTGATATCTTAGCGACCATTTCTTGGTCCAATAGAACATTATTTGGCTTTAGATCCTTGTGTATGATTTTAAGCCTCGAGTCTTCGTGCAAATAAAGTAGTGCTCGAGCAATCCCAAGAATAATGTTCAGGCGTATATCCCAATGAAGTTTTGCACGCTTCTCTGAATCTGAAATTGTATATAAAATTAAAGCTACCTGAGATAATAATTTTTTTGTTCATTTTCTTAGCTATACCAAGCTGTAAGAAAGCCTATAAATTAAAGATACAAGAACAAACCAAATATGAAGAGATCAAGGCTTTTGTTGGGCATGTATTCATATATGAGCAACTTTTCTTCTCCCTCTATGCCACAACCCACAAGCCTCACAAGGTTTCTATGTTGAAGTTTTGCTATTAGTATGACTTCGTTCTTGAACTCCTCTAATCCTTGCCATGATTTCCTCGACAGCCTTTTGACCGCTATTTCCTTGCCATCACACAAGATACCCTACAAATTTCAGTTAAATATTTATTGATCAAAAAGGATAAAGGACTACAAGTTTGTATAATATCAATTGATATGATATGTATTAAGATTTTGGACAACTAATATATTAGCTGTTACGACCATATCACTGATACAAATACGTGTCCCCGATACTATTGTTTAAAACCATCTGGAAGACTACGGGATTGATCACATTAACAAGGAAAAAGTTGTTACCTTGTAAACAGTGCCGAACCCACCTTGTCCGAGCTTATTTGTATCAGAAAAGTTTCTTGTGGCTGCCTTTATAGTAGCCAACTCCATGAAAGGCAGATCCTGAGAACTGACAAATTCACCTTGTTGATTAATGTCAACACTAGGTGGGTTTGCCAATTCTCGTAACAATGCACTTTGGCTTTTTTCCTCATCTGCAGGGCAGCAGACTCTTTTGTTAATGGTAGTTATTTCATTGATATGGTGTGGTTTGGGCAGTTTAAGAGTAAAATTATAAACCAAATAGCGGATTGGCGGATAACCAAATTGTGGTATGGACGGTTTGGGGCAGATTGAAGGATTGAAAAATATTCTTAACCAATTATCAAGCATTTGCATAATATATAACACTAATTTACATAATATTTTCATATATATAGCACAAACTAATTTTACATAATATTATTCATATATATAACTATTAATTGGTAACAAATTAAAAAAATCTCTCTCATACTCATTTTTACTTTGATATTTTATTAGAGGTTAAAAAAAATATATGTATTAACTATAGTAGAGCGGAGCGGTTTTGAAGGTAGATTATATATTTTAATGCTTAATCTGGGGTTAGCGGATAGAACAGTACGGATTGGTGTGGTTTTACGGATTGGGCAGTATTTTACACAATCCTAGACATGGGAATGTAGCGTGTTGGTAATTAAACATTTGGACAACAATAAGTCTCAAAATACATAAACAAAATGCAAAACCAGACACAGAAAACGCATGTTTTGTGTCTGATTTTGTGTTTGGTTTCTGTGTTTTTAAACTTGCTGTTTTGTAAATTTACCCTTTCATGTTCGGTTGCTTCGCTGATGCCGAATAACATAGCAACCAGCAACAAGACCTGCGAGCACAAATGTTGTTGGACCGGTAACTAGCATAGCCACCTTAATCTTCTTTCTGTTCCCTGTTTGTTTAGGAAAAAGATCTATGTATTCAATTTCAGTTCATATATTGTATACACTAATGACAATAAACATGTTTGGCAAATTGTTTTGGCGAAATTTTATTGAAAACACCCTGTTTTGGAAATTTTTTTAAAATCATTTTGGCCCAAAATTGAAACCATATGAGAGTTATTTGTGCAAAGTAGTCAAATGATTTTACACAAACAATATGGTTTTCTTGTTTTCTTCAAGTATATGGCAACAGTCAATAACATAGACAAAGTAGCTATTTTAAATTCAATTTTCTTACCATTGACAGTAGGTTCGTGGTAAAACGGTATAGCTGAAACCTCATGTTGCAGTTTCTGCTTAAAACAGTACCGCCTTGGCGATAATCACAGCACCCATCAAGGTCTCCAAATTCAGAATTCAGACAAACTCTACAGTCGCTTCGAGAGATGTCTCTTGTGCACTGGACAAGCCCGTAAATCGTTTCATTCGTAGAAATTTTGGTTTTACCAGTAGCAAACATGAGGTTAGAAGGATTGAATGCAGCTTGATCGGAGAGTTTATTCATGAAATCCTTCAAAACTACAACAAAACCAACACAGTCCGATATATTTTTCTCATCTTTATTCGAGTCAGGATACATTCCAGTATAGCCGTCCCAGGAATAGAAAGGCCGGTATGAGTACTGAACTTGACAGAATTCATGCCATATAATTGCATTTTGGGTTGGACACACTGTCATGATCTCCTGGCTTGCATTCTGAACGCAATCCCGACACACTTCAGCAGTGACATCCCCTCTGCAAAGTGCTTGCCCATAAACTTGATCAGTACTGTTTCCAAATACAGTACTCTTGAAGCCTTGACTTAGAGTGTTCGACCATAGAGACTCAAGAAGTCTCTTGAGATTGTTCCCAAATGGGCTATTTTGCGTGTAATTAGCGGGACTAACATCACAAGATATGAAATTAGGTTCTGCACGAACAGCAGTGGAGATCACGAACAGAGACACCATTAAGAAAATTATTGCTGAAAGTGCATCTTTGTCAATCTTCCTCATATGAGATCTCATTTGTGCCTACTTTACCCAAAAAAGCTCGAAAGATAAGATAGTAATCGGACAACGATAGGAGAAGAGTCACAGAACCAGACACAGAATATATACTATGTGCCGGTTTTGTGACCAATTTTTATATTTGTAGTAGAACTATAGGAGAAGATAAGCGTTGGATTGAAAAAGTCTGTCAACAAGTTTTCAACCGGACAACCAATAATTTTCTCACTAACTTCATAACCGCAATCAATTTGTCTGCATTCTGAAGATCATTGACGATTACATGGAGGTGTTTATTGGTTGAAAAAAATACTAACAATAAGAGTTTTGGAACTTTGAAAAATCATGGCCAGCATGTAAGACTTTAAATAAAAATAATTGATCAACTAACATAGATGGATAGACTGTGAATAATAAGTTAATAAACTATTCAAAGAATGCATATATATTTTCATATGATGTTTCAAGTTTTGGCTTTTAACACAAATTAACTACGTTGTATTAAGTACCACTAGTAGGGTACTAATACTGAGAATTTGTTCAGCTAGAAAGCGCCGATACAGATATGGGATATGAATACGGTACAATACGGATACGGCAATACAATAAAATCTAAAAAAAGTAGGATACGAATACAGTGAGAATACGTTTTGTAAAAAATATATTTTTGTAATTTTTTCGAGCATGAGTTCTTTTATTTACTTAATATCAAATGTTGATTCAGAACATATCAAATCCTAAACCAAGCTATAAAAACAATTATATTAATTCAGAATATCATGTAAACATAAATTTCAAAACATAAACCTTATGCTTTGGATCATCTACCATGTGTATCATCAAGAAATCAAGACAAAAAAGCATACCCGAATCATCGATGAATGGTTAAACGAAGTGTGATTATCAATAAACCCTTTGTTATTGATTTTGTTATTGCCGTTCTAATCCTTTCCCTTTTTGTGCCTAATGGTTTTCTCCTTGAGAGGATATAGAAGAAACAAAATGGCAGTTCTTTTAATTGGAGGATTAGGGACCATAACATAAGGTTGAAATAGGTTTTCAAAAACAACCGTGTGGCAGTTTTTTATGAAAACCAACTTAACCAATGTTTTAATTTCTATTTCTGCCCCTCATAGAAATAGAAATTATCAACTAGTATCTACACATTAGGTCCATGACACATATACCCTTAAGCCTATTAACTAAATTGAATCACTTAAATTGTAGGCTTCTTATAAATGATAACACCACATTTAATATGTGGTCCCATTGAGACATTATCTAACAATCTCCCACTGGACCACATATGTAACCTGAAAAATGTGCTTAACTTTAGTGAGCTCAGAAATTTGTTATCATACTGAGGGTATCCAAACAATCTTGTCCATTAACTATATTGATATAGGATCAAAGCGGTCTTCGTTACATTAATCGTAACTCGACCCACCAATGGTCACGTATACCAATACAGCTAAATGACATAGATCAATCATGGATGCGTAGCATGGAAATTACATGTAATGTGATCCATACATGCCTATTTCCAACTGGTCCTACTTAACTTTATTGAGATCAATACTTCACAATACGTAACAGAGTAATAAACTGAATACTTCATTTCTGCAGAAATTAATCTAATTACATAGATAAAACTCAAGGCTGACATAAAGCAGTAATATAAATACAAACTCCCACTAAACCAAATGTTCTCAAATAGAACAACACCCATATGAGCAGTGTGCTCATGAAAGACCTTGGGTGGTAGTCCCTTCGTAAGTGGATCCGCTATCATGGAGTTTGTCCCAATGTGCTCTATGGAAATCTGTCCACTCTGCACTCTTTCTTTTACAACTAGGAACTTGATATCAATATGCTTTGATTTTGTCGAGCTCCTGTTGTTATTGGAATATAAAACTGCAGACTTATTGTCACAATATAACTTAAGTGGTCTTTCAATGCCTTCCAAAATACGCAACCCAGTGACAAAATTCCGCAGCCATATCCCTTGGTTTGATGCCTCATAACATGCTACAAACTCTGCGGCCATGGTGGATGAAGCTATGAGCGTCTGCTTTGCAGACCTCCAAGAAATTGCTCCGCCAGCTAACAGATAAATATAGCCTGATGTGGATTTCCTACTGTCTTGGCATCCAGCAAAATCGGAGTCGGAATATCCAATGACCTCTAACTTATCCGATCTCCTATATGTGAGCATATATTCCTTTGTTCTCTGTAAATATCGCATAACACGCTTGACTGCTTTCCAATGATCCATGCCAGGATTACTTAAATATCTGCCTAACATGCCAACTATGAACGCAATATCCGGACGCGTACATACTTGAGCATACATTAGACTCCCTACAGCCGAGGCATAAGGAATCTTCTGCATTTCTTGAATTTCAAGACTGTTCTTCGGGCATTGGCTGAGACTAAACTTGTCTCCCTTAGCAACCGGGGTTTCACCTGATTTACAATTTTGCATGCCAAATCTATTGAGTACTTTTTCGATATAGCTCCTTTGTGATAATCCCAGAATACCCCGAGAACGATCTCGGTGTATTTCGATTCCTAATACAAAGGAAGCATCACCAAGATCTTTCATTTCAAAATTCTTAGATAGAAATCTCTTGGTGTCATGCAATAAGTTTATATCGTTTGTGGCAAGCAATATGTCATCAACATATAAAACCAAAAATATGTGTTTACTCCCACTGAACTTGTGATACACACATTCATCAACAACATTAGTTTCAAAACCATACGAAGTGAGAACTTGATGAAATTTGAAGTACCACTGACGAGAAGCTTGTTTGAGTCCATAGATGGATTTAGTCAATTTGCAAACCATATTCTTTGGGTCTCCTGACACAAAGTTTTCTGGCTGCACCATATAAATTGTTTCTTTAATGTCACCATTAAGAAAAGCTGTTTTGACATCCATCTGATGCAACTCAAGATCAAAATATGCAACAAGCGCCATAATTGTCCTAAAAGAATCTTTCGAAGAAACTGGAGAGAAAGTTTCTTTAAAGTCAATTCCTTCTTTTGAGTAAAGCCTTTGGCTACAAGACGTGCCTTATACCTCTCCACATTACCATTTGAATCCCTTTTGGTTTTAAATATCCATTTACAACCTACGGGCTTCGCACCAACTAGTAATGAGACAAGTTCCCAAACTTTATTGTCTTGCATAGACTTATATTCTTCATTCATGGCTTCTATCCATTTATGAGAGTTGGAACTTTCCATGGCTTGACGAAAGTTGATTGGATCATCTTTCGACATTCCATTTTCTACCTCATGTTCCTGGAGATATACAATATAATCATCTGAAATTGCAAATCTCCTTTCTCTTGTGGATCGCCTTAATGGCACAGGTTCTTGAGGTTGAGGTTGTAGAGTTTGTTCCTCAGGAACAATTACCTCATCTTGAATGAGGGGTTTGAACTATATTATCTTGAACAACATTGTCTGGTTGAGGATCCGAAGTTACTTCTCGAGCAATGACAGGTATAGGAACCTGTAATTGGTCAAAAGTAGTAGTAGGAAGTGGGATTACTCCTGCTTCCTCCTCAAAGACAATGTCTCTAACTGGATTTCTCCCCCCAAACTCAACATCCTCAAAAAATGTTGCAATTCCCGTCTCAAATATTGACCTATTTGTGGGATCATAAAACTTGTAACCCCGTGATCGTTCGGCATAGCCAATAAAGTAGCTGCTAATGGTTTTAGAGTCCAATTTTCTTCATGAGGTTTATAAGGCCTCGCCTCAGCAGGACACCCCCACACATGCAAGTGTTTTAGACTAGGCTTTCGCCCAACCCAAAGCTCATAAGGTGTTTTTGCAGCTGCTTTAGTTGGCACCCGATTTAAGATATAAGTTGCTGTCTTTAGAGCCTCACCCCAGAGGGACTCTGGTAAAGTAGAATGACTGATCATACTTCTTACCATATCCTTAAGAGTCCGGTTTCGTCTCTCAGATACACCATTCATGCTAGGTGATCCTGGCATGGTGTATTGTGGGACGATTCCACATTCCTCCAGGTATTTTGCAAACGGTCCTGGACGTTGTTCACCTGATCCATCATATCTGCCATAGTATTCACCACCACGGTCAGACCTGACACTTTTAATCCGTTTGTTGAGTTGTAACTCAACTTCGGCCTTAAATTTTTTGAATACGTCCAAAGACTGTGATTTCTCATGGATAAGAAATAGATACCCATATCTGGAATAGTCGTCTATGAATGTGATAAAATATTGTTGACCATTCCAAGACGCCATAGGGAATGGCCACAAATGTCCGTATGAATTAATTCTAAGACATCTGTAGTCCTATGGGCACCATATTTCTTCATTTTGGTCTGTTTTCCCTTGATACACTCAACACAGACATCAAAATCTGAAAAATCAAGAGAGTCCAAAATTCCATCAGACACAAGGCGCTCAACTCTAGATTTAGAGATGTGACCTAGGCGTTTGTGCCATAATGAGGCTGAATTTTCCTTAGTTAATTTACGCTTTGTACCTCGTGATTCCACGTGCAAGGTTTCATTATAAGATGCAATAGTTTCGAGCAAATATAGATTATCAAACACATTAAGTAAACCAGTACCAACAACATTTGAATTAATAGACATACTAAACTTCATATTTCCAAAAGAACAACAATATCCCAATTTGTCCAATACAGAAACAGAAATTAAATTCCGTCTAAAGGACGGTACAACAAAAGTGTCTAATAAATCCAAATAATAACCAGTTTTCAGTAATCTAAAGTGCCCTATTGCCTGCACTTCTATTGACTTGCCATCACCCACAAAGATGTATCTTTCAGCATCAGTTGGCTTTCGGTAGTTCAGGCAACCCTGCATAGAAACACATATGTGAGTAGTAGCACCAGAATCTACCCACCAAGTGTTTCTTGGTACTGAAGCTAAATTTATTTCAGAACAGACCAAAACATAAATGTACCTTTCTTTACACGCCAGGCGACGTATTTGGCACAATCCTTCTTTCTGTGTCCGGGCTTGCCACAAAAGAAACAACCATCCTGCACTTTCTGTTTCTTTGGTTCCGGACCCTTAGAGCAGCAACTTCCTTTCCCTTATGCTTTCTTTTGCCCGTATGCTTGGAGGTGCTTGCCAGATGAGCACTTTCAGTCCTTTCTTGCTTCAATCTCTCTTCCTCTTGCACACAAAATGAAATGAGCTCATTGAGAGTCCATTTCTCCTTCTGGCAGTTATAACTGACCTTAAATTGGTTAAATTGTGCAGGAAGAGAGATGAGAACTAAATGCACGAGCAAATCATCAGATAGGTCGAGCTTTAGTGCCTTAAGTTTTGAAGCAAGATGAGACATTTCCATGATGTACTCGCGAACATTACCCTTGCCTTTATACTTCATTGAAATCAAGCTTGCTAAAAGCGTGCTTGTTTCAGCCTTATCATTTTTAGCAAAACGCTTTTGAATTTCTGAAAGAAATTCACCGGCAACGGTAACATCCTCTGTTATTGCACCCCGAAAGACTTCTGGAATCCCACGCTTCATGATCATAAGACTTAGCCTGTTAGAACGATCCCACTTTTCAAAGTACACAATTTCCTCAGGAGTACTTTGTTCAGTGAGATCATTCGGTTTTGGCATTCTTAATGCCAAGTCTATGTCCATGCAGCCGAGAACAATCAATATGTTCTCTTTCCAGTCCTTAAAGTTTGTTCCATTTAACATTGGAACATTGTTCATGTTGGCAGAGATTGAAGTAGTCGACATTAAAGCTGAATAGAAAATAAAATAAAAGGAATAAACAATTATGCTCACATTAAGTTACCAAACAGATAATCTCTAAATAAATTAATTTAATGACAACATCTCAAGATACCTAGCACAACATTAATACCAAGCCTTTGGGTAGTGATATTAACTGTAAGTGGTATTCTTGTTGTAATGATCAAACATTGACAATAAGTTATGTCAAATAACAAATCTATCTTTTGATGGATTTATTATTCACATTAGGTTTCCTTGACAATTGGCACATGTTTATCACCACAAAATGTGTGTGTAATTCTGCCAAGTATTAATCATGTCTTTGGACCGATAAATACCCGCATGAGATACACATACATGAACATCAAAACATTCCATATAAAACAATCTAGACAAGAGAGATCACTTTTGTGACATCTTGTTTGAATTGACTTATATTTAGAACGTTAGAAAATTAAATTTCTGTAGACGTTGTATGAAATTACATTAAATTTAAAGATTTCTTAATTGTTACCCCGTATATTTATATGCAGCAATCCCAATTATATACATATATATATATATAATTGACGGTTCCAATTTTTTTTTTTTTAAACCACAAAACACATGCATCAAAGTGAAAAAGAAACTGCCCAAAAAAAAAAGAACAAACCGTATACAAGAATTGATGACACAAGGGCAACCAACACATGCATGAATAGAGTAAGAGACATGCAAGAATTGATTATTAAATTCCAAAGCCAAACCTGTTATACAAAACTACACATGCATGGATAGATTATTAAAAAACCAAAGACCAAGCCACAACACATGCATTAAGAGATTAAGAACACTGCCCAAAAGAAAAAAGAACAAACCGTTTGAAACAGTCACTAATGATAATAAAACTGCTCTGTTTTCAAACGCTTAAAGTAGGCAGACGGAAGTGGGTGTGTTTTTTTTTTTTGTTTAAACCAATGTTCACAATAAAACCAATGAAACTGCATGAGAATAAATATATATTATATACATGATATAAATAAACCCTCAATTATTGATGAACTAAAGCAAACAGAATTACCCAAATCAAACAAAAACCGAAAACCAAACATAATTTTACAGCAGGAAAAAAAAAAAAAAAAAAAACAGAATCCGAAAACCAGGAAACCAAATTGGATGAATAAAGCATATTAATTTCTAATAATACACATGATATAACCGCTCTGATACCACTTGTAAACATAAAATTTCAAAACATAAACCTTATGCTTTAGATCATCTACCATGTGTATCATCAATAAATCAAGACAAAAAAGCATACCCGAATCCATCGATGAACGGTTAAACGGAAGTGTGATTATCAATAAACCCTTTGTTATTGATTTTGTTATTGCCTTCTAATCCTTTCCCTTTTTGTGCCTTATGTTTTCTCCTTGAGAGGATATAGAAGAAACAAAATGGCAGTTCTTTTTTTTAATTGGTAGGATTAAGGACCATAACAATATAAGGTTGAAATAGGTTTTCCAACAACACAACCGTGTGGCAGTTTTTTATGAAAACCAACTTAACCAATATGTTTTAATTTCTATTTCTGCCCCTCATAGAAATAGAAATTACTCAACTAGTATCTACACATTAGGTCCATGACACATATACCCTTAAGCCTATTAACTAAATTGAATCACTTAAATTGTAGGCTTCTTATAAATGATAACACCACATTTAAATATGTGGTCCCATTGGGACATTATCTAACATATCAATGTCAATTTTTGCTTGTTCCTCTTCATGTGAGAGTGGCATAGAGGTATTTTTGTGAAGATAAAGGTAGAAAGAAAAAAAGAAAAAAAAAGAAAGAGACATGATCGACCTTTGGAAATCAATGATGTTGTTTCATTTTAGATTTTTATTTTATTTTATTTTATTTTATTTTTTTGTCTTTATAGAGGCTAAGGTTCCTTCATTTGTACTTCGTTTGATCATTCCATAAGTGCTTAAAAAGTGGCATATGTTTGGTATTTTTTACTTGCATTAAACTTCATAATTTTAAAATTTGACCTATATTAAAATCTGTAAGAAAATTATGTTTCCGCCCCCTAACATATCCCGAACATATCCTTCCCGTATCTTGAACATATCCATTCCATATTCGAGACTTATCTGAAATTAAAAAAATAAAAAAATTATTTTCGGATACTCTTCAGCCGTATCCAATATGTATCCGGCCATATCGGACGCATGTCCGTATCCAAAAAGTATCCCATACTTGACCTTTTTTAGAGTATCCATGTGTGTGTGTCAATTTCTGACCACACTGTCAATCAAGCACTCAGCTGGAGAACACTGGCAGAATAGGTTAAGCCCGAACAACCTGCAACAGAAAGAAGAGATTTCGGCAATGGCTCGTCCACCTGGGGGCACTTCGACGATCAAGTCAGTAAACTATCTCTCAAAGGTAACCAATAGTGCTTAACTCACTAAACAGAGCATAAAAGACATATCTTAGACCCATGGGGATGCTTCCCTTTTATAGCCAACACAATCCTAGTCCCAATAGAAGCCTAGCTCCAATGGACTTAGGATTACTACTAATCTTGGGCTCCTAGTAGGATTAGGATAAACTCTCTAAGAGTCTTATCTTTACCCAAACTAAAGTCTTCTCTCATTCTAGGACTCTTGTCCCTTATCCGCTTATCCCGGATTCTGGTATCTTCGCAGATAACCTCGGCCTAGCCGACATCATCTCGGCGCCAAGACCAGGACACGTGGCACCTCGGCTGGCACTTCGGTGCCACCTCGGCCACGTGTTCGTCATTTAAAATTTATGTCCCTACAATTGCCCCCTAGGTTCTATTACTTCGGCATCCTGAGATGATGGAGCCTATATCATTCCTTCCTTTAATCATGACCCCAGTTTAACTTCAGCTTGTAAATTTTTCTTAAAATTTCAACAAGTGTTAAACATGACCTCGGTTTAACTTCAACTTGTAAATTTAAATTTCAACAAGTGTTAAACACATCCTCGGTTTAAATTCAACTTGTAAATTTAAATTTCAACAAGTGTGAAACACATCATCAGTTTAACTTCAACTTCTAAATTTAAATTTCAATAAGTGTTAAACACATCCTCGGTTTAAATTCAACTTGTAAATTTAAATTTCAACAAGTGTTAAACACATCCTCGGTTTAAATTCAACTTGTAAATTTAAATTTCAACAAGTGTCAAACACATCATCGGTTTAACTTCAACTTGTAAATTTAAATTTCAACAAGTATTAAACACATCTTCGGTTTAACTTCAACTTGTAAATTTAAATTTCAACAAGTATTAAACACATCCTCGGTTTAACTTCTACTTGTAAATTTAAATTTCAACAAGTGTTAAACATAACCTCGGTTTAACTTCAACTTGTAAATTTTTCTTAAAAATTTCAACAAGTGTTAAACCGATCTTAGCTTGAAAATTTCAACTCCCAAGTATCATTCTCCAGCCCTCTACATGGCTTCCACCTACTCATTTGTGGACCTTATATAAAAAGTCTTTAACTTAGGCTGAGCTTTTCTCTTCTCGGACTTAATCATCTAGGCCGAGATCGTGTCTTCTGGGATTCTCCATGCCCGACCTCCCGTGAAGGCCGGTGAGAATGTCCCTTGGTCCCACCATGCTGAGGGATTGTAGGAACCGTTTTTTGCCCCCCTTTCTGGGTACCTTTCTTGGCCGCTGGAACCGGCGTATCTTGTAGCGGGAACGGTGGCAGCATGACGTTGTTCTGCATCAGGAAATTGACGACCGTTTGCAGGTCTGCCAATTTGTTTCCCATTCCCTTCATCTCGTCGTCCCTCCATAGGCATCTATCTTTCCATACCTGGAGGTCATCCTCGTTATAATACCAACTTCAGTCTGATTTCTTCGGTACGCAGCCCTCCTGGCCGACGTCTTTTCCTCCGTGATTCTTATCACGAGTCTCTTCGTTGTAGTTGTCTTCTTCGACGTCAAGGTCAATATGTTTTCCACTCTCAGTAGGGGTGTCGTCCCAACCTTCTCTTTCTGTCCGTCGTTGGCCACCTATTCTTCTTTCTTTCCCACAGACGGCGCCAAATTGTGTGTGTCAATTTCCGACCACACTGCCAATCAAGCACTCAACTGGAGAACACCGACATAATAGGTTAAGCCCGAACAACCTGTCACAGAAATATAAGAATCCCACGGTGGTTCGTCCACCCGGGGGCACTCCGACAATCAAGTCAGTAATATCTCTCAAAGATAACCAATAGTGCTTAACTCACTAGACAGAGCATAAAGACATACCTTAGACCCATGGGGGTGCCTCTCTTTTATAGCCAACAAAATCCTAGTCCCAATAGAAGCCTAGCTCTAATGGACTTAGGATTACTGTTAATCTTGGACTCCCAGTAGGATTAGGATAAACTCTCTAAGAATCTTATCTTTACCCAAACTGAAGTATTCTCTCATTCTAGGACTGTTGTCCCTTATCCGCTTATCACGGATTCTGGTATCTTCGCAGATAACCTCGGCCTAGCCGAGATCATCTTAGCGCCAAGACTAGGACACGTGGCACCTTGGCTGGCACTTCGGTGCCACATCGGCCACGTGTTCGTCATTTAAACTTTATGTCCCCACACCATGCTTCATGGTGGTTCAGTGGCTTGGTTTTTCAATTGAATATTTAGAAGTCATTATCTACGGGGCAGTTAGCCAAAATTCAAAATTCTTACAGGAAATTAAGAATTATTATGCATCAGTTGGCTTGGTCGAGCCAACAAGAGAAAAAATAGAAAAAGTACATATAAAGAAGAGAGAGAGAGAGAGAGAGAGAGAGACAAAAAAATAAAGAAAAACAAACAAAATCTGGGTTCGACTTGGAAGGGTATAAGTCAAAATATTTCAAAAAAATATTACAAAGATTTGAGTTGAGATAAGTAATAGGTTGTTCAAACTTGATTTCGAAACTTAATGAGTTTCAACATATTTAAATTTGAATTGTTAACAAAACAAGATAATTTTCGATAAGTTTTAAATATATTGAACACGAGTCGAGTTCAACATTCCTCTCAAAATCACAGAGCAGGAGGCCAAAGTCAGTAAATTTAATAAAAAATTCAACATCACAGAGCAAGTGACAATGTGATTAAAGGTCACTAAACTTCTTAATATAAAATCAAAGACAGAACAAAATTGAGACAACTTGGTACGTAGGACCACTTGTTAACAACCAAATTTTATAAAAGCAAGCACTAGAAAAATTTTTAAAAAATATCAACAAAATTCTTTTTGGCGTTTCTTCTTTATTTTTTATAACACTATGAAAAGTGGGTGTGGAGAAAGTTCGGAGTGAATTTTAATACTAGGAGAGTTGTTGAGAAACTACTAATATTTTCTTTCATTTGACTACAAGGTCAAGGGTTTACGGATTTAAATCCTTTCAATTGTAAGAATTTCTCTCCATTAAGTTATAGCCGCCAACCACTGAAAAAAAGAAGAAAAGGAACCGGTTTGGTTCTTTGAATTCAATTTTTAGAAAAATTTGGACTTTTCTGTTTGGTTATCCAAAAACTAAATAAAAAAATTCCAAAATCGTGGATTTTCTGGATGCACTTTGACTTTCTGGATACACTTGGTCGGTGTTGATCTGACTTCTAGTTTGTTATTTTTATTTATTTTAGGAACATTTGTACATATATAAGTCTTAATTTATGAATTTATATTCTATTAAGTTCTAATTAAGATTTTTTTAGATATTTAAGTCTCATTAAAATTTTAATAATCAGAATTATCCTTCAAATAATAATTGTTCATCATTTATGATATCTTTAAAGGAACATGATGATTTGACATTTATTTTGATTTTCAAAATTTTAAAATACGAACTTTCAAATTGAAAAAACTCAAAAAACGTTATATGCAAAAAAAAAAAAAAAAAACTAATCAGTGTGTTTTGTTTCAGTTTTCTGAATTCAGTTTTTTGAAATTGAGTTTTTTATTTTTCATATTTTTTGTTTTTGTTTTAGTGAATATTTTTAAAATTTTAAGCTTTTTTTTTAAACTTTTTTAGATGCACCTTACTTAGATGTATCTAAATAGTAAGATATTTGTAACAAAATATTTTAAACAATTAAAAAATACACAAAAATATGAAAAATGTATTGAATTTTTGTATTTTTTTAATATTTTTGGTATTTAGTGAATTTTGTAAAGATTTTTTCACAAATATTATACTTTTTAAATGTATTTATGTTAGGTATGTCTAAAAAAATTTTAAAAAAAAAATGTTTAAAATATAAAAAAATTTAGTGAAAACAAAAAAATACGAAAAACGAAAAAGTAGAATTTTCTGAAAAGTGAATTTTAAAAACTGAAACCAACCAGTGTGATATTTTGTTTTTTGAAAAAAAAATATTAAAAAACTGAATTATTTTTTTATGCAAGATTAAAAATTTTGCATCTATAAAGGAGTATGAAGATGGAACATTAATGTGCAAAACTGAAAAAAAAAATTAAAAAAAAAAATCGATAATGTTCTAAGATTTAAAATTGGAAAAAACTAATAATGTTCTCGGTTTTATTAGATAATTGAATCAAACCAATAAGTAGAAAGATAAAAACGTTTAATCTCGTGCTCTGTGTTTTTTTTTTTTCATCGGTTAGTGAAACAATTATTTGAAATATTACTATACAAAATTGATAATGTTCTTAGTTTTAAAATTAAGAAAAACTAATGATATTCTCAATTTTACTAAATATGACTTATTAGTTCAAAAAATTTTAGATAGGACTTGAGTTACCATAACATTTATAAATAAGACTTTTAGGTAATTAACTCTTTATTTTATTGCTTAATGGTTGGTTGTTGTAGGTTGTTAAACCCAAAATCCAAAATCCATGTCTCATTGTATTTTGGAGGGAATTTTGAATTGTTGTCCCAAAATTAAAAAAATTGGAACAACCAAACAATGATCCATTTTCTAAAAATACTTTTTAAAACAAAATTTTGAAAATTAATCCAGAAAAGTGAAACCAAAAAATTGGAACAACCAAACAATGATCCATTTTCTAAAAACACTTTTTAGAACAAAATTTTGAAAATTAACCCAAAAAAGTGAAATACTTTGATCCCAATCTCCAATTTGGTTCATATAATTTGAAATTGAACAATTTTGTCCATTCAATTTTGTCTAGTTTCAATTTAATTATTCATTCAAGATGGAGGTTAAAATTGGTTTTGTGTCTAAAAAAATTAACAGAAATTTGGACATAAAATCAATTTGAAACTAGACTTTACATTGTTCAAATAGAAATAATAGAGACCAAATGAAATTTGAGTCAAAGTATGAGATTCTTAACTATCCTCCTATAAAACAATAAAATTACTAAAATTGTTAGTTAAAATATATTACTGTCATTATTAAAAATTGTTAATTGAGTTAAGGAGAACTTATATGTAGGTCTTAATAGGTAGACTTATTGTCCAATATGTCCTATGATAATTAATGGTGTTTTCATCAAACCCTATTAAAAAAGGTCAGTAATTGTTAATTTTCAATGACAGTTTAAATTTTTTTTTCCAAAAAAATGTTAGTAATTATAAGTTTTAGTGACAGTTTAAAAAATGTTATAAAAATATATTTTTAATTTTTAGTGACAGTTTGTAAAATTCGTCACAAAAAAAATTGCTAATTGTAAGTTTTAGCAACAATTTATAAAAATCATGACAAAAAAAGTCACTAATTGTCAATTTTTAGGAAGGGTGCTTGCAAATATGTTTTTAACGGTTCGGTTTGTGGTTTGGACCCACTTGCATGTCTGCGGTTTGGGAAAAATTGAACTCGCAACAGCCTATAGTGCGGATAGGATTCGCGAATGTGCGGGCGGTTTGTGGAAGGGGGCTTTTCATTTAAAAATTTATTTTTGGGCTTGTTTTTTTCCATTTTTTAAATATTCTTTTGGGGCCATTTCCCCTCATTTTTTTAAATATTTTTTTGGGCCATAAAATCACATATTGCTTATCATGAAATCATTATTTTCCAAATGAGTTATCTTAAATAAATTACAGCCTATCAATCCAATTTACTTTCAAAAGGAAACAGACCAGAAGCACAAAGCACAGGTCAGGATCAGTCAATTGACTCACATTTATTTTGCAGAAAATGTATAAGCTAAACAAAACCCATAGTTGTTTTAATAGAAATGAGACAAACATCTCTTCTGAAAAAATGATTTTAGGGTTTGCTGAACTCACTAAATAATGAAAAACAAGAAGCATAACCATGAATAAACCTTTTTACTCCACACTTGCAATGCAAAACAAGTTGCAAAACATTTGTTTACTTGCAAGTGAGTAAGAGAAGAGAAGATTAGGGTTACACACTTACATAACTTACAAGAAAATCTAATGATCCAGATTTAAAAAATAAATATATATACAAATGCGGGTGGGTGAGAGTGGGTGTGGGTAAAATCCGCGACTCGCTCGTAACCTGCAAAATAAGAAAAATCCTAACTTGCATCCGACCTTAACGATTATGTGAAACCGCCCAAATAGGTGCGCGTGGTTCGGATTGGGCAGCTTCGCAAGTCAGATAACCCTATTTCCAGCCCCATTTTTTAGCGACATATGCGAAAGATTGTCATAAAAAATTATTTTTAGCAATGATTTTACTAGAACTTATTTTTAATAAGACTTGATGGGAATTAAGTCCAACTATTAGGACCTATTGGTAGTTTACCCTGTTAGGGAAAATAGATGATTTCCCACAAGTAAATCAATTAATGGAAATAAAAACTAATGCGAAAAAATTAAATGACCAACGACATAAGAATCTTTACATGGTTTCCTCAATGTGAGGTACATCCACGAGATCGAAATCTGATTCCACTATCAACCAAAGGTTTTCAAATGATTACAAACGAGACACGAATGGTCTCACAAACCACCTTTAGGTAAATTCTAAATGATCACAAAATAATTAAGAGGAAAAACCTCACCAAATAGATGAACAAATTATCTTTGAAACAGAGTTGAAGAAGACCCAAAATAATGAACCAAGTAGCCACCACAGAAACCCTTCAAAGTAGAATCGAAGTTGTCAAGATGCCCAAACACAGCGAAGCAAATCAAAATACACAACCACTATGCCAATGAAACCACCAATTGACCTTTCACCAACTATGTTGCCACACAAACTAGAACCCACTGAAATTAATCACCAATTGAATTTGTAGCATCCATAACACTTCAGAAGAACAAAACAATATATATAATATATATAAATATTTTTTATTCTTGAACTTTTTATCAAAACCCTAATTGTTACCAAACAAATTATTAAATACCCATGGGGCCTCCAAAAGTCAGGTGTAATATATAAAATATATTATAACCAACACCAAACCAAAATTAAAATTCTTTTAATAAACCAATTGGGTCACATACTCCACTAAGGAGGTATACCCAACAATTCTCCCCCTACCGACTTAGGTGGAGACATCAACCATACCCGCCAAAGTTCGATACTTCAAATGTTTGTCCCTCGACAGAGTCTTAGTCAACATATTTGAAATATTATCATCCGTGTGAACTTTTTCGAGTTGTAACAATTTCGAATCTAACACATCACAATTCAATTGATATCTCACATCAATGTGTTTTGATCTCGAATGAAAAGTGGATTTTTACTCAAATGAATATCACTTTGACTATCACAATAAAGCACATACCTTTCTTGCTTCAAACCCAACTTTTGGAAAAAATTTATTCAACCATAACTCTTCTTTGCAAGCTTCTGTAATGGCGATAAATTCAGTTTCTTTTTTTGAAAGAGCAGCACATTTTTCTAATTTAGATTGCCATGCCACAGCTCCCCCTACAAAAGTCATCAAATACCCCGAAGTAGATTTCCTAGAATCAACATCACCGGCCATGTCGAAATCTGTGAACCCATCAAGCATCGACTTACCATTCCCAAAACACAAACACACCTTCGAGCTCCCTCGATGATACCTTAGAATATATTTCACTGCTGCCCAATGTTCTTTACCCAGATTAGAGAGAAAACAACACACCAACGGAGTGAGCAATATCCGGCTTTGTACAAACCGTAGTGTACATCAAAGAACCAACTGCTAAAGCATAAGAAATTTTCAGCATCTCTTCCTTGTCTTTCTCACCTGTAGGACATTGATTCGAACTAAGCTTAAAGTGATTTGCAAGCAGACAACCAATCAGCTTTGCTTTATCCATGTTGAACCTCTCAAGAACTTTCTCAATGTAATTTTCTTGAGACAACCAAATCAGTTGCTTTTTGCGATCAGGAACAATTTTCATATCAAGTATTTTCTTTGTCGGCCCCAAATCCTTCATAGCAAAGGACTAACTCAACTCTAACTTCAACTTGCTCATCATGATAGAATCTTGACCCACAATTAACATGTCATCAACATAAAGTAAAAGAATAATATATCTGCCATCTGAAAATTTTTTCACAAACATACAATGGTCCGAAGTGGTTTTAGAAAAGCCATTATTCATCATGAAAGAGTCAAATTTTTTTATACTATTGCCGAGGTGCTTGCTTGAGGCCATACAAACTTTTCTTCAATTTGTAAACAAATTTCTCTTTCCCTTTTTCCACAAAACCCTCCGGTTGCTCCATGTAAATTTCTTCTTCAAGATCACCATGAAGAAATGCAGTCTTCACATCAAGTTGTTCAACTTCAAGGTTCATATTTGCAACCATGCCAAGTACAATAGAAGACATCTTCATAACTAATGAGAAACTTTTATCAAAGTCAACACCTTTCTTTTGCCCAAAGCCTTTCACAATAAGGTGTTCCTTGTACCTTAGATTCTTGTCATCATTATTCAATTTAAAGACCCACTTATTTTTCAGAATTTTCCTCCCCTTAGGCAACTTTACCAAATCATAAGTGTGGTTTTCAAGTAAGGAATTCATTTCCTCTTCCATGGCCTTTTTCCAATCATCTTTCTTTGCATGCTCAATTGCTTCTTGGTAGCTCTCGGGCTCCTTGATCGGAAATCAACAAAAATTCATTGGAAGGATACTTTCTCAAAGGTTGCTGGTCCCTTGTAGATTTCCTCAACTCAAGTTGTGGTGGTGGTTCTTGAGTTGGATGCTCTTCCTCAATTTCTAGCTTAACTTCATTAGGATTAGTATCATCCTCCACATCTTCAATAGGTGGCTGCGCATCTTTCCCATTTTCATCATCCACTGAAGATGAAGGAGATGGATCCATGTCAATGAGATCACTAGTTTTTTACTTCGGTTGATCACCTTTGCCAAAGTCTTTAATTGTTTGGTCTTCAAGAAACAAACATCACAACTTCAAATAACTTTCTTGTCAACTGGATCCCACAATCTATAACCAAATTCATCACACCCATAGCCAACAAAAATGCATTGTCTTGACTTGTTATCAAGCTTGGACCTTTCATCCTTTGGAATGTGAACAAAGGCTCGGCAACCAAACACTCTAAAGTGCTCATAAGACATATCTTTGTCGGTCCAAACTCTTTTGGGAACATTACCATTCAAAGGATAGGAATGAGACAAATTGATCACGTCAACTGTTGTCCTCATTGCCTCACCCCAAAAGGATCTTGACAATTTAGCATGTGAAAGCAGACACCTTATTCTTTCCACAATGGTGCGGCTCATCCTCTCGGCAACACTATTTTGTTGAGAAGTCTTCTTAACTGTCTTTTGATGCCGAACCTTGGTTGCAACAATATTTATCAAATAGCCCAATGTATTCACCACCATTTCTATTCGGATGCACTTCAATTTCTATCCAGTTTTTCTTTCAATCATGGCCTAAAAATGCTTAAACACATCTAGAACTTGATATTTAGTTTTTAGTACAAAAGCTCAGACTTTCCTTGAATAATCATCAATGAGAGTAACAAAATAAAGTGAACGTCTATGTGTTTTAACTTTTAAAGGACCACAAACATCCGAATGAATCAACTCCAAAACATTTTCTTTTTTAAAAGCAATATTTTTATGAAAAGAAACTTTATGTTGTTTGCTCGCAAAACAATGAACACAAGTTTTAAAATGCATATCTTTTAAACCTGGTAGAAGCTCTTTCTTGAACAAAACTTGCAGTCCCTTTTCACTCATGTGCCCAAGCTGTTTGTGCGACAATTCGGTAGAAGTATCATCCTTAAGTGCATTGATAACATCTTTACAAATTTTTTCTTGCATCGAATAAAGTGTGTGAGTCTTCTTGCACTTAGCCACTACCAAAGAACCCTTTATGAGCTTCCATTTTCCATCACCAAATTTGTTGTAGCCTTCATCATCTAGCTTCCCGGTAGAAATCAAATTAAGACGAATTTCTGAAACATGTCTCACATTTTTAAGCAACAACTTACAGTCCAAATTTGTTTCCAAGCAAACATCACCCATGCCAATAATCTTGGACAAACCTTCATTACCCATTCGAACACACCCATAATCTCCTTTGGTGTAGGTAGTGAAGAAATCAACTCGAGAAGTCACATGAAAAGAAACACCAGAATCAATCACCCAATTGCATTCTTGGCCTACAAAATTGACATAATCATCTTCACAAACGGCCATGAGATCACCATTGGTAGTAACCGCCATTGTATCGTTTTGCTTCTTATCCACACTTTTGTCACGTTTTTTCTCCTTCTTCTTGAGCTTTCGGCATTGCTACTCCATGTGCCCTTTCTCATGGCAATAATGGTACTCAATGTCTTTATTTGAAAAAAATCATCTCTTGATTTGTCACGGCTTTGATCACGACCATAAAGAGTCTTACTCCTCCCCTTTGTTTTTCTTCGGCCTCTCAAAACAAATGCCTTCGAATGAGAAGAACCCGCTGATTTTCTTGTAGTTTCTTTATTTAACAAGATACTAGTGACTTGACTCATCGTGACAAGAGCCGAATTACTAACCATCACAACCAAAATCTCCCAACTTTTGGGCAAAGAGCTAAGTAGCATCAAAGCCTGCAACTCATCATCAAAAACAATTTTCATAGAAGCAAGTTGGTTAATAATAGTCTCAATTTCATTCAAATATTTCAGAATAGGGCTGCCATCTTTATATTTTAAATTAATCAACTTTTGAAATAGAAAAGCTTTATTTGTGGCTGATTTTCTATCATAAAGCCCTTCTAACTTTTTCCATAAATCATTTGTCGAAGTTTCAGTAGCAACATGATGAAACACACTGTCATCAATCCATTGACGGATAACATCAACGGCTTTTCGATTAAGCCTCTTTCATTCATCATCTTTCATACCATCGGGTTTGCCATGATCACCTTTAATAGGTCCATAAAAATCTTTACAAAATAATAGGTCTTCCATTTTAGTTTTCCAAGTTACCCAATTGCTTCTATTGAAGCTAGACGTACTACCCACATTCCACTCCATTGATTTACACAAATAAATATATCCAAATAAACTGTAAGCTCTAATACTAGTTGTTAGGGAAAATATATGATTTTTCACAAGTAAATCAATCAATGAAAAAAAACTAATGCGAAAAAATTAAATCAACAATGACACAAGAATTTTTACGTGGTTCCCTCAATGTGAAGTACGTCCACGAGATCGAAATCCGATTCCACTATCAACCAAAGGTTTTCAAAATGATTACAAACGAGACATGAATGGTCTCACAAACCACCCTTAGGTGAATTCCAAATAATCACAAAATAACTAGAAAAAAGATCACACCAAATAGATGAACAAATTATCTTCGAAATTATAGCGATTCCAGTTTTGACCCGACCCTTGTTGTACCTCGGACTAGGGTTTGATGGTTTCACATTGTTGTTCATAGCTTACTTCCCTTGTATCTCCTTAAGTTTGACTTTTGGGTTGTAGTGGTTGTGTTTGGAACAAGTTGGTTGCTTAGTTTGCAAATCTTTGTTGCCTAGAATTTTGCTTCTTCGCTCGAGCGGCACTTCATGCACTTGAGCGGGCTTTGTCAACTTTCAGTACTTTTGCATGTCTGCAAAACTACTGGGAGGATGTATTCTACGCTCGAGCGGTATTTCCTACGCTCGAGCAGGTGGGTGCTCGAGCGACCATTTCTTATGCTCAAGCATTGGTCTATCATCTGCAAAACTACTGGATGTGTGTATTCTGCGCTCGAGCGGCCATTCTTGAGCTCGAATGGAACAAATTATTGTGTCTGCCGCTCGAGCGTCAACTCTTGCACTCGAGCGGATTGTGCGTATACCAGTTCGCAGTAGCCTACATTTTCATTACTTTTTCATCTCTTTTCTCTCAAAAACGCTAGATCGGGGCTCTTTCTCTCTCTCTCTCTCTAAAACTCCTATTCTCTCTACATTTTCACCTAGATCTACTGATCTCTCTACCCGTGTGCCTTTTTTAAAAAAGTAGAGCACGTATTGGACTCTCTTTTCATCCAAACAAAAGTGGGTTTCAGTGTCTTTGAAGTCTCCCCTTTGCTTTGCTCGTCTTCTCACTTTGAGGTAGGGACCTTGTACACTTTTCTATGAGTTTTAACTTAAATATTTTTTGATACGTAAGAAACATTGGGATTTGAGGTGATTTTTGAACAAACCTAGGATTTGGGTTAAAATCAAAAGAGGGTTTTTGAATGTAAGTGTTGGAAATGGATATGGGAGTAGTTATGTGCTTGTGGAGTGTTAAAGTGGTTGATTTTGGTGTTTGGGATAAGATTGGGAAAAAGAGAATTTTTGCCCTAAAATGTCTTGAATAATTATTTTGTATAAATAATGAAATTGGTATTGGGAATATGAAATTGGATGGATGTTTATGTAAATGGTGGAACCAGATATGTATTACATCGTACTTATGGTAAAATTTGGATAATTTATCTGTTGTGAAGATTGTATATATGTTTAGAAATATCTATTTTGGGCTATCAGTGGAGTATAGCCATGATTGTTCTAGCAATTGCATGAGGATTAGGCGAATTGAGACTAATCTCTTGATCGTTATCATTGATTATGATTATGATGTGCATACATTGTATATGTATGATATTTGGGAGGAGAAAGGAGATGTACTCCATGTTTGGAAGGAGAAACGAGATGGACTCCATTAAATTAAGTTAGCTTATGTGTCCAGCATGAAAGTTTGAAAATCACGCGTATACATGGGTGCCGATTCCCGCGGATGAAATTTCCATAAAATGGCAAGTGAATGTATTTGTATGATAATTATGTTAGTTGGAAACTTGTGAGGTGCATTCTCTGCTTGATCGATTAAATGAAGTGGGTATATCTAGTGAACCGGGATAGAATGAATTGAGATATAAGTTTGGTATAACATGGTTTTGGAAAAGAGTTGTAAAAGATTTTGTCACTGGACCTTGAACACATGCATATTACTCATATCTTTGTTAAGATTCATATATTGTGATAAATTGTCTCTACTGGGCTTTGGCTCACCCTACTTGGGAAACCATTTTTAGGTGCTGGTGACATGCCTCCACCAAGGACCTTGCTTGGGAGGACTGTGGACCTGAGAGCTTGTAGACACCCCATTTTTGACCGTCCTCAAGACTTGGTTGTGCTTGCAGGTACATCTAGCCACAAGTTCGTTTGCTCGTCGAGTACTCGACTGTCGCAGCGAATCGTCATAAGTTTGATTTTTCCAAACCCTGTATCCTTTCTGCCTCTTTTTTGGACCATGTATTGGCCCTTCTAGCTTGTTTTTCTTAGTGCACTGCCGGCCCCTTTTGGCACTGCCGGCCTTGCTTCTTTCCCTGCTTGCTACTGATGATGCCTGCTGGCCATCAGTAAGCCACTGTTGGCCACAAATGATGGCCGGCAGAACACTTGTCTCAGCAGGTTTTGCTCCAGATCTTTTGAGCCAGCTGGTTTTCACTCATCTTCCCTCCATACACGTGTATGGAGGGATGAAGCTCTTGTCAAGCTTGTTGAACAAGCTTTGCATTGCCTCTCTTCTATATAAGGAGAGGCTCCTCCTCCATTTCAGAGGTTCAGAAAATAGAGGTTTGAGTGATAGATATAGTCTTGTATCTATATCTCTCTTTTGCTTTGGTTTTGTGCCTTAAAAGTGTAGTTTTGTCTCACTTTTGTACACAAACACACACTCAAACACCTTGCTTGTGTTGCTGAGGCTTCTTGAGGTTGTTTTTGGTGTTCTTGGGCTGGTTTGTGCTCAAACAAGTGGCTGGAGTTGCACTGGTAGAGAAGGTCTTCAAGGGTGAGTCTTTAACCTTTAGATCCCCCATTTTTGCTTAAGCCTTTAGCCCTTCTTACATACATTTTTTAACTTAACTCTTAACTGGAAAAAGTTCTGTTTTTGCATGCTTGAGAAGTTTATTTAAGGTCACTTTTTCATTTGGGGTGATCTTCCCCCTCTTAGGCCTTGTTAGGCCTTCTTTTGAGCCATCCCTTTAGGCTCTTGTTGAAGCCTTTGCATGACCTTTCTACCACTGAAATCCAAAGGATTTTCAGTGGTGGAAAGGTGGTTTTGGAGTCCTAAATAGGAGAGGGTCATCCACTCTCCTTGTATTGTGTTTACTAGCTTCATATGCCTCATGTTTGAGCACCTTTGTTAGACTTGTGTTAGCCATATCTTAGCTAGTATTTGTGGTTATTTTACTGAGGCATGTCACAGTTTTTACTTGCTTTGGTTACTCCATGCATGGTTTATACACTTGTAGTGTAAATTTCATAAACTAGCCTTGTATGCTTCTTGAAGTAGCATGTCTTTCTAGCTTATGTTGAGTCCATTTCAGTGTATCCTTGGGCTTGTTTTACCATGTCATACCTCTGTTAGGGTTTGGTTTGGTGAGACTTTGCATGCTCCATGCACTTGTAGTGCACTTCCATGAAATAGCCTAATGTGTGCCATGCTTTAACATGTCATTTTAGCATGCTTTTTGGCTTAGCCCTGAGATGATTTTGTTCATGTTTTACCATGTTTAAGGTCTAATTTTGGTTGTTTTGGCCATACATGACTCGTCTTGTATAGCTATAGTGCAAATGCTTTCACTACTCTTGAGCTTTGAGGCCCCTACCATGCCATACTTGTGATGTTTGCATGCTTTGGCATCATTTGAAATGTGATTTCAGTGCATATTTCATGGTCATACACTTGCCTTTGTCATGCTTTCAATGCCTTGAAGAGTTGGTGTTTTATGTCTTGTGAATGGATCATGGTGCATGCCTCTATGCTTAGGTCCTTAGGATGCCATCTCAGTGGGTTTTGGGGTTTATTTTATCATGCCATAACTCTGTTTTTCATTGGTTAAGTCATGTCATGTTTGGTTGTAATAGGTGTAGTGCAATCTCTCTTGTTGGCCTTACTTGCACCATGCTCTATGCCTTCCATGTTGACTTATTTTGGCCTTGGTCCTTGCATGTTTTAGATTCATTTTGGCATGATCTAGGACTGTTTTGGTTCCTTGGCCCTTTGGGGTATGATTCATGTGGCCTTGGTACAAGCTCCTTGTTTAGTCTTAAGCTTTGAACATCCTAGCATGCTATGCTTGCATTGTTTAGTTGGTTTGGCATCAATTTACATGAGATTTAGAGCTTACCTTATTGCACATTATCATGATTGTCACTCCTTGCTAATGTTTGAGAGTTGTGTCCTTATGCCTTGATTCTTGGGCCAATGCATTGTGCATGCATACCTTGCTTTTGTGCCTTGGTTTCATCACTAATGGCCACTTATTTGGGGCATGACTGAGGTCTACCTTTTTGGTTTAAGTCCATTGAGAATGCTATGTATATTGCATTAAGTATGCCATATTGTTCATTGCATGTAGTATGCCATCCTACATAGCATTGTGTATGCCTTGTAGTTCATTGCATTGAGTATGCCACCATTGCATTGAGCATGCTAATTGACATTCGCATTGTGTATGGTAGTTGTTGCATGCATTAGCATTGTGCATGACATTAGCTTTGTTAAGTTAATCATATTACATTGCATTGAGTATGCCATGTAGTTGCATGTTTGCATGCTTAAGTCATATTGCATGTTTGACATGCTTGTGTTGCATTGTTGTTTGGATTAAGTATTAATCCAAGCAGAAGAAACGATGGACGTTTCATACTTCAAGTGATGAAACGTGCCTCAATTCTCGTCGCCGACGCTCTTGATGACGCATGATAGAGTTTTAGGCTTTATATGTTATTTGTGCAGTCATTTTACATTGAATTGCACAAGTTGGATCTTTGGCCATCATGCATCGAGATGCATGATTGATGGTCTTGGATCTGATTATGCCTCTCCCTTAATGTTTCGAGATGATATGGGGTGGCATAGTGCGTACATATCCTTGGGAGACCCTTCATTTCCTCTGTTGCAGCTTGGTGTCACAGCACACTAGTGGCCGGCAGCCCTTCATTCTTGGCTGACAATGCCTACTCTTGGCCGGCAGGGGGGTCGGCAGCAGCTCCTCATGGCCGGCAAGCCACTGGTGCACTCCTCAGCACTGTTTTGGTAAGATTCAGCAGCTAATTCTCAAGGACACCCTGCAGACAGAGCCTCTAAAGAGCATTTGGAGAGTTTTCGGGATGGGAATTGAGCATGCATCTCCAACTTCTTCAAGGCAGAGCTGAGGCAGCCTTGTTTACATATTTTAATGCTTTATTTGTTAATTAGCATTTGGTTTTGTAACTTAATCAATTTGTTAATTAGTTCAGGTTTTGTAATAATTAGTTGTAGCTAGTTATTCAATTTGGTTGTGTAATAATTAATTAGCTTGTTAGTTAGTTAATTAGTTGGTTTGTAGTATTCATTTGGACCCTCGGTCGAGAGGGCAAATTTTGTAATAAGTGTGTGTGAGTGTGTGAATGTCTTCTAACCTCACGTCTTTCTCCCTTTTACTTAACCACTTACGATGGTTAGTTTTAGGGCATATTTTGTTTAGCATACCTTATGCTTGCATGTGTGCATTCATTCATCTTCCTTTCATGCACCGGGCTCGGCGCATCATACTAACTGCATTGTATTTCAATTCCAAGTTGAATATACGTATCAAAGTTGCATTTCATATGCCATCTTAGAATAGCCGAGCCTATTTGAGTTGCATTTTCGCATGTGTTGCATTAGCTATCTTAACATGAACTAGGATCATACATTGATTTCTAACTAATTATTTGTTTTGGCTCGGAGTACACTATGAGTGTTTACGCTTTAGCATATTGCATATAAGGTTGGATTGCTTGAATTGGAACAATTCATTGAAATCCTCGGTTTAGCCTACTTGCGAGTAGCAAACTTCAAACCGTTTTCAAACAAACAAATATGCAATGTTTTGTTCCAACTTAGGCGATCTAGTCTATACTTGTATGCTGTGCGCATCACATAGTAATTCTAGCTAATAAATCGGGATAAGAACGCATGTATTTTCAAAAACAATATATCATGTTAGTAAAGGCCGATCTTTGATTGGGCGAGCGGGGGTGCTCATTGCATGTCCTTCCCTTCTCGTATCCAAGTTCCCGAGCCGAGGCAACTTTAGTGATGACGGACACGTGGCCTTAGGCACGAGTCAGGGTTTCCTAAATTCCCCCAATAAAATATTTAGGTGGCGATTCTGTATCTGGCAAAGCAGTCCATATTTGGCATTTCTTTATAAAAATTAGTTTTCCAAAACGATTTGCCGGATTTGGACTCTTTGGTGATTTATCGGTCTTGCATTGCACTTTGCGAGATTAGATTCAGAACCATGACATTGAGTCCGAACTGTAGTAGTAAGCCTAATTCGGGCGCGTCTACAGAGCTCACTTTTGTTTATTTGTATTTATTTTTGCACAAGCTTAGGGCTTTCTTTGTATTAAGCTTCTAGCTCATTTTGTTGTGACCAAGCATCATCTTGGAAAGTTGTAAGCCCATAGGGCATTTATTTCGTTGATCATTTAGTTTGGTGTCACATGCTATAGATTCAAGATAGAGCTTATGAATGTATAATGCATGTGTCCCTTTTGTAAATTTACTCTGATTAATGAAAGCCTAATACTTTCTTTATGTTATTTTGAATTAGTCTTTACTGTTGTATTATTGTATTATTTTCGGGGCGTTACAACTTGGTATCATAGTGCACCGGGTTTGAATACTTTGGGTACGTGGGAAGTGGTTAGCACCACAATGGGTTTGTCTCACTTGCTAGAGACTTTAGTACGAATGATATGTGCTTATATGATAACATGCTTATGTGATTATATGAGTATAGGACTTAATTTTAGGATGTTGATTGAGTCTATGGGTTTCTAGAAGTCCTATTAGAAGAGCACTTGATTACTGTTGTTTCTAATTGGAACTCTGGCAACTTCGCGGGACGCTCATTATCCGAGAACGAAATTCATATGTGTTTATGTGACTATGTGCTTATGTGGAGTGAATTAGCATTGTCCTCCGCATTAGGACGTGAGTGAATTAGCTTCAACACATTTGTGAATGTGCTAATGTTTTTTGTTACCTTCATTAGGATGTCAGGATATGGACGTGGTGGTAGGCGTGGTAGGCCTAGATGGTAGGAGATGCCAACACCGGATGATATTCCAGCACAAGAGGAGGGTGTTGGTCAGGCCAATATGGCAGAACCAGTTGGTCAACAGGCCATGGGCGCCTTAACCAACAAAATGGCTAGAGCATTGAGGGAATCCATGGACATTCTTAAGGATGAGAATCAAGTCCAGGCCCAAGTAGTTGAGGCAGGGCCATCTTTTCTGAAGCAGGAGTTTTTCCGATTGAATCCAGATGAGTTTTTAGGTGATCCCAAGGAGCCACTGAAAGCGGATGAGTGGCTAAAGCAGATGTTGAAGATATTTGAGATGCTCAACATCGAAGATGGAGGTTTGAGGGTGACCTTGGCATCCTTCCAGCTGAAGGGAGGTGCAAGTCAATGGTGGAAGTATGCGCGCGGGCGCATTGGAGTGACTTGGGAGGCTTTCGTTGACGCATTCCAGGACAAGTTCTTGCCTCACATTGTTAGAAAGAAGTTGAGGGATTAGTTTTCTCAACTCAAGCAGTTGAGCACACCAGTGGCCGAGTTTAAGGAGGAGTGCCGTTGTCTGGAGTTTGAGAAGAGGTTAAGGATCGGGCTCATGTTTTAAGTGATTGGGGTGGTGATTAGGGACTACGGACGCCTTGTGGCGGTAGCGACTCATCTGGAGACCGTGATGTAGGTGGAGGAAGAGAGGATGAAAGGCTACAGAAGGAGTCAGGATGTGTAGGGGGACAGTAAGAGACAGAGGGGTTCTAACCCACAGCAGTCCTAGGGAGCTCAGTCGAGGTCCACTTTTCCAGTGCCGAGTTCAGGTTCAGGGTGAAGTGGTCAGGGAGATTTTACTTGTTACAAATGTGGTTAGTTGGGCCACAAGTCTCTAGCTTACCCACAGATAGGAGGAGTGCAGCGAGCAGCATCGTCATTGGCTCGCCTTTAGAGCTAGAGTTAGGGGAGAGGCCAGCCACTCAATGGTTACCAATGTGGACAGGCGGGGCACCTGAAAAGGTTTTTTTTTTTTTTTTTTTCAGTTGGGTAGCACACCTAGTGCGTCTGGTTTGAGATAGACACAGAGTCACCAGCTGGCACAGTCAACATAGGCCTCGAGGGCCAATCAAGGAGCCTCTTTAACTTAGTCAGTGCATCAGACTTAGGCTCCAAGGGGTGAGCAAGTTGAGTAGAGACTAACAGGGCGTGTGTATGCTGTTACCGCACCAGATCTAGTACCAGCGCCTTCAGTAGTGAGAGGTACCTTCTTGTTTTACAATTCAGTTGCTAATGTGTTGAATGATACGGGAGCATCCCATTCATTTATCTCATCCGCATTTGCATCGGTTTTGGGGTTAGAGTTGGCTCAGTTAGCATCTTCTATCTGTGTAGAGTCACCTATTGGTGGTGAGGTGATTTTGAAACAAAGGTGTCGTGGTTGTGACATAGAGGTTGTCGATCGCCGACTTTTATTTGCATTTGTATTGATTGATATGTCTAGCTTTGACGTCATTTTGGGTATGGACTGGTTGTCTTCATATCAGGCTGTTATGGATTGCTACCGTCAGAGGGTTAGTGTATGTACCTTGAGCGGTGATTGCTTTTACTTCTTGGGGGACCGGGTGGATAGAGTCTTATCACCGGTATATGATCTGCGTGGTAGGAGTGAACTTAGTTTCCTTCTTGCTAACTTCCTGAATACTGAGTGTGATGAAGTCCAAGTTGAGTTGCCAAGGGTAGTTTGTGAATACCCGGATGTTTTTCCAGATGACCTTACCGGTTTACCACATCATTGAGAGATCAAATTCTCTATTGATTTAGTGTCTGGTACGACGCCGATTTCTATGGCACCGTATAGATTTGCACCTACTGAGTTGAGTGAGTTGAACATTCAACTCCAAGAATTGTTAGATAAGGGTTTCATCTGCCCTAGTACTTCGCCGTGTGGAGCATCGACTCTTTTTGTCAAGAAAAAAGATGGTGCTTTGCGACTTTGTATAGATTATCGGAAGTTGAACCGGGTAACTGTCAATAACAAGTACCCAGTGCCTCGTATAGATAATTTGTTTGATCAGTTGAAGGGTTCTAGTTGCTTTTCTAAGATATTATCACTAGTTGAGGGTAAGGGAGGAGGATATTTTGAAGACAGCATTTCATACGCGGTATGGCCATTACGAGTTTCTAGTGATGCCCTTTGGGCTCACCAATGCACCAGCTGTGTTTATGGACTTGATGAACCGGATTTTTCGTGAGTTCTTAGATCGTTTTGTGGTTGTTTTTGTGGACGGCATCTTGATTTACTCACCCTCTGAGGAGGAGCATAAGGAACACTTACAAACAAACTTTAGTTACTTAGAGCCCACAAATTGTATCCTAAGTTTGGAAAGTGCGAATTCTGGCTAAGAGAAGTTAAGTTCTTAGGCCATGTAGTATTCGGGGAAGGGGTGACTGTAGATTCATCCAAGATAGAGGGAGTGCAAGATTGGGAGCCACCTAAGAATGCTTTCGAGATCCGTAGTTTCTTAGGGTTGGCCAAGTATTATCGTAGATTTGTGAAAGATTTCTCTAGGCTAGCTTCACCGCTGATTAGACTGACAAGGAAAGGGATTAAGTTTGTGTGGAGTGAGACTTGTGAGAAATCTTTTCAAGAGCTTAAGGTTAGACTTACCATTACTCCAATATTGATTATTCCGGAGAGGGATTTGGGCTATTCGGTGTATTGTGATGCCTCACGAAAGGATTGGGTTGTGGTTTGATGCAAGAGAGAAATGTAGTAGCCTATGGCTCGTGGTAGTTAAAAACACATGAGAGGAACTACCTTACTCATGATCTAGAGTTAGTGGCGGTGATCTTTGCCTTAAAGATTTGGAGACATTGCCTATATGGTAAGAAGTTCAAGGTATTTTCTAATCACGAGAGTCTAAAATATCTGTTTACACAGAAGACTTGAATCTAAGGCAGAGGAGGTGGATGGAGTTTATAGAGGATTATGACTTTGAGCTACATTACTATCCGGGAAAGGCTAATGTTGTGGCCGATGCTTTGAGTAGAAAATCTATTAGCAGCGTAGCTTGTATTGCCATCCGAGAATGGGAGATGTTGGGTGCTATTAAGGAGTTTGACTTGCATCTTGGCGAGTCTGTTTAGTCTGCAGCCTTGTTTTCTGTACTTACACAACCTACACTTGTGAACCGAGTGATAGAAGCACAGAAGGGTGACGTTGAGGTAGAATCCCTCCGGGAGAAGATCTCTAGTGGGAAGGTGGAGAGAGGCTTGAATGTATACCACAACCTGAATGTGAGATACTATGACCGTTTGTTCGTACCAAAGTCTTGTCGAGAGGAAGTACTCCGAGAGTTTCACTATTCACGTCTTGCGGTGCATTCGAGAGACACAAAGATGTATCACGATCTTAGTCGCCAATTTTGGTGGAGTGGTATGAAGAAGGATGTAGTCATGTTTGTATCGAGGTGCCTTACTTGTCAACAAGTGAAGGCCGAACATCAGAGGCCAGAGGGTTTGTTGCAACCCTTGCCTATAGCCGAGTGGAAATGGGAGCATGTCATGATGGATTTTGTTATGGGCCTTTCGAGGACTCAACGGGGTAGTGATGCCATTTGGGTGGTAGTTGACTGGTTAACTAAGTCGGCGCACTTTATACCTAAGCGCGTAAGTGACTCGGTAGATTTTCTTGTCGACCTGTACATTAGGGTCATAGTGAGGTTGCACGGGGTCCCTGTGACAATTGTCTCAGATAGAGATCCGCATTTTACGGCTCAATTGTGGCGGAGCCTACAGAGTGCCTTGGGCACTAGGTTGACTTTTAGCACCACATACCACCCTCAGACGGACGGGTAGTCCGAGCGTACTATTCAGATCCTTGAAGATATGCTTCGAGGTTGTGTCATTGACTTTAAGGGTTCATGGGAAAGGCACTTACCCTTAGTGGAGTTCGCCTATAACAATAGCTTCCAGTTGAGTATTGGTATGGCACTGTTTGAGGCCTTGTATGGTCGACTGTGTAGATCCCCCATGTGTTAGGCCGAGGTGGGTGATGTACTTATGTTGGGTCCAGAGTTGGTCTGAGAAACGACGGAGAAAGTTGCCCTTATCCGTAAGAGGTTGGCTACAGCCCAGAGTCGCTAGAAGAGTTATGCTGACCGTAGAAGGAGACCCTTGTCCTTTGAGGTGGGAGATCATGTCTTTTTAAAGATATCATCTAGGAGGGGTTTAATGAGGTTTGGAAAGAGTGGGAAGTTGTTCCCTCGATTCATTGGGTCTTTCAAGATCCTAGAGAGGATCGGGGAGGTAGCTTATCGTTTGGCCTTGTCGCCACAGTTTTCCGGGGTTTGTAGACACCCCATTTTTGACCGTCCTCAAGACTTGGACACCACCGTTTGAACACTCGGTGATTATCCATGTTCGTGTTCGTTTGGAGTTCCCAGAGTCCTCGGCTACGCGCCTTGCCTCAGGATCTCCGAACTAGACCGTCTTGTGACTGGTTTTGCACCAAACACTTGTGCTTTGCCTTGGAGGGGCAGGGAATGCCTTGTAAGGCATCCCCACACACCACCGGCAGTGGCTAGAGGCCACCGGCTGGTTGATGTTGCCATCGGCACTATATTGTGCGGTCGGCAGTCAATTTTGTCAAAATGAAATTTTGCCCTGCCGACTACTGTGCAGTTGCTTTTTGAGATATTTTCAGCAGCTGTATGGCATTTGTTTCCCCTCCATACACGTGTATGGAGGGATGAGCCTTTGGTTAGCTTAGCTTGTAAGCTTTGTTGTCTATAAGAGAAGGCTCTCTTCTCTTGGCTCAAGGGTTAGAGGAGTTAGACATTTTAGAGAGAAAAGACAGAGAAGAAGCTCTGGTTTTAGGGTTTCAATACTATATCTATCCTATCTCTCTTTTGCTCTCTTGTTTGTACACTAGGTGTTTGTGTCTCACTATTGCACATCAACACCTAGTGTTTCACCTTTCTTTGGCTACTGAGGTTCAAGAGGTTGATCTTGGTGTTTTTGACTGGATTGAGCCAAGGAAGCAACAACATCATCTTTGGTGAAGAAGGTCAACAAGGGTGAGAAACTTGCTTTATTTCCCCCATTCTTGCATTCCATTTTTGCCTATCTTTGAACTGTTTTTGTGCTTAGTGTTTAATACAAAAAAGTTCTGTTTTTTAGTCCTCTTGATAGTTTATTAAGGTGCTTTGTGCTTTGGGGAAGTTTAGCCCCTCTTAGGCCTTGAAAGGCCTCATTTTTGTGCTATTTTGGTGAGATCCGGGATTTTGGTGTTTGGGTCTCTTCACCACTGAAATCTTGAGGGATTTCAGTGTGAAGATGTGCCTTGAAGTCCCAAGAAGGAGAGGGTCACCCCCTCTCCTTGTTGTCCTTGAAAAGGACCTATTTTGCCTCTTGAGGGAGCCTCATGTTTGAATGCTTGTTGATCATGTCTAGGCTGTTTTCCATGCTTATTATGCCATGTTTTAACTTGGTTTTAAGTTGGTTTTGGTACTCCATGTATGCTTAGCATAGTTGCCTTGTAATGCCTTAATATTGCCTTAACATGCCTTAGGTTATTAGCCATAATTTGAGCATGCTTTAAGCCTAGTCTTGTGAAGCTTGTATGCTTATTTTGCCATGATGAGGTCTGTCCATAGTTATTTTGGTCGACCCTAGCTTGCATTGTATAGCCTCTTTGCATTTTAGGCTTGCTAGCCTCGAGCATGAATGTGTAGTATGCCTTGGTTTGCATCATTTCAATGGTTTGAGACCATTTGCCATGTTATATCAGTCCCTTTGGCATGCCCATATGCTTGCCTAAGTCGCCTCTTTATTGCTTTGAAAGCATGTGTTGTATGCCCTTTGTTTTGGCCATTGTGCATGCCTTTGAATTTGAGTCACTTAGGTGCCATCTAAGTGGTTTTTGGACTTAGTTTTATGTGTTAAAACTCTGTTTTTGGTCGCCTAATGCATGCCATGTATGGTTGTGTTAAGTGTAGTCCATTACCTCTTTGGTGAGCCTTGAATGCTTGGGCCTTTTGCATGCTTTACTTGGTTTATTTAGTTGGTTTGGAACCTTCTATAACATGATTTTCAAAGTTTATGATACATGCTAAGTGTCCATAAGGTTGCTTACTTAGTGCCTAAGTGTTAAGTCTTAACATATGCATGTGTGTGTGTGTTGGCCTTCATTTTTGGGCATTATTGGCCACTGATTTTAGGCCTATTTAGAGTTGCCTAGATCACGTCAAAACCATCATTTGCTTGGTTTGCTTTGCCTCATGTTTGCTTGCATCCTTACATTACATTGTCCATGTTGCATGCTAGCTAACATGTTTAGGATTGCATTACATCAATGCACATGCTTGGCCTCTTGAGATGAGCATGATAGAGGTTTGGCGCCCTTTTATGTTTGTTTGATTTGTATGCATTTGAGATAAAAGTTGCATACTTGGTTCCGTGGGCCATCATGCATGGAAATGCGTGATTGGTGGCCCGGAATCGAGGCACATGCCCCTTTGATCACAAATATGATAAGGGGCATGATTGGTGCATACATTGTTGGAATTACATTGCCATGCAAGTTTTGCCCTCTGCTGCTGTGAGTTGCAGGTTCTGCAGACATTCAGTGCCGGCCGGCGGCAGTCTATTTATGGCCGATGGATGTATTTTGTGCCGGTGGAACATACTTCACGGTGGTGTTTCCCCTCAGCCGGTGGTATCCCCAGTGCCTTGAGAGTAGTTCTGAGACTTTGGCAGTTTCAGAAAGGCAGAGCAGGGAAAACAGAGGCAAGCTAGGCATGGCAGTGCGATTCCGAGCAAGTCCGAGCATGCACTGCATGGCCCTCTCCGAGGCGGTTTACTTTAATTAGATTAATTTGTATTTAATTTATTGGTGTATATTTAATTAGCTTGCGTAGTTAATTATTTGTATTATTCTTTTGGTCCCTCCGAGCGAGGGCATAATTGTAATAAGTGTGGGTGAGTGGTTTGTATGTCTTCCAACCCCCACTTCTTTCTCCCTTTTATTTACCTGCTTATGATGGTAGATTAGGGCACGTCTATTTTAGCATACCTTATGCAATGCATGCGTGCATCCATGCATTTGTTACATGCACCGGGCTCGGTACATCATACAAACTGCATCGTACTTTCAATTCCAAATTGAATACGTGCATATGATTGCATTTCACATGCCATTTTAGGGTTAGCCGAGCCTACTCTAATTGCACCTTGCCTGTGTTGCATTAGCCACTTAACATGAACTAGGCATGCATGTTTGCTAACTAGTTTCTTGTTTTGGCACGGAGTACGATGTAAGTATTTATGCTTTAGCATATCGCATGCGTGTGAATGTTAACATGACAGTATGCTTACCATGCGGCTAATGCTTACATGAGATAAACTGTTTGAATGCCTGTGGGTGGAGGTTGGATTGCTTGAGTTGGAAAACTCATTGAAATCCGTGTTTTAGCCTACTTGCGAGTAGCAAATCCAAAGTTTTCAAAACAAACGGATATGCAATGTTATTTCCAAATTAGGCAATCTAGTCTATACTTGTTTGCTGTGCGCATAAATAGTAATTCTAGGCTAATAACCGGATAAGAGCATAATGTTTTCAAAATCGGATATCACGGTTAGTAGAGGCCGGTCTTCGGACCGGGCGAAAGGGGGTGCTCATAGCTGACCTTCCCCGATCGTACCCAAGCTCCCGAGCCAAGACATTTGGTGATGACGGACACGTGGCCTTCGGCACCGAGTCAGGGTTTCCTAAATTCCCCCATTAAAAAATATTTAGGTGGCGACTCTGTAATCTGGCAAAGCAGTCCATGTTTGGCACTACTTTTCAAAAAATCTGTTTTTCTTCAAAACGATTTGCCAGAGTTGGACTCTTTGGTTCAGATTTAGAACCGCAACAAAACAAGGAGAGTCCGAGCTGTAGCGAGGTCCCCCGCGGGCTTGTTACAGTTTCTGGCGACTCTGCTTGGGATTTAGAGAGCTTGACTCGAACTCGTGATATCCTGTTTTGATTTCGTTTATGTGTCTCTTTGCATTGCATGTGCATTGGTGCGCTTAGGACACCGTGTTTGCCATCTGCCATTCCTGAACGGTTTGCCGGAGGCTTGTCTTGTCAAGGCATGACCATAAGGCTGACCGGTTATGGGCTCTGACACAAACCCCGGTTTTACCGGGGCACCCTTTTGACCATTCGACCTAGTGCATATTCGGAATCCATAGTGACCATTCCAAACTAGGACAGGTTGCTTACCCGATTTAGGTTGTTTGAAACCGCTGCGTGCGTAGTGAAACCCTAGCTCCTGACAAAATAGGACAGGGAAACCCTACCCCAACATAGGGGTGTATTGGCTCTCATTTATCTGCTATGTGCTTTTGGAGTGTATCTCTGCAGGGAACGCATATATCAGTTTGCAAGTTTGGGTATCCGGCCTGAGGGCATTAGTATCAGCATTGTTGAGAATCAGTTGTGTCTGCGGGTATCAGTTCAGTTTTGAATAGTGATTCTGGGGAACAGTGATCAGTAGTAGAGTACAGTTGTCCGGCTACATCCGTGCTTGATCTGTCTGGGGCTGAAATACTGCTTGTTTTCCGTTTCAGTTCAGAGATTCAGAGGGTCGATCCAGAACAGCTAGTGTCTTCTCCTTGCTGAGGCAGGACTTAGCATGACGCAGAATTCAGAAGAGATCGTGGTCATGACGGCCGCGTTGGATCCAGGAATCACCCACAGGATGAAACTACTGTTGACATGCCGCATCCGCCCAGATCGCCGGCCGCGCACCCAGTTTGGGCCCCTCAGCTATATCAGGCTCGCGAGCCCACTACATTTGAACTAATGGGGATGATAGGTGATCTTCAAAGGTCCGTGACGGATCTCGCCTATGGGATGTCTGTTTCGCCGCCAGTCGCACCATATGCCGGAGGCTTTGTACCCCAAGAGCCCCCGCTACTGGGACGAATTGTAATTGAACTCAGCCAACCGGAGATGGCCTCCAGCTATGGCAACGACGCATCAAACCAAGTTCTAAATCAGGCCGAGGCCAGAGATAAAGGCAAGATGAAGGCAGATGCCGACCCTATCGAACAACTGCTGTGGACAGTAGAGGCTTTGAAAGCCGAGGGAATGAACAAGCAACAGATATCCGCAGTTATGTCAAAAGCTGTGGAGGGTGCTTTCCCCACTCCGCCTGAGGGCAGTTCCAGTCAATCAGAGAACCGGGACAGGCCCCGTCATGCCAAAACAGTACTTCCCCCTCCCAGCCCCGCATCCGGAAAGGATCAGAAACCCAAGGCCGCACCCGCCGATCCGTTCGCTAGTGCATCTAGCAAGAGTGCTCAGGCTCCAAAGTACCTGCCCCGAGGGCGCAGGGTCTTCCATGCTCTTTACATGCCATTATCCAAGGCACTTCAAATCCTTGCCGAGAGGGGACACCTTAAACCCCTGGAGCCTCGGCCCCTCCCGAAGAATCTCCCTGCCACACATGATGCTGCTCAGTACTGTGCGTACCACCAGCAGACAGGCCATGCTACCGACAATTGTTTTCGCCTCCGGCATGAGGTGCAGGATTTGATTGACAACGAGGTTATCCTCCCGCCTACCTCAGCAAAGTCCGTCACCACTCAGTTGTTGGATTTTGAGGACACAGATACTGCGAGTATGTAATCAGAAGGTGAACCGCCTGTAGGCAATGCTTGGCGCATTTTTGGATGTGGCGTTTGGCACGCATTTTTGGGCATCTATTAATTTCTGTAAATTCTGACTTGGGTGTCGAGTCAGTCTTCTGTTTTGTCTTGAGCCTGCCTCATTGTTTTGAGATAGTCCTTTTGCTTAAGGGTCTGTCTAATTGTAATGAGTCAGTCCCTCTTGTATAGGATACCAGGTGATTTCGGGGTTGTTGCCTCAAACACCATTTTGTCTTATAAATAGTTGTTTTTGCTTTTTCTTGAGTTTGTCTCTGCCGAGGAACCAGTTATGCCAACAAATCTGAATGAAACAGCCGTGGCTATCATGTGCCGTATTTGTTGCTATTTGAGTTAGCCCTGCCAAAAGGTGTGAATGGAACGACAGTGCGTACCGCCTGCTCTCTTGTGCCTTGAACATCGTTATGATGACCTAAGCTTTTCATAAAACCCCTTTTCGAACACTGTGGTGATGAAAACGAAGGGGAAGGAATTCCTCGGGTTTTGTAAAAACTTTGATCATTTTGAGAAAAAGGAACGCATGCTAAGCTTTTCATGAATGAAATCATGCTTGTCGGCGTGAGTACTGAGAAGGATCCTGGTTGATTCAGACTGGTTCCACACTATCTTCAGCGCGAGCGATTTGTCGCTTTCTTAAAAACTTTCAAAAACAAAATATTTTGCGCAGTCTTGCGAAGACCTGTGTGGAATCGCTCTTGAGATTGTGCAGCCCAGGATCGCTCTCAGCCTCAAGATTCAATTTATCTGTTGCAAACTGGAATCTGTTCAAAACATTCAACAGTGCCATGAAACGCCTGTGTGGCCCATTTTGAAGCAGCCCTCGAGCAAGAGGCATCAAAGTCAGATCAAGGAGATCAGATCCCACCCGGCAAGGCTCGTAAAGCAACCGTGATGGATTCTTCTACAAATCAACACCACAACCACTCTCTTGGATACAGAGAGGCTTCAATCTCAAAACCATTTGGCATGGGCTTGCTACACTTTTACCCTTTGAGAGGCTCGCTGGACCGAAAACCCGGAAGGGCGGCCCAGGCAAAAGTTAGAGCAAAGAAAAAAAAAAAAAAAAAAATACAAAAAGAAGCAAAAGAAGAGAAAACAACAAAAATAGCAAAGAAAAGAAATGAAAATGCAAAGAAAAGAAAAAGAAGAAATGAAAAAGAAAAAGAAAAACATAGCTCGCAAGGTCGAAAACCCGCATTGGGCGCCTTGGCAAAAGTTAGAGCCTAAACAGTGAAGGTTAAAATACCCGAGTGTACCTTAACCGGAACTACGTAAGGCTTGATTCCCATGTTTGGGATACGTAGGCAACTTCATCTTGAAGTCCAGCCCCCAACGCTTCCATAGCGTCTCAGTCCATGTCATGGTTTTGATCACTTTTGCCTCCTCCGAATCCAATGTCTCGATTGCAGCAACCTGGAACTACGTGATTAACTTCCTCTTGAGTCCAAACCACCAACACCTTCCAGGTGACTGTGTCCATATATTGATTCAAACCGTCTTCGTCTCCTCCGCGTCCGAGGGTCCGATGTCATCAACAAGGACTGGCTTACAATGCCGCGGCATCATCCAAACAAGGGGCAACTTTCCGTTGCCATGCATTGCCATAAGTTGCCCTGAGTTGCCTCCAAACCAGGGGCAACTTTCCGTTGCCTTATCCCCCTTTAAGCCAGGGGCAATTTTCCATTGCCTCCGATCCGAGGTTGCATATCTCGAGGGTAAGTTCCGCGCTCGTCGAGCGTTGACTGTTTGCAAAAATAGTTTTTGAAAATTTTCACTGAGGTTGACTTATTTTCTCGAAAACTATTTCATTTTTCAAAATTGGACCATGTTTGGACCCAAAAGGAGAATTTTCAGTGCTCACAGCCTGATTCGTGATTTTCAAATCAAAAATCGAATAAGTGTGTTGATCGACTCTCATTTTGATCAAAACTGTTTTAGGAAGAAAACAAAAAATGGTCAAAGTGACGAACTAGGGGCACAGTTGAGTCAGGTCTTCTGTCTTTCCCCCGTAACATGCTTGCCAAGAGGGCACCATTCACAGAAGAAATAGCCGTGAGCTAACAGTTTGGGCGTGAACCTGTGACTTTCTATTCATCCATCAATCACCCTGGGGAGGGATGAAAAATGAGAGAATAAAGAATAGAGAGGTGTAAGCGAGAGAGAAAAGTAAGAAAAAGAAGGTTTTGAGAGAAAAACCGAGCCTGAGGGCCGAGTGATGTGAGTATCACAAATGAGAAAGGGTGGGAATAATACCCGGAGGAACTGGCTCCTCGAGATTCAAGGTCTCTCATTGTGTAAACATGTCCGTGTGTCGTGTCTTTTGATTTGTCGGTTTCGGCTTTAGCTTTGAGTCTTTTCCGAGTGTGTCTCGTTGTGTTCAGGTCGTGTGCCTTTTGTTTCTCTGTTTGAGTCTGTCTCGCTGTGTTCTGTGGTAGGCTCGATACCCCGGTTGTGAAACCCCTTTTCAAAGATTAATCGTTTGTGCTCTGAATGCTGTGCCATTCTCTACATTCGTGCGAAGCAAGAGAAGAAAAGGAAATTTGGGACATCCGAGTGTGTTTTTCAACTACAACCGTGTCAGTTTTGTGATCCGTCTTGTCAGATTGGGTTATTTGTTCAGGGTTTGCTGTGTGCAGAATGAACCGAGAGCTGTGTTATGAGCTGTATGCAGATCAATCCCCAGTAGAGTATGGGCTGTATTTAGTTCAAGCAGTGGTTTGTATGAGTTGTTTGCTGTTAGTTGGTTATCCGATTATCACAGTGCAAGTGCTCAAATTACAAATATTCACTTTTCAGACAACAGATCAATATCATTTACATTTGAGGTGTAATATGATGCAATGCAATGCAAGGTATGAAATATACACAAATATAAACACTTTTTCAGACAAAAAGTTTGTTTCATTTCATATCATCTTTTTCAAGTACATAAGTTTGGAAACAAAATCTGCCTGTGGCAGTACAAAGTACCCTAACTACTGACAAAAGGGGAAAATGTAAAAAGAAGAAAAAAAGCAAAAATCTGTATCAAATGTCAAAATGCTCGGGGCCGTCAATCTGTCCTGGTCCTCTTCCTGGACGAAGGTCCAGGAGCGTCATCAACAGGGGCACCACTAGGGGCATCACCGTCTGAGCTCGAGTCCGAGCCATCATCAGTCTCCTCGCCTCTGTCTCTGCCTCAGACTCATCATCCGGAACCGGAGCCGCGAGCTACTCCCGACATGAGTCGCCCCCTCTGGTGCGGGGATATGCTCTGCCATCCCGAGTAGAAAGGAGGTCCAGCTGGAGCGCCCCCACCGGAGGAATCTGGAAGGGAGGCTGAAAAAGCATGAAAGGTGAACACATCAGAATACTGAGAATGTGAGTGAGCAGTGAATCATGCAGAATGCAGTGTATGAGTACAGTGTATGTGAATGCCGTGAGCAGTGAATCAGTGCAGAATGCAGTGTATGAGTACAGTGTATGTGAATGCCGTGAGCAGTGAATCAGTGCAGAATACAGTGTATGAGTACAGTGTATCAGATGCCGTGAACAGTTTATCAGATTATGTTATGCATCAGATTATGAAAGCAGTTTGTGTATTTGAGGCTGGTCAGAAAACATACCGGAATACTGTAGAGGGCTAGGAGGTCGAATGTCCGCTGTAGCATCCCCATCATGGAGGCATTCATCTCCAATGACTGCCGGGTGTACTCAGAAGACGCCTGCAAAAGTATCAGATGCATCAATATTCTGTGGAATATCAAATAAACTGAAATGAAATAACAGTGCAAGATGAAGAATGCAGTAATACATGGAGGCAAGTCGGGGACCCAACAAACTCATGATCAGCCGGCGGAGGGCGAAGGGGATCTGGTAGGTCGCCCCACCCTGCCCTCTGAAAGTCAATGAAGCGGCAGAGCAGGCCAACCGGTCCCTCGTCCCCTCTGCACTCCGCCCCTGCCACGGACTCGAGCTCTCCTCGATCCTCCAGCTCCTATCCCGGCGGTGGTGTTCCCACAGCCTTGTTTAGGGCAAATGAGTGGTTTCTGGTCTTCATAGCCCAAGAAAATGCAAGAGAGTGCATCTCCGAAGCTCAACCGGTCTCCGTTTTGACCTCGGACCGTGTCTTCTGTGAGTGGCACTCAGATTCAAGCAAGGATTGTATCCTTTTGTATCCTTTTGTCTTTTACAAGATTCAAAAGTTGCCCCGTGTGCGTTGCACGCATCCATCACATTGTCCGGTGCGTCGCATCGCGCCGTCTGCACGTCTCTTGCGACTTGCACCGTTTTGCATTTTCGTGTGGCATGCGTGTCATACTTGCATTTCATTTTCCATTCAATGAGGTACGCGTGCCTCATTTTGTATTCCATTGCATCTCAAGGTACGCGTGCCTCGTTTTGCATTTCATTCTCCATCCAATGAGGTACGTGTGCCTCATTTATCATTTGCATTTCATTGCATCTCGAGGTACGTGTGCCTCGTTTTGCATTTCACTTTCCATTCAATGAGGTATGTGTGCCTCATTTATCATTTTGCATTTCATTGCATCTCGAGGTACGTGTGCCTCGCTTTGCATCTCATTTTGCATTTCATTGCATCTCGAGGTATGCGTGCCTCGCTTTGCATCTCATTTGCATTTCATTGCATCTCGAGGTACGCGTGCCTCGTTTTGCATTTCATTTTCCATCCAATGAGGCACGTGTGCCTCATTTATCATTTTGCATTTCATTTTCCATCCAATGAGGTACGTGTGCCTCATTTATCATTTTGCATTTCATTGCATCTCGAGGTACGCGTGCCTCATCTTGCATTTCATTTTCCATTTAATGAGGTATGTGTGCCTCATTTTGCATTTCATTGCATCTCGAGGTACGCGTGCTTCGTTTTGCATTTCATTTTCCGTCTAATGAGGTATGCGTGCCTTATGTCCATTTCAGTCTTGCATCTTGAGGTATGTGTGCCTCGCTTTGCATTTCATTTGCATTTCATTTTGTCTTGCATCTTGAGGTATGCGTGCCTCACTTTGTATTTCATTTGTCTTGCATCTTGAGGTATGCGTGCCTCATTTGCATTTCATTTGCATTTCATTTTGCATTGCATCTCGAGGTATGCGTGCCTCACTTTGCATTTCATTTGCATTACATTTTGCATTTTGCATCCATGAGGTATGCGTGCCCCATCTTGCATCTCATTTTGCATTTTATCGTGCTATTTTGCGCACCTCATTGTTTTCGCCCTGGTCTGGCGAGACCTTAAACACGCACGGTCTAGGAGACCTTAAATCCTCGGAAGGTGCGAGACCTTCGGTGCATTTCAAAAGATGTGCGTTGTTACGCCCTTTAGTTCATTCGCATTGTCGTGCATCTTTTGATCTACATTTCAGTTTCAATCTTGGGGTACGCGTGTCTCACTTGCATCATACATCACATTGTTTTGTTCGCCCCGGTTTGGCGAGACCTTAAACACGCACGGTCTAGGAGACCTTAAATCCTCTGAAGGTGCAATTCCTTTGGTGTTTGTCGTGCCCGAACGACTTTCGGTGGTCTGGTAAAGCCACCTGCCTGTTTTGCGGTGAGTTCCTAGAAGACCAACTAAGACGGTGAAAGCTAGAGTTTGAACGGCTCATGCCTAGAACGCAAAGGTTCGGATTTCCGAGACTAAAGTCTGGTTTAAATACCCAGGGGGTGTACCCTCGGCTTGAAATCTGTATGGAAGCCCCATAGGTTGAGGCGGCATGTTTACGCCTCAATTCTGGATACTGAACCAACCTAGTATATCCCTGTTGGTAAGATAGGGAAAACTGTAATCATAGTCGTTGCATCATAGTGCATTGTCATGCATCATTGTAAATTCTGCATATGTCATGCATCATTGTAGATAAATCTTGCATATGTCATGCATCATTGCATCATAGTGCATTGTCATGCATCATTGTAAATACTGCATATGCCATGCATCGTTGTATATATTGCATATGCATGCATTCCAAAAACCTGCATATGTCATGCATTTCGTTGTAGTATAGTGCATATGTCATGCATTCGCTGTAAATAGCCATATCCATTGCATTGTAGTTGCATGCATCCACTGCATCATCCTCCATCCATGGCTTGCGCCTTTCCTTGTTGAGCTTGGTCTGGTATGTGCTCATACTTTTCATGTCAAAACACAGTTCTGCATGTGTACGCGCCTATTCCACGTTGGTATGTTGGTTTGAGGGTAGCGGCACCTTTTCTGTGCTAGACATGGCTTGTACGTGTACATGCCCTTCCTAGGCAAAACTTGGTTTGGCCTGCGCGCCATATCCATCGTATCCTTGTAGTCCCATGCATCACTGCATCATCTTCCATTTATGGCTTGCACCTTTCCTTGTTGAGCTTGGTCTGGTATGTGTCCATACTTTTCACGTCAAAGCACAGTTCTGCATGTGCATCGCGCCTACTCCACGCTGGTATGTTGGTTTGAGGTTGCGGCACCTTTTCTGTGTTAGACATGGTTTGTATGTGTGTATGCCTTTCCTAAGCAAGATACGGTTTGGCCCGCGCGCCATAATCGCATATTACATTGTAGTGTAATTGTTGCATCCGGCATTAGGATCATTGTTCTTTCCTCAGCGGGTCGTCACCCCACTTATGTCAATCCACCAATACTTGTCCTTGTGTCCGTCTACATCACTCATAGTTCTGCATGTGTACGGCCTATTCCACGCTGGTATGTTGGTTTGAGGTTGCGGCACCCTTTTCTATGGTAGACGGACTTGTTACTTCCATCAATCTATTTGACATTTGTGTGGTTTTGAATCGCTCACGATTGAATCATGATTCAATTGCCCTGCATGTAGTTTGCATGGTTTCAATTGCATTGCATTATCATTTGCATTGTTTATACATAGTTTTGTATATATTGCATATCATCTTGCATTCATTTCGCATTGTCATGCATATTGCTAACAATATTGTACCTGTTAAGTTTGCTTTCTTTGCAGGTACGATATTGTATGTACGGCTCATTTGAGGCCGGTGCAACCGGACGAGCCGCACAGGTATTATATCCTCCGAGTGAGACGTATTGAGAATTGCATAATTCTCTTACATCCTTTCTGCATTGTAGTGTAGTTTGGCGTATGCTAGCTTATAACTGTCGCATGTGTGCTTCATTACAGCTTTCTTTGCATGATCATAAGTTATGCTCGGCCTTTTGCATTGTCTTGCATCTTGCCCCTGCCTACGGGCGCATACCTTATCTGCGGCTTGTATGCCTGTGCCTGAACTACGCTGGTTTGATTCCTAAAGGGATACGTAGGCAGCTTGCGAGTTCAACCATTTGCGCTTTGTATGTTTGTCCAAGTCTTCGGCCTTGTCAAAAATGGGTCGTCTCTGGCGCTTGACATTCACTCCCGTCATTGTTATGACTTTCGAGTTCTGCCAAAGAGGGGCAACTGTAGACACCCCATTTTTGACCGTCCTCAAGACTTGGACGCCACCGTTTGTTGACACTCGGTGATTATCCATGTTCGTGATCGTTTGGAGTTCCCGGAGTCCTCGGCTACGCGCTTGCCTCAGGATCTCCGAACTTGACCTTTGTGTCTGGTTTTGCACCAAACACTTGTGCTTTGCCTTGGAGGGGTAGGGAATGCCTTGTGAGGCATCCCCACACACCACCGGCAGTGGCTAGAGGCCACCGGCTGGTTGTGTTGCCATCAGCATATATTGTGCCGGTCGGCACTCTTTTGTGCCGGTCGGCAGTCAATTTTGTCAAAATGATAATTTTGCCCTGCCGACTACTGTGCAGTTGCTTTTTGAGAGATTTTTCAGAAGCTGTATGGCATTTGTTTCCCCTCCATACACGTGTATGGAGGGATGAGCCTTTGGTTAGCTTAGCTTGTAAACTTTGTTGTCTATAAGAGAAGGCTCTCTTCTCTTGGCTCAAGGTTGGAGGAGTTAGACATTTTAGAGAGAAAGACGAAGAGAAGAAGCTCTGGTTTTAGGGTTTCAATACTATATCTATCCTATCTCTCTTTTGCTCTTTGTTTGTACACTAGGTGTTTGTGTCTCACTATTGCACATCAACACCTAGTGTTTCACATTTCTTTGGCTACTGAGGTTCCAAGAGGTTGATCTTGGTGTTTTTGACTGGATTTGAGCCCAAGGAAGCAACAACATCATCTTTGGTGAAGAAGGTCAACAAGGGTGAGAAACTTGCTTTATTTCCCCCATTCTTGCATTCCATTTTTGCCTATCTTTGAACTATTTTTGTGCTTAGTGTTTAATACAAAAAGTTCGTTTTTTAGTCCTCTTGATAGTTTATTAAGGGTGCTTTGTGCTTTGGGGAAGTTTAGCCCCTCTTAGGTCTTGAAAGGCCTCATTTTTGTGCTATTTTGGTGAGATCCGGGATTTTGGTGTTTGGGCCTCTTCACCACTGAAATCTTGAGGGATTTCAATGATGAAGATGGTGCCTTGAAGTCCCAAGAAGGAGAGGGTCACCCCCTCTCCTTGTTGTCCTTGAAAAGGACCTATTTTGCCTCTTGAGGGAGCCTCATGTTTGAATGCTTGTTGATCATGTCTAGGCTGTTTTCCATGCTTATTATGCCATGTTTTAACTTGGTTTTAAGTTGGTTTTGGTACTCCATGTATGCTTAGCATAGTTGCCTTGTAATGCCTTAATATTGCCTCAACATGCCTTAGGTTATTAGCCATAATTTGAGCATGCTTTAAGCATAGTCTTGTGAAGCTTGGATGCTTATTTTGCCATGGATGAGGTCTGCCCATAGTTATTTTGGTCGACCCTAGCTTGCATTGTATAGCCTCTTTGCATTTTAGGCTTGCTAGCCTCGAGCATGAATGTGTAGTATGCCTTGGTTTGCATCATTTCAATGGTTTGAGACCATTTGCCATGTTATATCAGTCCCTTTGGCATGCCCATATGCTTGCCTAAGTCGCCTCTTTATTGCTTTGAAAGCATGTGTTGTATGCCCCTTGTTTTGGCCATTGTGCATGCCTTTTAATTTGAGTCACTTAGGTGCCATCTAAGTGGTCTTTTGGACTTAGTTTTATGTGTCAAGACTCTGTTTTTGGTCGCCTAATGCATGCCATGTATGGTTGTGTTAAGTGTAGTCCATTACCTCTTTGGTGAGCCTTGAATGCTTGGGCTTTTGCATGCTTTACTTGGTTTATTTAGTTGGTTTGGAACCTTCTATAACATGATTTTCAAAGTTTATGATACATGCTAAGTGCCATGATATCCATGCTTGAGGGTTGCTTACTTAGTGCCTAAGTGTAAGTCTTAACATACGCATGTGTGTGTGTGTGTTGGCCTTCATTTTTGGGCATTATTGGCCACTGATTTTAGGTCTATTTAGAGTTGCCTAGATCACGTCTAAAACCATGATTTGCTTGGTTTGTTTTGCCTCATGTTTGCTTGCATCCTTACATTACATTGTCCATGTTGCATGCTAGCTAACATGTTTAGGATTGCATTACATCAATGCACACGCTTGGCCTCTTGAGATGAGCATGATAGAGGTTTGGCGCCCTTTTATGTTTGTTTGATTTGTATGCATTTGAGATAAAAGTTGCGTACTTGGTTCCGTGGGCCATCATGCATGGAAATGCATGATTGGTGGCTCGGAAATCGAGGCACATGCCCCTTTGAATCACAAATATGATAAGGGGCATGATTGGTGCATACATTGTTGGAATTACATTGCCATGCAAGTTTTTGCCCTCTGCTGCTGTGAGTTGCAGGTTCTGCAGACATTCAGTGCCGACCGGCAGTCTATTTATGGCCGATAGATGTATTTTGTGCCGGTGGCAACATACTTCAACCGGTGGTGTTTCCTCTCAGCCGGTGGTATCCCCCAGTGCCTTGAGAGGCAGTTTTGAGACTTTGGCAGCTTTCAGAAAGGCAGAGCAGGGAAAACAGAGGCAAGCTAGGCATAGCAGTGCGATTCCGAGCAAGTCCTGAGCATGCACTGCATTTGGCCCTCATCTCGAGGCGGTTTACTACTTTAATTAGATTAATTAATGTATTTGATTAATTTAGTTGGACTGTAATATTTAATTAGCTTGCGAAGTTAATTATTTGTATTATCCTTTTGGTCCCTCCGTGTGAGGGCATAATTGTAATAAGTGTGGGTGAGTGGTTTGTATGTCTTCCAACCCCCACTTCTTTCTCCCTTTTATTTACCTGCTTATGATGGTAGATTAGGGCACGTCTATTTTAGCATACCTTATGCAATGCATGCGTGCATCCATGCATTTATTTACATGCATCGGGCTCGGTACATCATACAAACTGCATCGTACTTTCAATTCCAAATTGAATACGTGCATCAAATGATTGCATTTCACATGCCATTTTAGGGTTAGCCGAGCCTACTCTAGATTGCACCCTTGCCTGTGTTGCATTAGCCATTTAACATGAACTAGGTCATGCATGTTTGCTAACTAGTTTCTTGTTTTGGCACGGAGTACGATGTAAGTATTTATGCTTTAGCATATCGCATGCGTGTGAATGTTAACATGACAGTATGCTTACTATGCGGCTAAATGCTTACATGAGAAACTGCCTGAATGCCTGTGGGTGAGGGTTGGATTGTTTGAGTTGGAAAACTCGTTGAAATCCGTGTTTTAGCCTACTTGCGAGTAGCAAATCCAAAGTGTTGTCAAAACAAAAACGGATATGCAATGCTTGTTTCCAAATTAGGCAATCTAGTCTATACTTGTTTGCTGTGCGCATAATATAGTAATTCTAGGCTAATAATTGGGATAAGAACGCATAATGTTTTCAAAATCAGATATCACGGTTAGTAGAGGCCGGTCTTCGGACCGGGCGAAAGGGGGTGCTCATAGCTGACCTTCCTCGATCGTACCCAAGCTCCCGAGCCAAGACATTTGGTGATGACGGACACGTGGCCTTGGCACCGAGTCAGGGTTTCCTAAATTCCCCTATTAAAAAATATTAGGTGGCGACTCTGTAATCTGGCAAAGCAGTCCATGTTTGGCACTACTTTTCAAAAAAATCTGTTTTTCTTCAAAACGATTTGCCAGAGTTGGACTCTTTGGTTCAGATTTAGAACCGCAACAAAACAAGGAGAGTCTGAGCTGTAGCGAGGTCCCCCGCGGGCTTGTTACAGGGTTCATGATGTGTTTCATATTAGCATACTTCGGAAGTATGAGCTGGATCCATCGCATGTGTTAGATTAGACCGACTTAGAGGTAGATGAGGATGCCTCGTATGAGAAGAGACCAGTGAGAGTCTTGGATGCTCGGGACTAAGTCTTGCGAGACAAGACAATTCCCTTGGTTAAAGTATTGTGGAAGCTTCACGGGGTTGAGGAAGCAACTTGGGAATGTGAGTTAAAAGTCCGTGAGAAATATTCGGACCTATTTGTTGATGTTTGAACATGTAATGGAATTTTGTTATGTTGATAAAATATGAAAACATTGTATATATTTTGGATAGATGAGAACATTGTATATGTCTTGGTTATGTGGAAATGTTATATACGTTACTTATAATTTGGAAATGCAAGTTTATTATAAACATTGTATATGTTTGGGAAAATATGAATTGTATATTCAATACTGAGAAATTATTTATCTTGTTGATGAGAATGGATGACCGGAGAGTGGGTCATGAAGATAGAATTGATTGGTTATCACCATTGTAATTGGAAATGCAAGTTTATTATAAACATTGTATATGTTTTGGGAAAATATGAATTGTATATTCAATACTGAGAAATTATTTATCTTGTTGATGAGAATAGATGACTGGAGAGTGGGTCATGATGATAGAATTGATTGTTTATCACCATTGTAATTGGTTTAAGCATAACTGTAAAACTTGATTTGAATTTCGGGAACAAAATTCTTTAAGGGGGGGGAAGGTTATAGTGATTCCGATTTTGACCCGACCCTTGTTATACCCCGGACTCGGGTTTGATGGTTTCACATTGTTGTTTACAGCTTATTTCCCTTGTATCTCCTTAAGTTTGACTTTTGGGTTGTAGTTATTATGTTTGGAACAGGTTAGCTGCTTAGTTTCCAAACCTTTATTGCCTAGAATTTTGCTTCTTTGCTCGAGCGGCACTTCTTGCGCTCGAGCAGGCTTTCTGAACTTTTAGTACTTTTGCAGGTCTGCAAAACTACTGGGAGGATGTATTCTACGCTCAAGCGGTGTTTCCTACGCTCGAGCAGGTGGGCGCTCGAACGACCATTTCTTGCACTCGAGTGTTGGTCTATTCTTTGCAAAACTACTGGATATGTGTATTTTACGCTCGAGCAGCCATTCTTTTGTTCAAACGAAACAACTTATTGTGTCTGCCGGTCGAGCGGACTGTGCATATATCAGTTCTTAGCGGCCTACTTTTTCATCTCTTTTCTCTCAAAAACCCTAAATCGATACTCTCTCTCTCTCTCTCTCTCTCTCTCTAAAACTCCTATTCTCTCTACATTTTCACCTAGATCTACTGATCTCTCTACCCATGTGCCTTTTTTAAAAAGGTAGAGCACGTAATGGACTCTCTTTTCATCCGAACAAAAGTGGGTTTCGGTGTCTTTGAAGTCTCTCCTTTGCTTTGCTCGTCTTCTCACTTTGAGGTAGGGACCTTGTACACTTTTCTATGAGTTTTAACTTAAATATTTTTTGATACGTAAGAAACATTGGGATTTGAGGTGATTTTTGAACAAACCTAGGATTTAGGTTAAAATCAAAAGAGGGTTTTTGAATGTAAGTGTTGGAAATGGATATGGGAGTAGTTATGTGCTTGTGGAGTGTTAAAGTGGTTGATTTTGATGTTTGGGATAAGATTGGGAAAAAGAGAATTTTTACCCTAAAATGTCTTGAATAATTATTTTGTATAAATAATGAAATTGGTATTGGGAATATGAAATTGGATGGATAACCAGATATGTATTACCTCGTACTTATGGAAAAAAATTGGATAATTCATCTATTGTAAAGATTGTATATCTGTTTAGAAATATCTGTTTTGGGCTATCGGTAGAGGATAGCCATGATTGTTGTAGCAATTGCATGAGGATTAGGCGAATTGAGACTAATCTCTTGATCATTATCATTGATTATGATTATGATGTGCATACATTGTATATGTATGATATTTGAGAAGAGAAAGGGGATGTACTCCATGTTTAGGAGGAGAAAGGGGATGTACTCCATTAAATTAAGTTGGCCTGTGTGTCTAGCGTGAAAGTTTGAAAATCACGCGTATACATGGGTGCCGATTCCTGCGGACGAAATTTCCGTAGAATGGCAAGTGAATGTATTTGCATGATAATTATGTTAGTTGGAAAGCTGTGAGGTGCATTCTTTGTTTGATCGATTAAATGAAGTGGGTATATCTAGTGAATCAGGATATAATGAATTGAGATGTAACTTTTGTATAACATGGTTTTGGAAAAGAGTTGTGAAAGATTTTGTTAATGGACATTGAACATGTGCATATTACTTATATCTTTGTTAAGATTCATATATTGTAATAGATTGTCCTTACTGGGCGTTGGCTCACCCTACTTGGGAAACCATTTTCAGGTGCTGGTGACATGCCTCCGCCAAGGACCTAGCTTGGGAGGACTATGGAGCTGAGAGCTCACTTTTGTTTATTAGTATTTATTTTTGCACAAGCCTAGGGCTTTCTTTGTATTGAGCTTCTGGCTCGTTTTGTTGTGACCAAGCATCGTCTTCGAAAGTTGTAAGCCCGTAGGGCATTTACTTTGTTGATCATTTAGTTTGATGTCACATGCTATAAATTCAGGGTAGAGCTTATGAATGTGTAATGCATGTGTCCCTTTTGTAAATTTACTCTAATTAATTTAAGCCTAAAACTCTGTTTATGTCATTTTGTATTAGTCTTTACTATTGTATTATTGTATTATTTTTGGGGCGTTATAGAAATAGAGTTGAGGAAGACCCAAAATAATGAACCAAGCAGCCACCATAGAAACCTTTCAAAGTGGAATTGAAGTTGTCAAAATGCCCAAACACAGCGAAGCGAAGCAAAGCAAAGCAAAATATACAGCCACTATGCCAATGAAACCACCAATTGAACTTTCACCAACTATGCTGCCACACAAACCAGAACCCACCGAAATTAATCACCAATTGAATTTGTTGCAGCCACAGCACTTCGGAAGAACAAAACAATATATATATATTGTTGATTTTTGAACTTTTTATCAAAGTCCTAACTGTTATCAAACAGATTATTAAATACCCATTGGGCCTCCAAAAGTCAGACATAATATATAAAATATATGATAACCACTACCAAACCAAATTAAAATTCTTTTAAGAAACCAATTAGGATCCATACTCTACTCAGGAGGTATACCCAACATACCCCTAGTTTGTGACGATTTTTTGCATATGTTTTGTTGTGACAAATTTTTCAAACTGCCGCTGAAAGTTGAAAATTAGTGATTTTTTTTTTTTTTTTAAATTGTCACCACAACTTATAATTAATGACATTTTTTGTGACAATTTTTAAACTGTCGCTGAAAATTAATAATTAGTGACCCTCTTTTAATAATGTTTAATGAAAATAACATTAAGTCTCTGTTTGGCATTGATTTTTTTAGTTGGCTTTTTTGTGTTGCAACTTTTTTAGCCTGACTTTTTTTATCCTTGTTTGGTTTGTCTTGGCTTTTTTGGCTTTTTAAACTTTTGTGAGAGAAAAAGTGTAATGATTATGGTTTGGATGTGACATTTTGTCTTATTGGTTTATGTAGCTAATTTTGTCTTTTTTGTAATTTTTTTAGCCAAAAATCTAAAACTAAATGAAACTTAATTATCATAGGCTCTATTTTGGACAATAAATCCACCTTATAGTTTTGGTTGTTGATAATGTGAAACCATGATGTTCTGGGGCTAATGTCTGGTCTTACAATGCACTTTGCATATAAGAAACATCTCATTCACCAGTCTCCATCCTTATGTCAAATACGATGAATATTGTACAGGAAAAATTAATATATATATGAGAGGGTAATTTATATGAAAATTGGGCCGAGCTGGGTAATGAGCCGTTATGGGCCACAGTACGAAGGGCTGAGTAAAAAGGCCATGAAGTTACTCCGGTCCAAGAGAGGCTTGAAGTTACTCCGGTCCGCAAGAGGCATAAAGTTACTCCGGTGCGCAAGAGGCTTGAAGTTACTCCAGTCCCAAAGAGCTTACGGTAAGTTCGGTCGTCACACACAAAGTTATCCCGGTCGGGACCGGAGTATTGGTTATCCCGGTCTAGACATACCATGGTTAGCATTGAGAGAGCCGGTAAGAGCAGTGAATGGAAGAGCCGAGCTAAATTTATCTCGGTCTAGTCTGCGGCTTAGCATAGCCATACTTACCTCGGTCATATTGAAGTCTGACCATGGTAAAACCATCTCACTTGGTTTATGCAGTGAGGGGGGTGTTGAAGGATAAGTATTATCTTTCAGGAGTATGAATCCTAGGAGGACTCTACATGGAGAAGTAAAAGTCCTACTAGGATTGTGCCACACGGAACCTACAAAAGCTCACAAACATCACCTATGGAGAGGTAACACAACTTTGATTCCCGAATACACAGAGCTTTTTGTCTATTTGTCTATTTTACTGACTTAGGCATCGGAGAGGTATCCGGCACACACCCGCCGGCTAGCTCACGTTTGTGCTTTCAGGGAGTAAAGCGACATCGTACGGAGGAGCGCAATCTTGATCAACAGGATTATACGAGAAGGTTTATTTCTTTCCCGTACAATTGGGCCGTCTGTGGGAAATCAGACTAGAACAAAACCTCTTGATTAAGTTTTCCTTACTAATAAAAAGTAATGGCGCACAACGAAGATTTGCCACAGTCCGCCATTGATGGACAACCCCAGAAGGAGGTGGGAGGCGCGAAGGTTTGCCTCCTGTCCCTCCATGGCGGACTTGGAGCCCAACGACATAACCCCAGGAGGGATGCTAGGGGGAGGCGGAATAACAGCCCCGTCACTCTCGTTCACAAAGTCCTGAGACAAAGGCGGAGGATCAACCCCCAAACTCTGGAGGATCGCGTGAAAGAACAGGATGAATTAATAAGGAAGATGGCGGCGGATATGGAGGCCATGAAACGCCAGATCAAGGGAAAAGGGGTGGCGACAGGAGAGGGCGTAAAGGCAACACGCCCCCTCGCCACTCAGAAGATCGCAGTAGGCATACCACGCCATCACAAACAGAGAGTAGAAGCCTCAGGACGGGCGATACTCAATCCAGAACCTCCAGGACTCGTTGCTCCAGGTCTGAGAGAACGAGGACTGAGAGGTCGTATACTGAGAGGGAAGCACCTATCGGCCCTCGCGCACACACCAGACATCATCCAGGCAGACGGAGTTGCCAAGATCATCCGACTTACGGACCGTGCTAGAAGAAAGGGCACGATGGAAGGAGGATAATAGGGCGCGACCCTCGCAGGGTATCTGCCCTTCAGCGGTTGGCTCCTCGGACGCATGGAAGCGTCGAGGTTGGAATGCCATTACCACGGCCTGCCTACGAACCAACGGACAAAGCATTAGCGAGGCTGCAGACCTCGCCGTTCGTTCGGCAATTGAAAACGCGCCCCTACCTTCAGGCTTCCTTCAGCCCAAATTCACCACGTACGAGGGGAAGACAGACCCCTACATGCACCTAAGCCACTTCGCCAGGTTATGGGTATATCGACGCAACGAGGCTTTGATGTGCATCCTCTTCCCATCAAGCCTTGGCGACCTAGGCCTGACTTGGTTCGAAAAACTTCCAGAAGGCAGCATAGCCTCCTGGGCGCAACTAGCAGAGGCGTTCGTAACAAGGTTCAGAACGAACACCAAAACGCCAGTGGAGATCGACCAGCTTCTCTCCATTGACATGGGCGACAAGGAGACACTTAGATCCTACAATAGTCGCTACTGGGAGACCTTCAACCAGATTGGGGACTCCCACCAATCTAGCCATTGCACAGTACAAAAGAGGCCTTCCAGTCGGGAACAGACTAAGGGACTCAATCACCATGACACCCCCTCACCATGGAGGCCTTGATGGAAAGAGTGCATCAGCACATCAGGGTGGAAGAGGATGGCGCCCGTGCCAAAACAAAATCTGGCACGACCGCAATACCGAGAAAAAGGCCTCAGCAAAGGTCAACACGGTAGACCGTCCGAGCAAAAACGGACGAGGCAGGCGGGACAACGGAGAAGACCAGGATAAAAGATGGTTGAGAGTCCGCACTGCCATTACCACGGTATTCAAAAAGCCAATCTATCGGATTCTAAGTGAGATACGCGATGAACCTTTCGTCAGATGGCCTGCTAAGCTAGGAGAGGCTCAGAAGGACTACGACGAAAGGTCACGGTGCACCTTCCATAAAGAAAAGGGGCACCGCACTGAAAATTGCACGCCATTGAGAGACAGCACCTGGAGGAGTTGGTGGCAGCAGGTCACCTGGATAAATACATTGAAGGAGGGACGCAACCAGCCCCCAGGACCACAATAACCCCAACGGGATGCCAATCGACGCCCCACCTCAAGGCGTAATCAATGTGATACATGGAATCTTCGAACCTGAGCGTGTATGCGAGCTCAAAGGATCAATCAAGAAGGCCGAGCACTTAAGGGAGGTACTAAGTGCACAACCTATATCAAAAAAGGGAAGACAGAGGCCACGAACATCATGTCTTTTTCAGATAGAGACTTGGCGAGGATATATTGTCCCCACAATGATGCCCTGGTTGTCACTCTCCGAGTCAAGGATTTTGACGTCAAGCGGATTTTGATTGACCAGGGTAGTTCATGTGAGATAATGTATTATGAAACATTTAAACAATTGAAGCTACAAGACAAAGACTTGGCACCCGCCGTGTCTCCCCTGATTGGATTCAATTCAATGCCAGAATGGCCAGTCGGCAAAATAATCCTACCAGTCAGAGCAGGAAGCGTGACAAAACAAGTGGAATTCTGGGTGTTGAAAGTCCCTTCCACTTACAACATAATCTTGGGAAGAACATGGCTGCATGCCATGCGATCGGTAGCGTCATCCTACCATCAAGTAATGCGGTTCCCCAACGAAGCCGGGTAATTGAAGAAGGTCTTGGAGACCAGATCATGTCCAAGCAATGCTTTGTCACTGTGAATGGCAGCCGCGCTGCCAAGGGATATGTTCATTCGGTGGAAGAACCTGAGAGTAATGAACTGTTCGCAGATGTCGGCAAAGCAGCTAATCAAAAAGCGGTGGAAGACTTGGTAGAGGTAAGAATAGATGAAAAGAACCCGGATAAGTTCTTTTTGCTCGGTTCGTTGTCCAGCACTGAGAGATTAGAGGTCTTGGAATTTTTGACCTCTAACATCGAAGTGTTCGCCTGGACACCATACGACATGCCAGGCATTGATCCAACTTCATCTGTCACCAACTCAATGTCCACCCATCCGCCAGACCAATCATTCACGCACACGCAGATCGGCACTCCACCACGCCGAGATAGTGGCGGAAGAAGTAGGAAACCTACTGGAGGCAGGAGCAATCAAGAGGTGCACTACCCCAGATGGATTTCCAACACAGTCGTAGTGCCAAAGAAGAATGGAAATGGCGTGTCTGCGTCGACTACAAGAGTAAAAAGCATGCCCAAAGGACAGCTTCCCCCTACCACGGATAGATCAACTGGTAGACCTAACGGGGGCATAACCGACTTAGCTTTCTTGATGCGTACAGAGGCTACCATCAAATCGCCATGTACGAACCAGACCAGGAGGTCACGTCCTTTACAACTCCAAGAGGACTGTATTGCTACAAGGTCATGCCCTTTGGCCTAAAGAACGCAGGGGCAACATTCCAGAGAATGGTCACCAAGATGTTTGAGCCGTTGTTAGCAGAACAAGAGGCTTACATCGACGACATGGTGGTCAAGAGCAAGGATAAGAATGACCATCTCAAGGACCTAGGTGAGATGTTTGAGATCCTAAAGAAGCACAAGTTGCGCCTCAATGCGTCTAAATGTGCATTCGGAGTAGGATCTGGCAAATTCCTAGGCTTCCTGGTGACCAACCGGGGTATAGAAGCAGACCCCTCTCAGATCAAAGCAATTCAGGACCTGGAGAGGCCAAATTCAGTAAAAGAAGTGCAGCATCTCACCGGCATGGCGGCTGCACTCAATCGGTTCATAAGCCGGTCGTCAGACAGACTACGACCATTTTTCCATGCTTTAAAGGACAAATTCGAGTGGGACGAAGAATGCGACCGCGCTCTGGAAAACTTGAAAGAATACATGTCTTCTCCACCACTGCTTGTCACCCCAATACCTGGAGAAGAACTCTTCCTGTACCTGGCAGTCTCTCAGCACGCAATTAGCGCAGTGTTGGTCCGTGCGGAAGGAATCCAACATCTGCCCATCTTTTATGTCAGCAAGACATTGCTGGGCGCCGAAACAAGGTACTTGCCACTGGAAAAACTGGCCTTGGCCTTGATGATGGCCTCAAGGAAGTTGTCACACTACTTTCACGCCCACACCATAGTCGTCCTCACAGCTTTCCCATTAAAAGCTTTGTTTGAAAGGGCGAACTTTTCTGGGCGAATTTGAAGTGGGCAGTAGAGTTGGGACAATTGACATCAAGTTCCAACCAGAACCGCGATAAAGGCTCAAGCCTTGGCAGACTTCGTCGCTGAATTTACCCAGGAAGTCATCATATCTGCCCAGTCGACCTGACTGACACAACCGAACTAGGATGGAAGTTGACGCCGGAATAGCGCAACCCCTGGTACAGGATACTCAGTCAGACCCCAAGGCAGACCAGAGAAAGAAACAAGGAAGAAGCAAACCATGCTACACCAAGCCAAGACTCACCAACAAATAAAGACTTGGTACAATCAGATAGCGAGGGGCAAACAGCAAGCATGGACCTTGAAGAAAACACCAGCAACATTTTGGACCCCAAGGCATCATCTGATCCCTCCACTTGCTGGAAGTTATTCGTTGGAGAGATGTGGAAGCTCTTCGTGGATGGAGCATCCAACCGGCATGGAGCAGGACTCGGCATAGTCCTCATCTCTCCAGACGGCCTAGTAGTGGAGCAAGCAGTCAACCTGGGCTTCCCAGCATCAAACAACGAAGCGGAGTATGAAGCGCTTCTTGCAGGCCTCAAATCAGCATTCTACATGAAGGCCACCGAACTAATGGTTTACAGCGACTCGCAGCTGGTGGTAAACCAAATTTCAGGCGACTACGAAGCAAAGGACGACAGGATGGCTAAGTACCAAGAGTTGGTCAGAACAGAAATCAAGAAATTTGAAGTAGTCAGGATAGAACAAATCGGCAGGGAGGAAAACAGCAGAGCAGATGAATTAGCAGGCTTTGCTTCAATGGCAGATACTTCCATCCCTCATCCATTGCTGATCGACTACCTACCTAGACCAAGCATTGAAGACCCCGAAGCAGAAGAGGTATGTTGCACCGAGTTAGGCCCTTCTTGGATGGACCCCATCATACTGTTCTTAAAAGATGGCACCCTACCAGAAGAAAAGAAAGCGGCCAACAGAATAAGAGCAAAGTCGCAGCGATTTTGGCTCTCCCCTTCTATGGCATTGTACAAAAAGTCATTCTCAGGACCGTACCTAAAGTGTGTTCATCCCAGCAAAGTTGAAGCATTTTGTTCGAAATACACGAAGGCGTGTGCGGAAGCCATCAAGGGGAAGGTCACTAGCATACAGAGCAATCTCAAGGATATTGGTGGCCTTACATGCAAGCAGACTCAGAGAAGTATGTGAAGAAGTGCGAGAAATGTCAGAAGTTCGCACACCAAATACATCAACCTGCCAGAGACTTCTACCCTTAACCAGCCCATGGCCCTTCGCAATGTGGGGCCTGGACATAGTAGGACCACTTCCAACAGCACCAGGCAACAGGAAGTTCTTTCTGCAGCAACCGACTACTTCACAAAGTGGGTGGAAGCAGAAGCCTTAGCATCAATCAAGGAAAAAGACGTGAAGAAGTTCGTCTGGCAAAATCATCACTCGGTTTGGCATACCAAAAGCCCTAATATCAGACAACGGCACTCAGTTCGACGGCAGAATCTTTAGAGGCTTTTGTGAAGATACAAGATCGAGTTCTACAATTCTACACCGGCATATCCTCAAGCAAATGGCCAAGCAGAAGCATCAAACAAGGTGTCTTGGATGGACTGAAGAAAGGTTAGAGAAGGCAAAAGGCAAGTGGGCTGAGGAACTTCCCCATGTTTTATGGCTTTACCGCACCACACCTTGACGATCAACAGGAGAAACACCATTCTCCTTAACCTATGGCATGGAAGCAGTAATCCCACTGGAAGTTGGCCTCCCCACAATTAGAAGCGAAAATTTTGATCCAGACTTAAATAGGGAAGCCATAGCCTTGGAGCTCGACCTTGCAAAAGAAAGAAGAGAAAGAGCACTGGTTCACATTGCCTCATACCAACAAGAGTTATCAAGGAAATATAACAAAACAGTGCATCCAAGGCAATTCAAAATCGGCGATTGGGTGCTGCGGAAAGTGATGGGAAACACCATGGTACCAGGAGATGGCAAGTTAGGGCCCAATTGGGAAGGACCTTACAAAGTGGTTGGATTAGCAGGAAAAGGGGCATACCACTTGGAAGATGAGGACAACAAAGCCATGCCCAGGCCATGGAACACTGCAAATCTCAGATTATTTTATTTTTAACTTTTTTCAAGCATATGTAATTTCCTTTTCCTTTCTCAATAAAACAAGTAGATTTTTTCAGTATAAGTTATTTTCTGTAAAAGATAGTTTTAGTGAGTTAGAACATTGTAAACATAGTTGGCCGGAAAAAACCAACACCCTCCTAAGCCCAGGATAAGGATCCAGGCTGCAGGACGTTTGGTCGGAATACCCAAACACTTTACTCTAGGTTGGCTGGAAAAAACCAACTTAGAGGTTGGCTGGATTAAACCAACACCCCTCCTAAGCCCAGGATAAGGATCCAGGCTGCAGGACGTTTGGTCGGAATAACCAAACATTTTTCTAAATTAGCAAGAATAACCAATTTAGAGATTGGCTGGATTAAACCAACACCCCTCCTAAGCCCAGGATAAGGATCCAGGCTGCAGGACGTTTAGTCGGAATAACCAAACATTTTTCTAAATTGGCAGGAATAACTGTAGACAAGCCCGCGGGGGACCTCGCTACAGCTCGGACTCGATTTGTGTCACGGTTCTTAATCTTGAACCAAAGAGTCCAAATCCGGCAAATCGTTTTAGAAAACAGATTTTTGAAAGAAGTGCCAAACATGGACTGCTTTGCCAGATACAGAGTCGCCACCTAAATATTTTTTTTTTAAAATGGGAAATTTAGGAAACCCTGACTCGGTGCCAAAGGCCACGTGTCCGTCATCACCAAAGTTGCCTCGGCTCGGGAACTTGGGTACGATTGGGTTAGGTCACTTCGTGAGGACCCCCGCTCGCCCGGTCAAAGACCGGCCTCTACTAACCATGATATCTGTTTTTGAAAACCTTGTATGCTCTTATTCCGGTTATTAGCCTAGGTTACTATGTGATGCTCGCAGCAAACAAGTATAGACTGGGTCGCCTGAATTGGAACAAAACATTTCATGTTTGTTTGTTGAAAATGGTTTGATGGTGCTACCCGCAGGTAGGCTAAGACGCGGATTTGCCACCCTCAGGTGGGCTTAGAAAACATGATTTTGCCACTATCTAGTGGGCTTAAAACAAACATTCAACGCATTGTCCCAATTCAAGTAACTCAACCTCCACCCACAGGCATCCAAGGCAGTTATATCACATAAGCACATAGCTCATGGTAAGCATGCTATCATTGGCAACACTCACACGCATGCAAGGATGCTAAAGCATAAAACTCACCGAGTACTCCGAGCCAAAACAGAAACTAATTAGAAATCAATGCATGATCCTAATTATACAGAAATGCCTAATACAACACATGCAATAATGCAACTATAGCAGGCTCGGCTTTTCTAAAACATGGCATATGGAACGCTACAGCTAACACGTATTCAATTCGGAATTGAAATACAAATGCAGTTTGTATGATGCGCCGAGCCCGGTGCGTGCAAAACAGATGAATGAATGCAAACATGCTATCATACTGTATGCTAATCGAAATATGCCCTATATCTAACCATCATAAGCGGGTAAATAAAAGGGAGAAAGACGTGGGGTTGGAAGACATACATCACACTCACCCACACTTATTACAATTTTGCCCTCGCACAGAGGGACCGAATAATATACGTCCGAATAAAAGAATATTACAGTCCGAGATAAACAGTTCAAATAATATACAAATTCCTAATTAATTAACAAATTAAGCTAAGAAAGCTTTAAACTAGCATGCAAGCCAGGGGCTGCCTCGCTTCTGATGAATGATGTATGTGGGCTGCCTTGCGCAGAAATCCACTGGGATGCCCAATTTAGCCTCTGTTTGCAATTTTCTCGAAATGCGCGCCAGACTCCGAAAAGTTGCTGATTCCTTATTTTGCTGCAACAGAAGAGCAGGAAAAGGCATAGCAATGTATTTCACAAATATATGCATGCCTCGATCCTCGTGCCACCAATCAGCATATCGATGCATGATGGCGAGGAGTCGGATTGCACAACTCAATATAGGGTGCAATGCAGATGAATGCTACAACAAAACCTAACTCCATCATGGGTAATCCGGAGTGTCGGTGACTGGGAATTGAGACCCGTTCCGTCACTCGGAGTGCGAAACGTGCCTCGTTTCCCGTGCCCGGGCTAACTCCTATCCCGAACACGATGCAATATGCATGGTATGCATGAAATGCGGCTAATATACAATCCTAGCATGCTCAATGCTATGGAAATGAAATGCCTCGAAATGCGTGCACGCGGGCACGCAAACCGAGGCGATGATCCCAAGGCATGAAATGGCACACGCAATGCAATTGGACTTACACTAACACGAGTGGACCTCAGCCACACTCACATAAGAGGCCGTCGGATAAAAAGAAGAGGTGCCTCGAAATGCGCGCACACGGGCGCGCAAACCGAGGCGATGCATACAAAATGCAAAATGACATGGAAATGATATGTAATGAGGCTAAAATGAGATGTCTCGAAATGCGTGCCCACGGGCACGCAAACCCGAGAAAATGGCATACGGGATGCAATGATGTGAAAAATGGCATACAGAATGCAGAATGGACTTATACCAACATGAGAGAGCCTCAGCCACTCTCACACGGGAGGCCGTCGATGATGAAAATGAGATGCCTCGAAATGCGTGCACACGGGCACGCAAACCGAGGCGATGGCATACGCAATGCAATGAGACTAAAATGATATGCAAAATGCAAAATGGACTACACTAACATGAGTGAGCCTCAGCCACACTCATATAAGAGGCCGTAGATGAAATGGGGTGCCTTGAAATGCGCGCACACGGCACGCAAACCGAGGCAATGCGTTTAAGCATGAAATGACATACGAAAATGATATGCAAACATGCAGATGGAATTTCAGCACTTACAAATGATGCAAAACAGCCCCGAAAGGTGGGGAAATGATACCGAATGCCCGGAATGGTCCCGAAATGCGACAATAAGCACCCGGAATGGGCCTATAGCCATACTAAACATGCATAATGGTACATGACATGCAAAAAGTAGCAAGGGCAGCCCCCAAAATAGCATTTTTCAGTCACCAAAAGGTCTAAATAGCAAGCATGGAGGGGCAACAATAGCATGCAAAAATACGAGCCAAGAGAGGGGTATTGAAGCAAGTGGTACATGCGATGCTCAAATGGAAAAGTACCCTTCTACAACACTGATGAGGGACTAAAAATATTCACATTTTCAGTAGATGACATCCCCCAACTCAGTATGTAAACATGGTAAAAATGCTATGCAAGAATGAGGATATATAAGGCTTAAACATGAAGTACCCACAAAAATTCATCAAACCAACAAATACCCTCAAGAGATATGTCAAGAAGATCAAAATATGAATATTTTCAGTACTGATGATGGCCGAAATCAGAAGCTAGGTAAGCTCAAAAAGGCATGCAAAATGGGGTCAAAGAGAGATATAAAGGCAAGTATAACATGGAGACCCCCAAAAAAGTTGATACCTTCTACAATGATGTAGAGGGACACAAAAGAAGCTTACTCACAGTTCATGACATGCTCCAAAACAGACTGCATGTAGGTCAAACAAATCATGCAAGTTTACGGTAAATTGAAGGAATTGTGAAGCAAGTGCATGATATATAGGCCAAACAGGGTTGAGCCCTTCTTCAATGTTGAAGAGGGGCTCAAAATAGGCCCACTCACAGTTTACCTCATGCTCGAAATCAGATCACTCATAAGCCTAATATTTCATGCAAAATAATAGCATATAAGAGGATATTGAAGCAAGTGTGTGATAGAGGGCTCAAACAGGGTTGAGCCCTTGAACAAACATGTAGAATAGCTCAAAAGAAGGCCCCTTTCAGTTAGGGCCGGAGTCTAAAACAGTGAGCAAGTAGGGTAGAGGAATGGTGCAAAAAAAGTGCCAAAAGAGGGTGATTGATACTACCCTTGAAGATCACACTCTTGTTGCTTCTTGGCTCAAGTTTGACTACTCCTAAGCCTTTGAAAAACCCTTCCTTGCAGCTGGAATGGAGTGGTGGTAGTAGAGCTTGAAGATGATGAAAGAAATGGAGCCTAAACTTGAAGATTTGAGAGAAAAATGGAAAGATAGAGATAGATATCAATGTAATCCTTGAGAGATATTTTCCAACCCTTCTACAAGAGCTGGGAGGCCAGCTATATAGGCAAAAAATCGGAGAAAAGGTGGGCAAAAGGTGCTTTAGTTGCAGGTGGCCGGCCGGCTGGAAAAGGTGGCCGGCTGGCCAGGTATAGGAGAACAATGGCCGGCCACCCCCTAGGATGAAGCCCCAGAAGTTAGCTTTCCAATGCCGTAAACCTTGCATTAAAATTCCTCCTGTAGAAAAAGTTATGCCAGTTTTCGTAAAGCCGCGCAGATTCGGTCCAACCGGGCTTCAACCAACCATATTCCTCCCCTCGGATTTGGACTTAGGAGATTCTTGAGTGCAAAATGAAGCCCCGGAAGTAAGATTTCCAATGGTGGTGGCCTCATATTTTAATTCCTCTTGTGCAAAGAGTTACGCCCGTTTCGGTGAAGCCGCGCAGACTTTTCTCTTTCCCGGATCCACTTCAAAGAGGTTCAAAAATGAAAAGAAGAATTAATGGCTGGCCATGTGTTTTTAGGGTCCTCCCATGTGTGTACAACATAAATATGTGGTTTTGGCTCCGAAGAAAATGGCCCTAGGGTGTTCAACATTAGCCCGGAAGTGAGAAAAAACGGGCGCCGGGGGGCGCCGGAAGAGCATAACAGGTTTGCTGAGACAATGCTAGACTCCCACCCTCCAGTGATCTTCCTGGGGATAAAACAGAGGGTACCTGCCAACAATGAACAAAAACCGATGCAAAACGAATGCTCGGGGACCAAAACACGCAGTTCGGGGTCCCGAAAACCGGCCGTTAAGCACCGAAAGTGGTGTTTGGCCACGAAGTGGGTATCTAAGACCCCAGTGTCCCTCGTTATGATGAAACAGTGGTACCTGCCAGCAATGAACAAAAACCGATGCAAAACGAATGCTCGGGGGCCAAACCGCGCGGTTCGGGGTCCCGAAAACCGGCCGTAAGCACCGAAAGTGGTGTTTGGCCACGAAGTGGGTATCTAAGACCCCAGTGTCCCTTGAAAGGGAGTAAATGAGATGCATACCAAGAACGGAGGAATCGGAAATGGTTGGGTGGTCCCGAACCGAGGCACACGGCCTGACGGCTCCGAAAAATCGGGGACCGGGCTCCGAAATGGCAAAATGGCCTACGGCCACGAAATGTAGCCACGGCCACTGAGAGATGGTCTACGGGACTCTCCCTCCCCTCAGGAAAGAAATAGAGAAAACCGAGTCTGGTTCGCAAACCGAGACAAGGTACAGAAGAGGGTTCGGAAGTCCGGAGGCAGGGCTCACGGCCGCGACTCTGAGACTTCTGAACGAGCACAATATGCAACATCACCGAGCGCTCAATCGGTGATGTCTGAGTCTTAAGGTCGGTCAAAAATGGGGTGTCTACAATAACCAATTCAGAGGTTGGCTGGATTAAACCAACTCTTACTACTCTTCAACCGAAGTAAGAATATCGGCTAAAGAGTGGTTGGCTGGATTAAACCAACTCTTACTACTCTTCAGCCGAAGTAAGAATATCAGCTAAAGAGTGGTTGGCTGGACTAAACCAACTCTTAGTACTCTTCAGCCGAAGTAGGTATCTCGACTAAAAGAGTGGTGCAGTGTTGTACTTATAGTTGCAAATGTTAAGACCGATATAAAGTATCTCGGCAGGTGAATACTGTACCTCATCCAAGACTTCAGTTAGAAATAGAAAGTAAGGTACAAGCATGGAGATCAACCGAAATAAGAGTTGGAACANATTATGTACCTAATGCAATGTGTGCGGTCCTGCATGGTAGTGGTAGCTCAATGGATGATGTTTTATGTTATTTTATATGGTAATACTTCCAGGCCCCATATGTTATGTAAAACAGGTTAAGTGTTCGTTTCTGAATAGGTCATGCCCAAAACTTTTAGGGCGGGCTTGGGGCGTGACAAGTGGTATCAGAGCACGAGTTGCCATCTCACACACGAATCCATTGAGCTTTAGGATGTCTAGCAAGACGTTAGGCATCATGCATAATATTCTGAAAGTACATGAAAAGATTGATGGCAATGTTAAATGTATATGTTTTATCTGCTATTTCTGATGATTACAATCTATGTCTGTTGCATATTCTTTTATTGCCTCTGTTTATCTTATATAGATTTTGCAGATGGGAGTAAGTCAACACGTTGTACTGCGGAGGTGTGGTAAGAATTTGAGATGATCGGTGAGACAGTTTATATGTAAATAATTAGATAAAATTTGTGTTATCGTTGATAGTTATCTGTGGGAAATGATGGCGATATAATTGGGCTTTTTAGCATCTATTTGAGTGAATTGATTCAATTTTAAGTATGGGATATTTCTGAGATTAAAGGAAAGGTTATATGTGATACTCTACTTTTATACTCTAGGTATGTCTTCCTTGCCATAACAATAGTTAAATCTGCGATTTAAAAAAAAAAAAATTTGCTGTGTTTGAATATTTTGATGAGATGTGTTTTGCGTGATAATTGAAATTGCGTTAAGTAGGACTGGTTGTAAGAAGAAATTATGCATATAATGACCCCTTTTCAAATTATGAAAGGAATTAATTAATTGGAATTTCTTCTTGCTGACGATTTAAATAGATAGGCTATGCTGGGGAATTGGTTATGAACCTTGAAACAGTATGTAGGTAATATGATTTTGTGAACTAAGGAAATTACCGACGACTTCTGATAGAGCATTATTAATTGTGTCTACTGAGTACTGTTTATGTATAATTGGAATTTGATTATGAGAATCTGTATTTTAACACTGTACTCTGTACTCGTTGACCTCTGTAATTGAAATATGAAATCCGTAATCTATAATCTGTTCTGTTTATGTATAATCTGTAATTTGTAAGTGAGCTTTCGTACGAGTAATAGTCGAATGATACGAAGAATCCCGCTTATGATACGTGTCTGTCCACATGACACTTGCAAAAAAAATAGACAACCATTAACCAATTTGTCATTAAATCTAAATGATTGGTGACCTGATAAGTTACTGCAAGAATTAGAATCCTATCTCTTGTATTAATAATTTAAGACTGAGAAATCATTTCTATGATAGAATTCTGTGTCGATATTGTAAATTGTCAAAACTAATCCCTATTTGTGGTAAGGTAAAGGCTATAATGTAAGCTGTTCTGCATGACATTGTGAATTTTGACAGGAACAAATGGTTATGGGGGGGTATTCCATGTTAATGATGGGTTAACGGGTATCTCCTTCCTCTTGCGTGTTTATGCAAATTTGTATGATCCGCACTATGCGATTCTGAATTGATTTCCTGTTATGTTGAACCGATCTTATTAAAAAAATTTAACTCTAATGTTAACCGGTTAAATTACTTATTGTTGTACTTTGAATTTCTAGATATTATGGAACCCAAATGGATGTGATTACTGTATACCTAATGACATTAGGACCCTACGAATGAATCTGGTAGGAATAATGTATGCGAAGTAACTGGACACTCTGCCTGTGATAATTGACTGGACCGGATGACTGGTCTATAATTTCTGTATGGTTGTTGCTAATCCACTGTAATTATCCATTATGAATACAAACCATGTGGTTGATCTTGTACCCTACAGTAGGAGAGAAAGAATTAACTGAATTGTGAAATTTGAGATGAGTAAAAGAGGTCAAATTAATTTGTAATACTCGTTGAGAGAGGATATGCATCTTACTGTTATGACTGATTAATTAAACATGATTTTAAATTCAATTTATGCCCTTATCTTTGGATGGCTTCCTTGAAAAGATGGTTGTTATACTTGTTTCTATTGCTCGGATCCAAACTTATGATGGTATGATTAGGTGTCCGTTATGGCGCACCCGCATGAATTTGCAAAAGTATATGCTACTTGTTTTGGAGCCTGTTAGAAATCTGATTCGAACTGATAAGTCTAATTCTGATTATTGAGCAAAGAGCCACAAAGTCGCTGATTTAGGACTTGTTTGTTATTCTGGGTTTAATCGTTGAAAGATGTATGTGCCTTTGAAACATAATTAAGTAGGGAACGTTACCTCAACTTTTGAGGAATTATGACAGTTGGAGTTGTGTGTAAACCTAAAGAGTTTGAACTGTGTTTGATAGCTTATGAGTCACATGTAATCGAATACTTGAAGTGAATCTGAGTTGTTATAGTATTGGAAGGTATAACTTTCAGAGCAATAAATTGAAATGTACAGAGGTTGTGAATAATGAGACGATGCTTTGATGTTATTAAGTACTATTATCAATTGGGTTACCAATTAGTCAGTAAAGACGAATTACTTGTGATTTTGGGAGCAACCTCCATTGAATTGACTGTATAGATGGGGGAATGACTAAATGATTGAGAAATGCTATATGTTCTAAGACGGAACTAGACTTGTGACAAGGGAATCAATTTTGGAGGACCAAACTTCTTAAGGGGGGAGAATGTAATGACCCCAAAATGCGTATAAGAAATCATCTTTATTTACCTATGAGAGGATGTGTTTTAATTTAATTATATCTATTAGAATTGAAGCATTATCTGTTGAGTTACGGACTTCAAATTGAAATTACCGACCTTTAGGGTTCAGAAATCAAAATTGAGTACTTGGGTATGTTAATGGGAATTTTTAGAACTATTGGGGAAAATTAATTGGAAATCTAATTTGTCTGATTCGTTAATGCACGTTTGGGTGGTTAACTTTGTACTGCAAATTGAAGACCCTAGAGACTTCAGAAACCAGAACAGGGGACATATTTATGATCAGCACAATTTTTAGAGTCACCTGGGAACTTTAATTGAAATTTGATTTTGCGCGATTCGTAAGGCCACGTTTGGTTCTCCCTATTGTGTTAAGCCTTGTGTTGTGTTTATTTAGATATATAGATATGTTTTGTAGTGTTTGGTCTCATCTTTTGGAAGCCAAAATATCTAAAAGAGAGAGAGGAGAACCGTGGGGAGAAAAGAGAGGGGAGACCAAGAAAAGCTTAACAAACATGGTGGTTTGAAGGGAATTGAAGATAGAGAAGGGAGAACAACCATGGAAGCTTGGAGAAATCAAAGAGTGAACTAAGGTAAGATTAATTATCTTGAATCCTTATGTTTGAGACATCAATTTCATGAAATCATGATAATAAGGGAAGCTTTGAACCCATTTGAGTTAGGGTTTTATGTATATATATATGATTGAACCTTGATTTCCTTAGAATTTCTTGATTGAAGAAGTATAGGCATTATATTTGTTTATTTTGAGGTTATGATGGTTGATGGAGAATAATATGTGAAATTGGTCATGTATTAAAGGGTTTTGGGCTTTGATTTACATGTAATTAAGGTTTGATTTTGAAAATGAGAAGTCCCAAATTTTCAGCCATTTTCGGACTGCAAACTGTCCAGGCCGCACGTGCGGCACTGTTCCCCCGCGACGTGCGGAGACAGCTCTGTCCAGCCAACTTTGAACAAGCATATCTTTTGCATCTCGGACTCCGTTTTGAGTGATTCTTGAGCCTAAAATCAAGCCCTAGGAAGTCTAGTTTCTAATGGCAGTGCGTCTCACCCCAAATTACTAAATACAGAAATAGTTATGCCCAAATTAGTGACGACTATTCACTTTCTGTCAACCAGTTTTGTACCATTTCTTCACCTAAACCATTTCCCATCGATTTCTCCTGTTTTCTGAGACATGGATTATAACTTATTAAAGAATAATGAGCTTGGTACCACCATGGCTAATTGATTGAATGATCAAAGAGAATAAGTAAAGGATCGAGTATAATCTCATATAATGTGTTGTGCAATGTACTTGTAGGTCGAGACGAGGACATCATCCCAGTACTACCGGGAGCCGATCACTGTGAGTAATAGTACTACAAATGTACATTATTTACCGTTAAGAAATATTGTTAACAACATTCTATTCTCCGTGAGCTAATATGTTAACATGTGTGTTGATTGGGAATTGATGTGAACATTGAAAGAGTTAGCACACATCGGTATGACTCTTAACCTACCCCGTATTTTGGTTATGGCTAATGATTATTGTCAATGTACCATCCTAAGAATTACCTATGATTCTGTATAAGAATTGCATACAAACTATTAACACTGTGAAGTTGGTTAATATAAAAGAATTGCTTATCAACGACATTATTATGTAATTCATGTTATGATATGAATTGTTCTGGCCTGTTGATGTAATGGTACATTTACCTTTGGATTATTGGTAATGTTAAGGTTCTGTTAATTACGAAACAAGTATGTCTACTTACAAAGAACCATGAGGAAATCTAAGCGCATCATTGTACCATATGTTTTGTTTGCTATTGACAATTAATGTTACCATTCTGTTATCTGCTAGTTAGTGGCATTGAAACATGATAAGCAAATGGGATGTATATGCATTATGGAACGGTGGTATCTACGTATTTCTGAAAGCGTTCATGCTGTAAAATATGTTTACCTTTTGCTAACAATTATCGGTAACGTTCTGTTAAACTTATGTTATCTATGTTTATTCATGTGATTAATGGGAAGAATGTGTTTATCTATATTAATCTGTTCTGATGTTTTCTGGTATGGAACAAAGTGCTGTACGGAACTAAGTGCTACACCTTGGTGGGAGCCACCTCTAGAATCCGTACGAGCCACCTCTTGAGTCCATACATCTGTTATTTTTGGCCGATGGCCGTTCTGTTATCTTCTGGGCCGATGGCCGTTCTGTTATTTCTGGGCTGATGGCCGTTCTGTTATTTCTGTTATTTTGGGCCGATGGCCGTTCTGTTATTTCTGGGCCGATGGCCGTTCTGATATTTCTGGGCCGATTGCCGTTCTGATATTTCTGGACCCATGGTCGTTCTGCATCTGTAGGCCTATGGATGTGCTGTATATGCTGGGCTTAAAGCCACTCTGTCACGGAAACTGGACCCATGCCTATTTTGGAAATAATTACGGAATGTAGTTAATCATATGTATCTGTAGTTATATGTTTTATTATTCAGGTTAAACATTACATTATTTATGTACTATTATTCACTAAGTTCGCTCATTCTGTATTTTGTCTGCCTATTTCTGTAGGTAATCAACCGGGAGTTCAGTCCTAACCTTTAAGGCTCTTCTTTTTCTTGTCAACTTTGATGCGTCCAGGCACCTACCTGAAGCTGTGCATTTTGTAAAGTGTTGTTAGGTTATTGGCTTATGCTTTGGTTGTCTTTCATTAATATTTTCGTTACACGCCCAATTGTGGGTCTAAGTACAAATGTATAAGTGTGTAACCGAAGTGCGGGTGTATGTTTGTATATATTATGTACCTAATGCAATGTGTGCGGTCCTGGCATGGTAGTGGTAGCTCAATGGATGATATTTTATGTTATTTTATAATGGTAATACTTTCACTCAGGCCCCATATGTTATGTAAAATAGTTAAGTGTCCGTTTCTAAATAAGTCATGCCCAAAACTTTTAGGGACGGGTTTGGGGCGTGACAAACCAGACTAAGATTCCCTTACTTTGTGAATTCCTTAGGCAAACTAGGATATGTCCCACCCAACTTTCCACAAATTCATACCGTATAATAAATGGTATTGCCGAGCTAAACCACCGAGCTGGCATTAACCTCGGCTTAGCCGAACTCTTCCATGAATACTCTATAGGCTCAAAAGAGGACGGCTGGGTTTATTATTTAAGAATACGACGCCGGCGTGAGAAAATAATAAAGGACACACCAGACAAAGATTTAAATGATGATGATTTTTTCTGGGTATCTGGAATTTCGAAGACCACCAAGCCCAGATCCCAGGCCGCAGTATAAACTGGAGGAAAGGAACCCCCGGTATAATTACCTCGGCTAGTTTGCATGCTCCTCTTTATTTCGGCTTTCTATTCCAGAACTGAACTGACAGTTGTCTTCTTTATGCAGATTCAACCCACCTTAAGTCACTATACAGTTACCCCAATCTAGACACACTTCGCGCCGCACTACGATAGTCTGAAAGAAGTTGGGCCAAGTTACTGAATTTTGAACCGACGTACAAATACAGCAGTCGTCGAAAAGCCAAAGTAACAGACTTCTTGCTGGAAGACGCTCCTGAACCGGATCCATCCTTGCCGCAAATCAACCTGGTCCGAACTACTGCCGAAGAAGAGATGGCAAAGAGGAACAAAAAAGGGCCCTTCTAACCGAAACAACCCGAGCCGAGGTACCACCACCGAACCAAACTCAGGAAACTGTGGTGGCCCTTCCTTCTCAACAACCCTCCTCATCTCGCCCAAGCAAGCGTGCCCGGACTACCCCAACCGAGCAACGCCTTGTAGATGAAGACGAAACCATTCTCCACCAAGCCCTCCACTGAGCCCGCAACCGGAGTGCTCCGACCGAGCCAGCTCCTCCAAGTGGGCACCAAAATTACTTTTCAAAACTGAGAAATTCAGGACACTGACTCAGTGGTCGCTGAAAAAGATCACTTAATGGCATTTAATCTTGCCAAGAGTGTCTGCCTTCCAGCAGACATGGAGCACCACAAACATCTGACCGAACTAAGGGCCATTCGTTCGGCCACAAAATCCATGGTTCTTGTAAGTAACTTCTTCTGTTAACCTTTCTAATTTGCACTACTTTTATCTCGGTTTGATTACAAGTCTTCCCCTCCTTTTGCAGGCTATGCAGAAGAGCCACATTGCTCATAAGCGTGTGCTCGAACTTCGCAAGACTACAAGGCAAGCGCTGGCCGAAGTGACTGAAAAGGCTGCCGAGCTGGAACAAGCCAGCAGCAAATAGTCGAGCTAAAATCCGAGAACGGTCATCTGACCGGACTTGTTAGCTCGGCTAAAGCAGAAAAACAAAAAGCTGCAGCCGTTATAAAAGACAAATATCTGCACGAACTGGCTAAACTTGAGGGAAAGAAAAACGCCGAGATAGAGCAGCTGAAGAAGAGTGCTGAAGACGCCGAGCTCCGGGGTTACAAGGAGGGGGAGGCGACTTACATTAAACAATGTGAAGCTGCCAAGGATCTCTTCTTCAAGTGCGGTTGGAGGGCGGCTGTAGAGCAGCTCGGTCACGGTCCAGAGACCGAGGTTTTCAATGCTCCTGCATACTTCATTCCGAGCTCTATGACGGAATATGCTGCTGCCCTTCAGCAACAATTTCTTGAGGACTCAGATGATGATGAAGAAGAAACCGCACCAAAAGATACCTCGGTTGTCAATGACCCGGTTGGTCAGTCAGTTCGGTCAGAGCCAATGGTGGAAGACCTGACCAACGAGCTGCCTACCGAACCGTTCTTCCAACCGAGACCGTGCTACCAAATGAAACCGGGCTCCGAGTAGATATTGATGCCGACCTTGATGACCTTTTAACTGACTTTGTATTTTTCTTCTTTTTGCTTTTTTTCTTTTCTTTGCTTTTGGAAACAAATTGTAACCGGGCTGAGGCCCCACCTTTTGTACTTGCTTTGAATTTTTAATGAAGTCTGCTTTTTTCATTTTAAGAGGTGGAAAGAAAAAGTACTTTTTTACCTCAGCCTTTTGAAAGTTGCTTATGTTCTGACCGAGAAAAACCCAAACAAAATCCCAACCGAGGAGATAAATGATGAAGACTACGAGGCACATGAAGCAAAAGTGGCTTCATACAATACAAATGAGTATAAATGTCATTTTTATCTCTTAAATTGCCTTGCTGATCAATTTTATGATTACTATGACACCACTTACACTTCCGTAAAGAAAATTTAGAAAGCTTTACAAACTAAATATGATACTGAGGAGGTAGGAGAAAAAAAGTATGTAGCTAGCCCATTTTTTTTGCTTCCAAATGGTAAATGAAAAATCTGTTGTGAAACAAGCACAAGATTTCCAAATGATAGTTGCAGAAGTGAGATCTGAAAGCATCAAGATTGGTGACAACTTAGTAGTTGCAGGACTTGTTAACAAGTTACCGTCATCTTGGAGAGAATTCCAAAAGAACATGCACCACAAACAAAAGGAGACTTCCTTAGAGGCGTTGATCACTCGCATCCGAGTCGAAGAGGAGGCTAGAAGCCAAGATGCATTAATAACACATGAGGGTAATGACAATTCCACTACAAATGTAAACTTTGTTTCAGCAAATAATAACTTACCCAAAGGTCACAATTCGAAAAATGCTTATTTGAAGCCTTATAAGAAGAATATGAAGAATTATGGTAAACCTCACAATAAATGAATTAATCCAAAAAAGAACCAAGGTCCACCACCTCCACAAAATTTTACATGCTTTGTTTGTGGCAAAAGTGGGCATATTGCTCGAACTTGCAACTTCCGAAAACGTGCACCTGCCCAAAGGCTAACATTATCGAGAAGCTATTTGTAGCGATGATTACAAACATTTGCATGGTTAATTATGTGGACGGTTGGTGTGAAGATTTTGGTGCTAATAGACATGTTTGTTATGATAACGCTTGGTTCAAGGTGTATACTCCCTTTGATGATGAGAAAACAATTATGCTTGGTGACTCTAGTCAAACCAAGATACTTTGGAGTGGTGAGGTTGACCTTAAGTTCACCTCTGGACGTGTGCTTACTTTAAAAGATGTGCTTTATACACTGTCCATGAGGAAGAATTTGATGTCAAGTTATTTGTTGAATAAGATTGGCTTTAAGCAAATTTTGGAATCTGATCAATATGTAATTACCAAGAAGGGTATTTTTGTAGGTAAGGGTTATGCTTGTGATGGGATGTTCAAACTGAATGTTGAGATTAATAAACCATCTACCAATTTGGTTTATGTGTTGTCTTCTATTAATTTTTGGCATGCTCGCTTGTGTCATATTAATAGTAAATATGTGAGAATCATGAGTAGTTTAGGATTAATTCATAAAGTGACAAAAAAAAATTGAGAAATGTGAAGTTTGTCGTAATGCAAAAATTACCAAGAGGCCTTATAAAAGTGTTGAAAAAAATACTGAATTGCTAGAATTATTTCATATTGATTTGTGTGAGTTTGAAAGAATTTTAACTCGTGGTGGTAGCCGATATTTTATCACTTTTATTAATGATTTTGTTTGTGTATATTTATTAAAAAATAAAAGTGATGCTTTTGAGAAATTTAAAGAATTTCTTCTTGAAGTGGAAAATCAATTCGGTAAAAAGATTAAAAGAATTAGAAGTGATAGAGGTCGGGAGTATGAATCTCTTGGATTTAACTCATTTGTTCAGTTATTAGGAATTATTCATGAGACTACTCCACCATATTCACCTTCATCTAATGGCGTAGCTAAAAGAAAAAAATAAAACATTAATTGACTTGATAAATGTTATGCTTATTGATTTAGGTGCTCCCTTAAATCTTTGGGGCGAAGCTATTTTCACAGCTTTCCATGTGATAAATAGAGCGCCACACAAAAAGACTAAAATTGTACATTATGAGTTGTGGCGGGGGCATAAACCAAATCTAGGTTATTTGAGAGTTTGGGGTTGTTTAGCTTTTGTGAGGCTTGCTGTAGCAACCCCGACCTCTGATTAACGTTAATTCATGATTTAATAAGCCTAATCAGTGATTAAGTAGAAATTTTGAAATTAATTGCATGTGTGTTGCATTATTTGTGCTTATATCTGTCTAATGTAGAAATATCTGTTTGAGTTTTTGTTTTGTTCTATGAATTGAAAGCCTTATCGGCATCCGATCACGAAATTGGCTTGATTTATGTGCTATTTAGGATTTTTAGAACATTATGGTAGGTTTAATTAAAATTCTAATCGGAACGATTAAATTAGAATAATTTAATGTTCAATTGATTAGTTGATCAACAATTTAATTAAACTATTAACCAAGCCTATATAAGGCTCCCATATGTGCTTCATTTCTTTTCTTCAACACATCTTTGAGCCTATACAAGCAGACAAAACGTGAGAGATGAGAGAAAGGAGAAACCTTGGGCTCAAATTAAAGGATTTGCTAGGAATTGAAAGAATTGAACTTAAAGATACAAGAGGCAAGCTTCTAACCCTCTCTTTGACAAGCCTAGGTAAGAATTCAACCCTTAGATTGTTCAAATATGATATCTAGACCTCGAATTCAGGAGAATTAAGTTGAATAATGAAAGAACTAAGCTAGAAATGAAGAAAATTGAGCCATTCATGCATGCATATAGCATAGCATTTTAAGTTTGTTTTTAAAGAATTTCCACATGGATGTTTTTATCACATTTCTTACCATTTGATCTTAATTGATCATGTTTTGGAGAGTCTAAGTTCATAGTCATTCATGCAAGTCATGTTCATAGCATATTCATTCAAGTTGACTTTTGATCAATTGGTATGCTATTGGGCCTCGATTTTACGAAATGGTTCTGAATACAAGATGTTTTCCAAGTTTATACAAGTTTCCTCAAGTTTTTGGCCCAAAAGGATGAGTTTTAAAGTGTTTGATTCGAGTTTTGAGCTTGGGAATGCAATTTGGAAATTCCAGATTCTGCTCTTCCGTTCGAGCGACAAAAGCTGTGCTCGAGCGACCACCCTGTGATCTTGCACTTCTGCTTGAGTGACCAAAAGTTGGCTCGAGCATGAAATGCAAGCTCCCAGAAGTTTACACATTTTGCAAGTCGCTTGAGCAACAAGCGTTGTATTCGAGCGAGGGCCCCAGTCTCACGCTCTAGCAACCGTTAAGCGGCCATCGAGCGGAGAATTCATTCAACCAGTACTTTTTTAGAGTTTACAGACCCCTCGAGCGAAGGAAGTTGCACTCGAACGACCCTTCATATGTTTTCATATCCACTCGAGCAAGGGAAGTTGCGCTCGAGCGGAGCCCCTATTTTCAGCAAGTTTTGTTAAGAGTTCCAAAGTACATTTTGGCATCCTCATTGCATCCTAGACATTCTTAGACCATAATTAAGACCGAATAATGAGGATAAGACTTAGAAACTGTGACGACCCAGAATTTTTCCCTCCGCTCGAGCGGAAGAGTTAACGCTTGAGCGAACTTTTGGGGTTCTCAGCAATTGTGCAGACGGCCTGAGATTCTGGGAGTTGTGATTTCCCGCTCGAGCGGGGAATTAGACGCTCGAGCGGATTGCCTTGTTGGTCTACGCGCTTGAGCGCAAGGTTGGGCGCTCGAGCGGGTCACCCGGTTAAGTTTAAATTTCTGAGGCACGTAGGTTTGTTTTTGGACATTTTATTAGTGTATTTAGAACCTTCTTATGTTATTTTGGAGTATGGGTTGAGGTGGTAAAATGAAAGTAAAGTAGGATGGAACCAAAAGCTTTAATTTGAATGATTCGTTTACGAACAGCCGCCACTCTTTTGCCCTTTTCTTTTTCCACACTTTGAATTTGGATGTGAGGTTAGAACCATTGGAAAGCTTATTTTCGGGGCTTCAATTTGGACACAAGAACGACCTAAAACGGAGCCCGAATGGGAGAGTTACACCTATTCAAAGTTTCGAAATCTGTGCTGAGGGCAGGTCCGCTCGAGCGGAAATAAGTCCGCTCGAGCGGGAATAGCGGGTACAGCAGCTTTAAATCGGGAATTCTAGATCATTTTTGATATTTTCTTTTCCCCTCTCCTTTCTTCTCACTCTAAGTCCGAAACCCTAGCCCCAAAACCTTGATTTCCTCTACTTTGATCAACAATCCACCATGGTTTTTGGCATCTAGGATGGAGAACTAGGGAGGATCAACGTTTTTACCCGATTAGAACTTGGATTTGTGAAGGTTTCTTCTCAAGCTCACCCCTTTGCTTGATTATTGAGGTAAGGGTTTTAAGACTCTTTAATATTTACATCCATAGATAGATTTGAGGTATTTTCATTGTATAATTGTACAAATTTTCATTTATGTTATGTATATAGAAGAAATTATGAGATTTTGGGAATTTTGGGTTTGAACATTGGGGGTTTTAAGGTTTGTGATGTTGGGAGTTAAATTGGTGGGTTTAAATGATGGATTGGGAATCCTAGATGTAGAATCATTGGGAAAATTGGAATTAAAAGTGGTGATTTAAGAAGTTTGATTTTTTGTTAAAAAACCCTTATTTTTCTTGAAACCTTAGGTTGATTAATGATGATAATCAATGAATTGGCCCAAATTGAAAGTAGAGTAATGAAATTGAGATATTGAATTAGATGTGTTCAAGTTTAATTGGAATTTAGAAATGTTTGGAAATTATGTTTAAAATTTTGCGAATGAACTTTGTTATAAATGTTGGAATTAATGCTATCATGTAAAGGAAAAAATTAGAGAAATAATCTATGACTGACATGGATGATATGATCTCGGTTTTGGAATATTGAAATGAGATTCAAGGGTTTATTTTGCATTATGTTGAATTGCAAATGGTTTTAATGAATTAAGTGGTGTTGACTTTGTCGGATTATATTGTGTTAACTAATATTGAATTGAATAGACTATGATGAATTATGTTTGAATTACGTGAATTGTATAGGGTCAGCTACAGGGGCGGACCAAGCACCTGAACACTGTGAGTAATAGTACTATATATGTACATCAATTACCGTTGATAATTATTGTTATTATTCACATTCTGTTTTTCCATGGCAATTATGCTAACATCGTTGTATTTGAGAATTGGTGTGAACATAGAAGGATTTGGCATCCATTGATATGACTCTGAAACTATTCTGTATTCCGCCCACGATTAATGGTTATCGGTAATGTGCTATAATCTATATAGTATTGTGTTTAATTTACTGTTAAAAGACATTATTAACATTCTGTTATCCGTAGATTAACCTTAATAATTCATGGTGAACAAATGGAACAATGATGCTTATGTATCCCGAACTATTCAGTTTTATCAAGGATGGTTTAAGACTGTTATGAGATAATTATTTTGTTCCTACAAATAGCATTGCGATGGCACATGTACAATTTGTGAGATACCTTATAGGTATTGCTAATGATTACCATTGGTATTCTGTTAAACGTAAACTAATTACGTTAACTCATGTAAATGATTGAAAGAATCTGTATGCCTTTGTCTAACTTGGGACTAGTCAGTTCTGATGATATCTGAAGTTATTTTGCTTTATGGGTTGTCCCGAGATCTATTGATTTATGGTATAGAACTATGGTATCTACGTATTTCTTAAAGTGTTCAATCTGTGAAATGTGTTCACCATTTGCTAACAAATATCAGCAACGTTCTGTTAAACTTATAATATATCTGTTTATTTATGTGATTAATGGGAAGAATATGTTTATATGTATTAATCTGTTCTGATGTTTCTGGTATGGAGCAAACTGCTGTACGGAACTAAGTGCTACACCTTGGTGGGAGCCATCTCTAGAATCCGTACGAGCCACCTCTTGAGTCCATACATCTGTTATTCCTGTTACTACGCTTTATGCGTCCTGTTACCATGCTTTATGCGTCCTGTTACCACGCTTTATGCGTCCTGCTACTACGCTTTATGCGTCTTGTTACCTACACTTTATGCGTCCTGTTACCACGCTTATGCGTCCTGTTACCCACGCTTATGCGTTCTGTTACCCCACGCTTATGCATTCTGTTATTTCTGTTATTTCTGCTATTCTGTTATTTCTGTTATTTCTGCTATTTCTGTTATTTCTGATATTCTGTTATTTCTGTTATTTCTGCTATTTCTGTTATTTCTGTTATTCCTATTATTTCTGTTATTCCTGGGCTGATGGCCGTTCTGATATGTCTGGACCCATGGTCGTTCTGCATCTGTAGGCCTACGGCTGTTCTGTATATACTGGGCTTAAAGCCATTCTGTTACGAAAATTGGACCCATGACTGTTTTAGGAATAATCACGGAATGTAGTTAATCATATGTATCTGCAGTTACATGTTGGATTATTCAGGTTAAACATTGCATTACTTATGTACTATTATTCACTGAGTTCGCTCATTATATATTTTGTCTGTCTGTTCTGTAGGTAATCGCCTTGGGAGTCCGTCTTAACCCTTGATGGTCACCTTTCAGTGTCAACCTCAGTATGCCCAGGCTCCCAGACCAAGTCTATGCATTTATGTCAAGTTTTGTTAAGATTTTGGTTTGCCCTTTTATTATTTACCTAAAGTTAAAAGTATGTATATGTTTCCTTTCTATACCAATGTTCGATTATGCGGTCATGTATGTGTATGAGTGTATAAAAAAAATATATATATATAGTAATGGCCCTCATTAATGTGATCCTGGCATGTTAGATTTAGCTCAATGGATGCTTTTCTGTGTTACATCATAATTTTAAATGCTTCCGTTCAGGCCCCATATGCTATGTAAATCAGGTTAAGCGTCCGTTTCTGTATGGGTCATGCCCAAACTTTTAGGGGCGAGTTAGGGGTGTGACAGAAACACACTAAGAACAAAATGAGAGAAGTTATGTAATATCCGGGTATGTGTTTCAAGATATGTATCTGTTACGTTTTTGTAGATCACGTGCCATAAGCTGTTTGATTTTCTCTGCTCTGTCTGTCCGCATCTGGAGCCATCTGTGAGTAATAACTTAGTAAAGCTATGTTCAACTTTATTTATTTTTTGTATGATGGAATATGATATGTTTTATGAAATGTTATATTTAGTACAATGAATGATTCTCCAATTTCTGACAAGTATTCGTGACATCCTTGGCACAAGGCCCTTGCCCAGGGGTAATAATACTATGATCTATAAGCACAAGGCCCTTGCCCGGGGGTAACAATACCGTGGTCTCATGGCCCTTGCCCGGGAGCAACAATACTGTGGTCTCATGGCCCTTGCCCGGGGGTAATAATACCGTGGCTCAAGTATATTACAAGTTCTCAGTACCGGAGGTTCCTTATGGAACTGACAAGCATGATAACGATAATGGATGTACCATGTATGATGAAGCATGAACTCTGATTTCTGTATCTAATTTGAATATAAATCTATTTCTGATATGAACTCTGATTTCTAAATCTGTTATGGACATCATTCATTTAAACCCTTTACTCTGTTATTATTCACTGGACTCCCACTCACTATTTATATTATGTATGTAGGTGAGCAGGTACGTGACCAGGCCTAAGTCGCTGCCTGGAGTGTTTTGGGTCAGCCAACCACTGTGCCTCCCGGGGAGGTTCCTTTTTGAGAAGTCAAGTTTTGTGAACCGTTGAAGATGTTTTGATCTTTGTTTTGCTTATCTGTATGCTGGGTTAAGTCCCTCATGACATTATATGTATGGTGATACAAGTCTTATGGAAGTTTGATATTATATAAGCTTGAAATTTCTTTTCTATCTCATGTATGTCTACACAGCTCTATGGACCTTATATTTTGTATAATTGCTTCTGTAACCCCTTATATTTTATTATTCTGTTAAGAGGCCTTTGGTAATCCCAGGATTACTGGCCGGTTACGTCGCCAAACCTATAGGGGCGGGTTTGGGTCGTGACACTTGGAAATCCTAAACGACCTAAATTGGGTGAACGAGCTATCACTTGTGCTTTTCTTCGGTATGCATTGCATAGTACAACTTATAGATTTTTTGATATTGAAAATAATATTATTTTTGAATCAGGTGATGCTATTTTTCATGAAAATAAATTTTCTTTCAAATATAGAAATAGTGGGGGTCAAATAATTTCTAAAAATATTTCATCTATGCCTAGCTCTTCTACTTCATCTCAAGTTTTTCAAGAGCAAGAAAATTCTCAAATCCAACCAAGGAGGATTAAACGAGCTAGAGTTAAAAAAGATTTTGGCCTTGACTATTATCTTTACAGTGTGGAAGAAATTCCTCTTACGGTGTAAGAAGCTTTATTATCACCTGATGCTATTTTCTAGAAAGATGCTGTAAATGATGAGATAGATTCACTACTTTCAAATAAAACATGGAAGCTAGCGGATTTACCTCCAGGTTGTAAAACTATTGGGTGTAAATGGGTCCGTAAAAAATGTAAACCTGATGGAACTATAGATAAATATAAAGTGAGGCTTGTCGCTAAAGATTTTAAGCAACAAGTTGATCTTGATTTTTTTGATACTTTTTCACTAGTTACTAGAGTTACATCCATTAGACTATTGATAGCAATGGCTGCAATTCATGATTTAAATATTCATCAAATGGATTTTAAAACAGCATTTTTAAATGGAGATCTAGATGAGGAGATTTACATGGACAAACCCGAGGGCTTTGTGGAGCCTGGCTAAGAAAGCAAGGTGTGTAAGCTAACTAAATCCCTTTAGGGTTTAAAACAAGCTTCTAAACAGTAGCATGAGAAATTTGATTCCTGCATGCTTAAGAATGGCTATAAGACTAATGAATGTGATAAGTGCATATATTATAAAACTTGTGAGAATGCACATGTGATTATTAGCCTATATGTGAATGATCTACTTATCTTTGGCTCTAATTTGCATATTATAAATGAGAAAAAAAATATGCTTAATAGCCACTTTGATAAGAAAGATCTTGGTGAAGGTAATTTTATTTTGGTAATTAAAATTACCAAGACTAATGATGGCATTTTTCTTGATCAGTCGCATTATGTTGTGAAAATTTTAAAGAAATATAACTTTCTAGGCTGTAAACATGTTGCTACTTCTTTTGATGCAAGCATCCATTTATCTAGTTTGAGATATGCTACTGACTGTACTAGACTTGACATTACATTTGTTGTTGGAGTACTTAGCAGATTTATTAGCAAGCCAAGTCGAGATCATTGGCTAGTCATGGAAAGAATTATGAGATATTTATCTGGTACCAAAAATTATGGTTTGTTTTATAACAAGTATCTTGCGGTACTTGAGGGATATAGTGATGCCAATTAGAACACTTTGTCAGGTGATTCTCTCTATACCTCGGGTTTTATTTTTACCTTGGGTGGTGGTGCTATATGTTAGAAGTCTAAAAAACAGACTATAACTACAATGGAAGCTGAGCTTATAGCATTAGCTTCAGCATGTGAGGAAGCGAATTGGTTGAGAGATTTGTTACATGAAATCCCTTTTTGGGAAAAACCTATTCCTCATGTGTTAATTTTTGTGATAGCACTGCTGCTATTGGTAGAGTGAACAACCATTTTTATAATAGTAAATCCAGACCTATTCGAAATAAACATAGTAATGTGAGATCATATTTGAGTAATGGCATCATAACTATGGTATATGTAAAATCTTATGATAATCCTGTAGATCCGTTAACCAAGGCCTTGACGTGAGATAGGGTTTGGAATACATCGAGTGGGATGGGTTTGAAGCCTATAAAATCATAAACCATGTATGAGGACACCCAACCTGGGGACCAGAGATGCTGGAACTAGGTTCAATGGGAAGAACGAATTATATGGTGATTGTAAAAAAATGCACTCCTTAATATTTTGTTGCCCATCCCTATGATGTAAGTGCATTTGTCCTGTAATGTTAGAGGGTTGAGTTTTTATACTCATAATGAAATGCTGTAGCTCTTGTTGAGTGGGGTGTGTAAATTATAGGAACATCGATATCCCTGACAGATTTCACCTATGTGAGCATGGAAGTGGGGCCGTTTTCTATGAGAACAAGGCTTATTCTCAAATATGCTCATGAAAATTGGGATAGACACAAGGCCGTAATGTGCTGGCTATTGAAAACTCATGTCAACACCTGGATCATTATGTGTGAGCAGTAATACTTTATTTCCCCTAAGTAGTCATAGTTCAAGTCTGAGACCACTATTGACTCTGGAGTGGAGGTTGTTGTTTCACTAATGAAGGTTCAATGCAGAGCACACCTTCATGATGCATACTAGTCTATCTTTGTTTGGTAATCTCTCTTGTCCTTGTTGATATTAAAATGAGTGGGGGATTGTTGGACCATTTTAATATCTTTTATTTATTTATTTTGGTGACCTTTTGTCTTGTTCATGAATCTTTTTTTTTTTTTTTTGGTGACCTTTTCTTTTGTTCATGAATGGAGATTAATTAGAAGGTCATGGGCTTGGTAGTGAGTTAATATTTAGAGGTTTTAAGACTCTACCTTTTCTCTAGTTTAATAGTCATTATTTTTTGGCATAATTTGTAAGGTCCTAGTGGCCTATAAATTGTTTCTCTCATCTACTTTTTTCTAGCCCAACTATTTTTTACACTGAAGAGATTACTAGCCAAAAAAGATTGTTTTTTCTTGGTGGAGCTTTGGGTTCAGCATCTTGTGCAGAGTTGGCCTGAACCATACGACAAGTGGTCGGGCTGTTGTATCTTGGAGGGGACAAGTCATAGTTTAGTAACTGCTGCATCGGTATTTGGGTTCTTCCTACTGCAGTGAGTTTGATCTCCTTAAAGAAAATGAGTTATCCATGCCTCAGCCTGATCTATTTGTATCTCATTTTCTTTGCATTATTTATCAATAAAATATAATTCTTTTGGTATTTTCACCAACATAAGCCATATATTATAACCAAAAAAGAAAGATATATAATGAAGTTCAACACACATCTTTTGCAGGGAGAACAAAAATAAACAAAAACAAACTACTCCCTCAAAAGAAACAAAACAAAGCCTATAGAAAACAAACACAGCATTCACAACAAAAAGGATTCAAAATTTCACTTTAACACTCTTTAAGTTATGAAGTTTCACTTTGAGTTTTCTTCTGTTATCCTCCTTTGTAGTCTCCCCATTACTAGGGTCACTTGGAGATGGTTCCCTTTATTTTTTAGGATCTTCATTTAGCACAACAACTCTTGACTTAATTCTCCATTCCCTAACTCTCTCATATCACATGATTCAAGGACATCAAAGGCATTAGATGTTGAGGGAGTGGAAGACTGCATTTCTCTCTCTTTGTTTATCACTGTCGTTGAACCTTGCCCACCATCTCTTCCCTTTTCTTCACCACTTCCCATTTAGTCAGAATTTGTATATTAGTCTCCTTGACTCTTCACTCTTGTTTGAAAGAGGGAGGGTTCAAAGTCTTTGGCTTTTGACAGCACAAATTAATGGTATGATCAAAAGTCTTACAAATATCACACCTTTGAGGCTTTCATGGAACCTCAACTAAAATCGCATACGGTTCACTAAATTGGCATTGTATTTGTAGCAAATTCAGTAGAGCAATGCATATTTCTTAAGATATTGAGCATTAGGCTTCACCTGGTACCTAAAGTGCTAAAGTAGGATGCAAAGTTTGAGTGTAGTGAATTGCTTAAGTGAGAGGTTCGACAAACAAGGAAGAGTTTTTTGATCCTCTAAAAATAAATAAATAAATCAATAATTCCAAAATCCAAGTGACAAAAAAATCAAGAATGGATGGAAAATTATAGCCAATGTGAAAGGAAAATTTATAAGTGTTTATTTGAATGACATGTACATGGGGAAAAAAAAATGTGAAGGTGTTTTTAAAAAGATCAAAAATCAAGGTTGCGTTTGGTAGAGTTTTCTAAATATGATTTGAGAGTAGGAGTTGTATTTTGAGTTCGTGAGTTTTGGAATTATGATTTGAGTGTAGAAAATTTGTTTGGTTATGATTTTTGAATAGAGTGTTAAATTGAGTTTTGAATTCTATGTGGAATTGAGATTTGAAAGTTTGATGTAACATGTGAAATAAGAAAATTTGTTTAGTGATGAGTTTTCATAATAGTTTTCAAAACTTAATTCAACCTATAATTGATAATCAAGCACAAAACTCATAACTCGATATCCGTGTTTTTGATCAACAGTCATAACCAAACTATTTTTAAAATATTCAAATAAAAAAATGATTTTTTTTTCAAGTAATTGTTTTTAAGTAATTTTTTTGAATAAATTTTTTTTTTCAAATAACTTTTATGTCAATTCATTTTTTAGGCCTGTATAAACATTTTGTGCAATACATTTTTAATATTTTTCAAAAATTTTGTTCAAACCAACACGTTTGGAGATTACATATTGATAAAAATTAACAAAAACCAATTTATTAAATTTTTTTAAATACAAACCAAAACGTAAACGTTACCAAACATTATCAACATTTTTTCCTTCGTTAAATTTTATTAATTTAATAAAAAACTCTTTATGTTGTACCCTTTTTTTAGCTTTATTATTGTCCCTCACTCCTGCCTCACTCATGAAGTTCATATTATTGGGGGCTATTGATTGATGTATTTGACTATAAAATGACTAACTTGCCCCTCTTTCATAGAATGTCAAATTGCTATGTAAGTATAAAATGAAAAGGGCAATAGTGTAATTTCACTCATGCAATAGACCCCCCTCTCTCCTCTGCTGGGTGTCAGTTGGTCATTGTTCGATAAAGAAAAAAAATAGCCAAAACTGAGCCACAGATTTTCAGTGATCAGTATACCAAAGAAATGAAAAATAAATAAAAAGTGCTATAAGTCAGTATTCGATGAAAAAAAAAAAAAAACTACTTCTCGAACTGAGGCTTTATATAAGTCAACATCTTCATTTGTTTAACTACACCTTCTTCACCATCTTCATTCCAACAACTTCAGCAACTTCTTCACCATACAATATCATAAATTCAGTGTAGATATCCGTGTAAAAGAAGAGACGAAGAGCTTTCATAAGAGGTTAGTTTGAACCACAGCTTCATATTCTTCATAGCGTCACACCAAACAAATAGGAATTGTTGGGTTCCATGTTATGGTGATTTGGAGAGGAATATTAGATTTGAAGTGGGTTTTGATGTGGGTGGGTATTGCCAAAGTCATTTTTTGGGAATTTGAAGTAGGGTTTATTGATAGATCAGAAAATGCTGTTGAAGTAGGCAAGTGGGTATTGATAGATGGTTATTGTTCCATAGTTTTGGGGTCTCAGCATTGTTGGGGTTTGTGTTAGGGCTGAATCAAGAGTGAGAAAGTAGGGAACAAGTGTATGAAATGATAATTTGTAGTTGGGTTTTGGAGGGTAGAGAGTGATGAAGGAGGCTAGTTTGAAGAAGTGGTGGAGAAGAGCTGAAATAGACGGTAGAAAATGGTATATCTCTAATCTGTTTCTTTAAATATCAGTCGATATATATGGAGATTTTGGACTTTCGGTATCAATATTCACGAACATATAATTGCATCACTAATATCAATACCTATTCTAAAACGGTTTATGATGGGTTAGTAACAATTTCTTAACAGGGAGCATAGTGTGCCGCTCTTATCGATAGAGGGCAGAGAATCGATAGATTTTCATTGGTCAGGTCTCGTGCTGATAGATTTGTGTCGAGATATCTATTCGTCAAACTATTTACTAATCAGTAGGTTATTGAAGAGTTAACTGACCCTAATCTTAGACCACTCAATAACTTTTCCTACAGTTCATCTTTTCTCCCTTGACTATGCATTATTTTTTTTTGTTCGGACTCAAATTCTCTCCAAACCGTGTTATTCGAGTTCATAGGGTCCACCACGAGTCTTATTTAGATCATCCAAATCGTTCAATGTGTACAGCTCGTCGAGTATTTTATTCTTGCAAAAAATCACGTTTATCGGATGTCGATAGTTACTTGATCGGATTAGATTTCTGTCAACAATTTGTCTTGAAAATCATATTTACCTTTGACAGAAATATGATTTGATTAAGTAACTATTAATATCTGATCAATGTGATTTTTTTCAAAGATGAAGTACTTGGTGAGTTCTATATGTTAAACAGTTTGAATCATCAAAACAAGACCTATGGTGGGTCTCCATGGGTCCAACAACATGCTCCAGACTAGAAAGAAACCTAGCCCTTTTTGTTAAATTATAGTTGTTGATGGGTGGTAACCCTCCTTAGTTGGGTGGATCCTAAGACTCAAATTTTACCAAATTATTCACATGGGTATGGGATTCACACCCATGTAAGTAATTTTGTAAAAATTTAATAATTCATTTGGTGTCAACATTTTTGTTATTTTATTATTAGTTGGGAAGCTTCCCTTGGAAGCTTTTTTGGTACCTGCAAGTCAAATAGAAGAAAAGAGACATTTTGTTTCAAAGAACCGAGAGAGAGAGAGAGACAAAGAGAAGAGAAAACGTTCTAACTCAAGGGTGGTTGGCAACTTGGCAAAGGCCTGGGAATTAAGCCCCCAGGTCCCAGGTTCAAAACTATCTTGGGCCAATCTCCTGGGCATAGAACCATTGATTAGAAGGTTAGCCTCAAGCAGCTTCATCGCACTTGGTGTGAGTTCAAAACTATCTTGGGCCAATCTCCTGGGCATAGAACCATTGATTAGAAGGTTAGCCACAAGCAGCTTCATCGCACTTGGTGTGAGTTCAATACTCCTTCGCTATGCGAGTCCTGACTTAAGCGGAGCTTGTCTTGGAAGGTCGGGGCAAGTTCCCAGGTTATAGTCTCCAAACTCAGAACAGACAACAGGACACCCTAGTGATCTCTACAAGGGGTGCTGCCTTAGACCTGCAAGCGAGTGAGAGGATTTTCCTGTAACAAAACAAAAAAAGTTAAGTGGTTTTTTTGCCTTGGTTCAAGCCACGATCTGATGGTTATTTCCTGCCTGCTCTTGATGAAATTTTAATCTATTGTTTACAAATAAAAACTATACGTATTGATCGGAGTCGATTTTATCAAAACTCTCTTGAATTGGTTGTTTGGAATATCCACTTTGATGAGACTTAAATTTTTATCTTAGTTGATTTTGTTAAAATCCACCTTTATGGTGATGATATAATTATTGATTAGTAATTCAAGAATATTCTCTTGATGGTTGTATGCCTTTAGTTGTGACTACATTATTTTATAGTGAAAGTTTAATTTGGAATTGAATTCGTGGACGAATTGCCGAACCACATAAATTTAACCTCTTGTAATTAGTTTTGTTGCCTTTAATTTTTTGGTTAATTTCGCTTTTACCCCCTAAACTTTTAATTTGATATACTTTCTCCCTAAACTTTTGGATTTCAATAAAGTTGTCCATTCTTCATAGCTGTTTGGAATAAGTAACGGCAAGCAGTGTTGTTAGTATTTTACGATTCAACACCTTTCAGAAGGAAATCGATATTATCATCAATACGTATCTGTTGGCGTTTTTGGCTTTCGAAGGTTAATAGTGTAAATTTAAGCGTGCCAGCAAGGATCAATTAGTCCTTACAGAATTTTAATTGTGTTGAAGTTCTTTCAGGCTCAATGAAGAGGACTTTTATTGGTGGCTTGTTTTAGGAGAAATTTATAAGAAATAACAAGTACAGAACAATTCAAAAACTGAATTTCATTGAGTAAATAGGAATTTACAATGAAATGACCTAGCCTTGAAAAGGTTTACAGCAACGACTACTTGAAACTACTCCTAGGAAATGAAGTGCAGTATAGGAATTGAAGTGCTGAAAATGTAAAGAACTGGAAATGTAAAAATTGGAAGGAAATAAGAAGTAAATAAACTGGTTTTTTGGATCTGAGTCTAGGTCCTCCATTCTGGGGCCTTCTCCTCTATTTATACTTCCCAATGGTAACGTCGAAGTGGACTTCCAACCATCGAAATGCACTTCCACGATCTCTGGTTATGGCCCTGAACAATCTACTCCCATGACGCATTCTTTGTAGTTAGGCTTCCCTCTTTAATTTGAATTTGAATTGTGAGTAATCGTTGAACTACGCCACTTTGCACCTTCTAACTACTTCCATGCGACGCAGATTCACCATTACCAATACGACTTGCCACGTGTTTGTCGCTGGTTGGAGAATCCCTAAATTACCTTTTCAAGCCACCTGTTAAGCTGTGATTGGCCTGTACAAAATATGTATTTGTATTCAATTTCCTCTTCTATTCAACTTGTTTTTTATTTAAATTCTAGATATATCGTTAAGGTATAGTGGTTTCTTCAATTAACTTTTATTGTTAATTTTGTGCAACTTCCATTTTTATATTTCTTGAACATCAATTTTTATTCAACGTCCATTTCCATTAAACTTCCATTTTTATTTAATTTCCAAATAGATCGTTAAGGTATAGTCGTTTCTTGAATAAACTTCCATATTAATTTTACGCAACTTCTATTTTTATTTTTTTTCAACTTCTATTTTTATTCAATTTCCTTTTCTATTCAACTTCCTTTTTTATTTAATTTCCAAATAGATCGTTAAGGTATAGTCGTTTCTTAAATGAACTTCCATTTTAATTTTATGCAACTTCCGTTTTTATTTTTATTCAACTACCATTTTTATTCAATTTCCTTTTCTATTCAACTTCCTTTTTTATTTAATTTCCGAATAGATCGTTGAGGTATAATAGTTTCTTGAATGAACTTCCATTGTTAATTTTATGTAACTTCCATCTTTATTTTTATTCAACTTCCTTTTTTATTTCATTTCCAAATAGATCGTTAAGGTATAATGGTTTTTTAAATGAACTTCCATTTTTATTTTTATTCAACTTCAGTTTTGTAACAAGCCCGCGGGGGACCTCGCTACAGCTCGGACTCGATTTGTGTCACGGTTCTTAATCTTGAACCAAAGAGTCCAAATCCGGCAAATCGTTTTGGAAAACAGATTTTTTTGAAAGAAGTGCCAAACATGGACTGCTTTGCCAGATACAGAGTCACCACCTAAATATTTTTTAATGGGAAATTTAGGAAACCCTGACTCGGTGCCAAAGGCCACGTGTCCGTCATCACCAAAGTTGCCTCGGCTCGGGAACTTGGGTACGATTGGGGAAGGTCACTTCGTGAGCACACCCGCTCGCCCGGTCAAAGACCGGCCTCTACTAACCATGATATCTGTTTTTGAAAACCTTGTATGCTCTTATTCCGGTTATTAGCCTAGGTTACTATGTGATGCTCACAGCAAACAAGTATAGACTGAGTCGCCTGAATTGGAACAAAACATTTCATGTTTGTTTGTTTGAAAATGGTTTGATGGTGCTACCCGCAGGTAAGCTAAGATGCGGATTTGCCACCCTCAGGTGGGCTTAGAAAACATGATTTTGCCACTATCTAGTGGGCTTAAAACAAATAGTCAATGATTTGTTCCACTCCAAGTAACTCAACCTCCACCCACAGGCATTCAAGATAGTTATATCACATAAGCACATAGCCTCATGGTAAGCATGTTATCATGGCAACACTCACACGCATGCAAGGATGCTAAAGCATAAAAACTCACCGAGTACTTCGAGCCAAAAGCAAAAATTGATTAGAAATCATGCATGATCCTAATTATACAGAAATGCCTAATGCAACACATGCAAAGATGCAACTATAGCAGGCTCGACTATTCTAAACATGGCATGTGAAATGCTACAGCTAACATGTACTCAATTTGGAATTGAAATACAAATGCAGTTTGTATGATGCGCCGAGCCCGGTGCATGCAAAACAGATGAATGATGCAAACATGCTATCATACTGTATGCTAATTGAAGTATGCCCTATATCTAACCATCATAAGCGAGTAAATAAAAGGGAAGAAAGACGTGGGGTTGGAAGACATACATCACACTCACGCACACTTATTACAACATTGCCCTCGCGCAGAGGGTCCGAATAAATAATACAGTCCGAAACGAAAGAATAATACAGTCCGAATAATATAGATTCCTAATTAATATACAAATTAAACTAAGAAAGCTATAAACTGGCATGCAAGCCAGGGGCTCCCTCGATTCTGATGAATGATGTATGCTGGGCTGCCTTGCGTGGAAATCCACTGGGATGTCCCAATTAGCCTCTGTTTGCAATGTTCCTCGAAATGCGCGCCCGACTCCGAAAAGTTGCTGATTCTTCATTTTGCTGCAACAGAGAGCAGGAAAGGGGCATAGCAATGTATTTCACAGATATATGCATGCCTCGATCCTCGTGCCACCAATCACGCATAACGATGCATGATGGCCGAGGAGTCGGATTGCACAACTCAATATAGGATGAATGCAGATGAATGCTACGACAAAACCTAACTCCATCATGGGTAATCCGGAGTGTCGGTGACTTGGGAATTGAGACCCGTTCCGTCACTCGGAGTACGAAACGTGCCTCGTTTCCCATGCCCGGGCTAACTCCTATCCCGAACACGATGCAATATGCATGATATGCAGGAAATGCAACTAATACAATCCTAGCATGCACAATGCTTATGAAAATGAGATGTCTCGGAATGAGTGCCAGACGGGCACGCAAACCGAGAAAATGATCCTAAGGCATAAAATGGCATACGCAGTGCAATTGGACTTACACTAACATGAGGGGACCTCAGCCACACTCACATAAGAGGCCGTCGGATAAAAAGTGAAGTGCCTCGAAATGCGTGCACACGGGCGCGCAAACCGAGGCGATGGCATACACGATGCAATGAGATTAAAATGGCATACAGAATGCAAAATGGACTTACACTAACATGAGTGAGCCTCAGCCACACTCACATAAGAGGCCGATAGATGAAAATGAAGCGCCTCGAAATGCGTGCACACGGGCGCGCAAACCGAGGCGATGGCCGTAAGGCATGAAATGGCATGGAAATGATATGCAATGAGACTAAAATGGGATGTCTCGAAATGCGTGCCCACGGGCACGCAAACTGAGAAAATGGCATACGGAGTGCAATGATGCGAAAATGGCATACAGAATGCAGAATGGACTTATACCAACATGAGAGGACCTCAGCCACTCTCATACAGGAGGCCGTGAGATGAAAATGAGATGTCTCGAAATGCGTGCACACGGGCACGCAAACCGAGGCGATGGCCGTAAGGCATGAAATGACATGGAAATGATATGCAAGCATGCAAATGGAATTTCAGCACTTACAAATGATGCAAAACAGTCCCGAAAGGTGGGGAAATGATACCAAATGCCCGGAATGGTCCCAAAATGCGATAATAAGCACCCGGAATGGCCTATAGCCATACTAAACATGCATAATTGGAAAATGACATGCAAAAAAGCAGCAAGGCAGCCCCAAAATAGCATTATTTACAGTACAAAACATGGCGAAATAATGAGCATAGATAGGACAACAATAGCATGCAAAAATATGGGCCAAGAGAGGGGTATTGAAACAAGTGATGTATGCAATGCTCAAATGGAAAAGTACCCTTCTACAACACTGATGAGGGGCTAAAAATATGCACATTTACAGTAGATGACATCCCCCAACTCAGTATGTAAACATGGTAAAAATGCTATGCAAGAATGAGGATATATAAGGCTATAACATGAAGTACCCCAAACATTCATCAAACCAGCAAAGATCCTTAATGAAATATGACAAGAAGGCCAAAATATGGATATTTTCAGTACTGATGATGGCCGAAAAAAGAAGCTAGATAAGCTTAAAAAAGCATGCAAAAGGGGGTCAAAGAGAGATATAAAGGCAAGTATAACATGGAGACCCCAAACAAAGTTGATCCCTTCTACAATGTTGTATAGGGACATAAAAAAAGCTCAGTCACAGTTCATGACATGTTCCAAAACAGACTGCATGTAGGTCAAACAAATCATGCAAATTTACGGTAAATTGGAGGAATTATGAAGCAAGTGCATGATAGAGAGGCCAAACAGGGTTGAGCCCTTCTTCAATGTTGAAGAGGGGCTCAAAATAGGCCCACTCACAGTTTACCTTATGCTCGAAAACAGATCACTCATAAGCTAGATATTTCATGCAAAAACAAGGGCAAAACATGGATTCAAAGCAACTTGCATATGGAGCATGAAAACAAGGTTGAGCCCTTCTTCAATGTTGAAGAGGGATTCAAAATAAGCACAATATCAGTTCATGAGATGCTCCAATTCAGATCACACATAGGCCAAATATTCAATGCAAAATAATGGCATATAAGAGGATATTGAAAGAAGTGCAAGATGGAGGGCTCAAACAGAGTTGAGCCCTTGAGCAAACATGAAGAATAGCTCAAAACAAGGCCCCTTTCAGTTCTGGTCGGATCCCAAAACAATAAGCAAATAGGCTTAAGAAAAGAGGCAAGAAAGTGCTGCAAAAGAGAGAAATGGAGCCTTACCCTTGTAGACAAGTCTTGGTTCCCTTTTGCTTGAAGAATGGATGCCTCCTAGCTGCTGGAAAGCTCTCCTAGCTGCTGGAATGGAGTTGTGATGATAGGGCTTGGAGATGATGAAGAAATGGCCCCAAAACTTGAAGAAAATGGAGTTGTATGTATATGTATGCCCCAATCAAAGCTTGTAGCTTCTTCTCTTGAGTTGGGAGGACACTAATTTTGACAAGAGAGGGAGAGAGGACCCCTTGCAAAAGTGGAGGGAAATGAGCCTTTATTTCCCTCCAAGAGGGTCCCCCGGGTACAGATATTTTTGAGGAAAAGCAGATATACAGCTGGAAAGTACCAGGACCAAAGAACAAGGCCGGCCAGGTATTTTTGTTGCAGGTGGCCGGCCAGCCACCCCCTATGGCCGGCCGGCCAAGGGTAAAAATGGCCCAAAAAATTAGTGGCCGGCCATAGCACATTAGGGTCCTCCAAGGTCTCCTCAATACAACCCTATGGTTCAAAATTGGAAATTGTAAAACAGGAGAGAGAACAACCCACTTTTCAAAGGGGTTCAAAAGTGAGAGAAGGAGTTACTGGCCGGCCATAGCATATTAGGGTCCTCCCATGTGTGTACAACACAAATATGTGGTTTTGGCTCGAAGAAAATGGCCCTAGGGTGGTCAACATTGGCCCGGAAGTGAGAAAAACGGGCGCCGGGGGGCGCCGGAAGAGCATAACAGGTTGCTTGGACAATTACTAGCCTCCCACCCTCCAGTGACCTTCCTTATGATGAAACAGAGGTACCTGCCAAAAATGAACGAAAACTGATGCAAAACGAAAGCTCGGGGACCAAAACACGCAGTTCGAGGTCCCGAAAACCGACCGTTAAGCACCGAAAGTGGTGTTTGGCCACGAAGTGGGTATCTAAGACCCCAGTGTCCCTCAAAAGGGAGTAAATGAGATGGATGCCAAAAACCGGAGGAATCGGAGATGGTTGGGTGGTCCCGAACCGAGGCACACGGCCTGACGGCTCCGAAAACCGGGAACCGGGCTCCGAAATGGGCAAAATGGCCTACGGCCACAAAAAGTAGCCCACGGCCACTGAGAGATGATCTGTTAGACCTCTCCCTCCCCTCAGGAAGAAAAACGGAGAAAACCGAGTCTAGTTCGCAAACCGAGACAAGGTGCAGAAGAGGGTTCGGAAGTCCGGAGGCAGGGCTCGCAGCCACGACTCTGAGACTTCTGAACGAGCACGATATGCAACATCACCGAGCACTCAATCGGTGACGTCTGAGTCTTAAGGTCGGTCAAAAATGGGGTGTCTACAGTTGCCCCTCTTTGACAGAACTCGGAAGTCACAAGTGACGGGAGTGAATGTCAAAGCCCAGAGACGACCCATTTTTGACAAGGCCGAAGACTTAGACAATCATACAAGATGAACAGAGATATGCGCCCGCAGGCGTGCCCGCAGGCAAGGGGGGGCAAAATGCAAAGCGACATGCACAGAGCCAAATGATCATGCAAATGCAGCAAGCTGTAATGAGGCAAGTATTCGCAAATAGATGCAACAATTTTAAGCAAGAATGCAAAGCAACAACTACATTTCATGCAGTTAGGAATGCGGAGAATTATTCAATTCTCGTCGCGTCTCACACAGAGAAGATACGATACCTGCGCGATTCGTCTGGTCGCACCAGCCTCAAATGAACCGTACATACAATATCGTACCTGCAAAAGAGAGAAACTCAACAAGCACAATATGCTAACAACATATATTCAATGTGATTTCGAAAGTTTGGCACGCGCGGTGCCGGCGGGTGAATGTCGTAAAGCAGTGTGATACAGGTAAAGTGCGCAAGATAGCGCGATACAACGCACTAACAAGTGCAGGTGGGACGCGCAAGATAGCACGATAAAATGCATGCACAATGCAAGTAATGTGCACAAAATAGTGCGATGCGCAAAATAGCGCGAGTGAAATGTTCGTCACAAACAAGTGCAGGTAGGACGCGCGAGATGGCGCGAATGATGCAATGCACAAAATAGTGCGATGTGCTAAACAGCGCGATTGATACAATGCACAAAATAGTGCGATACTGATATGCAAAGCACAGGACAGTGCGATTGAGGTGCGCAAAATAGCGCGAATGATACAATGTAATGCACAAAACAGCGCGATGCGCAAGAAAGCGCGAAAGTAAATTGCACAAGACAGTGCGATTGAGGTGCGCAAAATAGCGCGATTGTAAACTGCACAAAACAGTGCGATGCGCAAAATAGCACGAATGTAAACTGCACAAAACAGTGCGATTGAGGTGCGCAAAATAGCGCGATTGATTTGAAATGCACAAGATAGTGCGATACGCTAAACAGCGCGATTGATTTGAAATGCACAAGATAGTGCGATACGCTAAACAGCGTGAGTGATTTGAAATGCACAAGATAGTGCGAGTGAGATACAACCAGAAGATGCACAAGACAGTGTAAGTGCACAAGACAGTGCGAGCGAGATAAAATGCACAAGAAAGTGCGATAAAATGCATCTTCTATGCAAGTATGGGGGCATTTTCCATGCAAGAGACACGAGCATTTTCTATGCAAGTATGGAAGCACATTCTATGCAATATTGAAAGCAAGCATATTCTATGCATGAAACAAGCAAAGCATATTCTATGCGGAATCGAAAGCAAGCATATTCTATGCATGAATCATAACGATGTGCGGCACGCATGCAACAACAGTGTATATGAAGGTTCACATTCTATGCAATAGAGGAGCATCAAATATGTACTCTGGTGCCTCTGATTTACCTCTTAGAGGACTTTGCAACACACTCAGCTCAAAAGGGGCACACCCTGTTCAAATTGGCGAGAGATGACATCTGCGTGTAAAGCCCTCGGGTGTTGCTTGGACTGTCATTCTGACTTGAAGCAGGCTTCCACTTGGGATCGAGACACACTCATACTCCAGAGAAATGGCGAGGCCTGAGAAGGTGCACCTGGAATGCAGTCTCGGATTTTGCTAAAGTTGAAACATGCTAAGATGCTCCAAATTTTCCTTATTTTCTTTTGCTTTGCAGTCCAGAACCTAAATAGCTTCAGATAGGTCCTGGTTTTACTGTTCTCACATAACCTGGGTTGAACCGTGTGGTTTTATGAAAGAACGAATCTTGTTTTGCACAAACGTGAAGAATGGCACAACACTTTGAGCACAAAACGATTTTATTTTTGAAATTGAGAGATGAGTTTCCGACCAGGTATTGAGTCTACGACTAAACACAGCAAAACAACTCAACAAGGAAATAAAAGGCACACAACCTAGACACATCGAGTAACACTCGAAACGACCCAAAACAAAATCGAGATAAAACAAAAAGACACGACACTCAGACGTGCACAGGGAGCCTGTTTCACCGAGTAGTGTTTCCCACCCTTTCTCATTTGTGTCTCTCATATCGCTCGGGCACTCAATCTCGATTTTTCTCTCAAAACCCTTTTGCTCACCTTTTCTCACATCGCACATCTCTCTATTCTTCAATCTCTCATTTTTCATCCCTCCCCTGGGTGGTTGATGGATAAACAGCAAGTTGTGGGCTCGTGCCCCTAGCATTCTGCTAGATTCTTCTTCTTCTGCACGCAGCTAGTGAATTCCTCCCACAGAGGGGTTGCGCTACAACTGGGTGTGTAGCAAATCTGCAGCTAGCATCGGTTGATGATGCTTTGTTGGGGAGTTTGGACGTGATAAGATCTGTCCAGATGATGGAGTGGAATATCTTGCCTCATTCCAGTTCGTGCTTCGCACTTGGCTCGACAGTGTTTTGCTTGGAGGATGAGAGCTTTCTGCCCTTTCTAGCTTCAGTTGTGCCCTCTTCTGGCAGGTAGAGTGCCCCTTTTTTTTTTTGGCAAATGCATTGACAACAGGGAAAAGACAGGAAGCCTAACTCAACTGTGCCCCTAGTTCATCATTTCGACCATTTTTTGTTTTTGGCTTTCTACTAAAACAATTTTGACCAAAAATGAGAGTTAGATTAACATGCTTGTTCAGTTTTTGATTTGAAAGCATGCAAGTCAGGCTATGAGCACTGAAAATTTTCCTTTTTTGGGTCCAAGAAATGGTCCAGTTTTAGAAAAATGGGATAATTTTCGAGAGAATTAGTCAACCTCAGTAAAAATCCTCAAAAACTATTTTTGCAAATGGCCATTGCTCAACGAGCATGAAACCTACTCTCGAGATACACAACCTCGGATCCAAGGGAAAACTGCCCCGTGCTTGAAGAGAGCTGCACGGCAACGGAAAGTTACCCCTTGTTTGAACGGCACTGCAGCGCATTGAATGGCAATGGAAAGTTGCCCCTTGTTTGAATGGCGCCGCAGCACACTGAATGGCAACGAAGAGTTGCCCCTTGTTTGAATGGTGCCGCAGCGCATTGTAGTCAGTCCTCGGAGCGACGAACACAACCAGACTCTCGGATATAGAGAAGGCGAAGATGATCAGAACCATCGCATGGACACAATCAAATTGAAGTGTTTTACGGCTGGACTTCAGAATGAAGTTGCCTACGTATCCCAAAGATAGGAATCAAGCCTTGCGTAGTTCGGGGTTAAGGTACACTCGGGTATTTAACCTCTCCTTTTTATGCTCTAACTTTTGCCAAGGCGCCTATTGCAGGTTTTCGACCTTGCGAGCTTTGTTCTTCTTTCTTTCCTTTTTTCTATTCTTTTCATTCCTTTTTCTTCTTCTTTTTTTTTTGCATTTTTCTTTTCTTTTCTCTTTTTGCATTTTTGTATCTTTGCATTTTTTTCTCTTCTTTTTTTTTCCTTTTTTTTCTTTGCTCTGACTTTTGCCTGGGTCGCCCTTCCGGGTTTTCGGCCCAGCGAGCCTCTCGAAGGGTAAAAGTGTAACAAGTCCATGCCAAATGGCTTTGAGATTGAAGCCCTCTGTATTCAGGAGAGTGGCTGTTGTATTGATTTGCAGAAAGATCCACCTTTGGCTTTCCGAGCACATCGGATATTTTTTGCCCCTAGTTCGAGGGGTGCTCCTGATCTAGCTTTGCAAGCTTCTTTTGACGACATCTGATCCTCTTGATCTGACTTTGGTGCCTCTTGTTCGAGGGCTGCTTCAAATCTGGCCCCACAGGCCTTGCATTGTGGTTGACCGTTGAACATTCTGAATTCAAGTTCAAGGTTTGAAAGCAAGGGCCAAGTCTCGAGGCTGAGAGTGATCCTAAGCTGCACAATCTCAAGAGCGATTCCACACATGTCTTCGCAGGACCGCACAAAACATTTTTTGAAAGTTTTTAAGAAAGCGACAAATCGCTTGCGCTGAAGACAGTGTAGGACCAATCTGGATCAAAGCTAGGGTCCTTCTCAGTACTCACACTAACAAGCATGATTTCATCCATTAAGGGCTTAGCACGCCTCTCTTTCTCTCAATTTGATCAAAGTTTTACAAATCCCGAGGAATTCCTTCCTCTTCGTTTTCACCGCAGTGTTCAAAAAGAGTTTTGAAAAACTCAGGTCATTACAATGACTTCAAGGCACAAGAGAGCGGGTGGAATGCACTGCCATTTCATTCAAATCCCGGCACAACTAGCACACGGCAAAAGCAAATGCGAGAGTGTGGAAATCACTGCTGTTTCATTCAAAATCTGTTGGCATAACTGGCTCCCTGGCAGAAACAGACTCAAAACAAAACGAAAAAGACAAACACGAAACAAAATGGTGACGCCCGAGGTAACACCCCCGGAATCACCCGACTCCCATACAACAGGACTGACTCGATACAACAAGACAGACCCAAAACAAAAGAGACTGACTCAAAACAAAAAGACTGACTCAAAACAAAGTAACAAAACTGACCCAACACCCAAGTCAGAATGCAAAATTAACAGCACTTGTACATTGCTCAAAACAGTGCATGCCATCCACCACAGCTGGAGTAATCTGAGCGCCATCCGCAGGTGGTTCATCCCTCGATCACATTATCCCCCAAGTTCACTGACCCAGTGCCGATAGACTTTGCTGAGCTCGGCAGGAGGATGACCCCGTTGTCAAATAGATCCTGTACTTCATGGCGAAGACGGAAGCAGTTGTTGGTAGTATGGCCAGTTTGCTGATGGTATGCGCAGTACTGGGTAGCATCATGCGTAGCCGGAAGAGGGTTCGGGAGAGGCCGAGGCTCAAGGGGTTTGAGATGGCCTTGTCCAACAAGGATTTGGAAAGCTTTGGACAAAGGCATGTGGAGGGCATGGAAGACCCTCTGACCTCGGGGTTGGTACTTCTGGGTTTGTGGATTTTTGCTGGGCGCACCAGCAAAGGGATTGGCAGGTGCTGGCCTGGTTTGTTGATCTCTTCTGAGTGGAGGATTATAGCTGAAGGGAACATTCTTGGTACAACGGCCCTTCTCCCGGCTTGCCCCTTGAGTCAAACTGCCCCCAACTTGAGTAGCAAAAGTGTCGTCCACAGTTTTTGCGACAACCGCGAGCACTTGTTCTTTGTTCAGTCCCTCGGATTTCAAAGCCTTAACAGCCAACAGAAGATGTTCATGGGGATCCATGTCCGCCCCTACCTTGTTCTTTCCGTTTGCTTCCACTTTGCCAAGGGATTTGCCTTCCCCCAATGCAGCCCGTCCCAAGCTTGGGGAGCCTTTTGACATGAACTCCCTGGTAGGCGATGTGGTTGATGATGGAGCCAAAACTCCAAAGGCTAAATCCGCCACTGTTCTCTGAAGATCTTCAATCATCCTCATCAGCTCGGAAGTAGTGGGTTCATGGGTTTGAGATGATTGGGGTTCAGGTGCACCCATCATGCATAAGTCCATGCTTTCTGGGATAAACACCTCAGGCTTGGGTAGATGGGCCGGGGTGATGTATATGCTGGGGTCATAGGTGGATGGCAGTGTATGGATGAGATTGAGGTAGGTGGGAAATGTTTGGTCATTGGGGTCTAAAGGTGGAGCTATCGTCCGGTTATCGATGAGATTTTGGACCTCATGACGAAGGCGGTAGCAACGGTCGGTGCCATGACCGCGCTGCTGATGGTACATACAGTACTTGGAGGGATTATGTCTGGCTGGGAGTGGGTTGGGAAGAGGTTGAGGATCGAGGGGTTTGAGATTCCCTCTTTCCATCAGGAGTTTTAGTGCGCTAGTCAGGCTCATATAGAGAGGGGTGAAAGTTCTGCCTTGGGCTCGGACTGGGTCGGCTGTTTGTAGGCTTGGATTGGCAAAAGGGTTGGCTGTGGCGACTGTATTGATTTCAGTGGGTTCGGAATAGTGCTACTTCCGGCATTGGTACTCCCTACAATCGCCCTCCTTGTCGGTTCACTTGTTCTGGGAATGATCCCACTGTTGAACGCATTCTCGACCTGGACCCCCAGTTCATGCAAACTTTTGAAAGTAAATAGCGAGCCACTATCAATTTCTGCAACATATCATGCTCGAGGTTCCGCACCATCATCTGCACTTGATCCCTCTCAGAAGGGCGGCGATCTGTCATCTGTGCTGCCTTTGCTCTCCATCTCGCAACAAATTTCACAAAAGGCTCTTTTGGGTTTTGGCGGGTTGCTTCAAGCTCTTGGATGGTCATTTCAACTTGGGTATTGTAGGAATACTGATCGACAAAGGCCTCAGCCAATTCTTCCCAGTTTTGCTTCACTTTGTCCTTCAACTTAGCGTACCAAGTGACTGCTACACCGGACAGGGTTCTTCCATACAGAGAGAGTTTCTGTGGCTTAGTCAGACCCATCGGCTTTAGGACATCCAAGAAAAGTCGGATATGTACCATTGGATCCCCAGACCCGTCGAAACGGTCAATATATGGCATTTTGAAGCTGTCTGGGAGCCGTACAGCAGACTCGGTGTGCCCATCCTCAATGTCGGGAATGGAGTTAAGGCCCTGTGTCTTTCTGAATTGCTTCTCAAGGTTCGCAATTTTCACTGCGGTCAGATCAAGGTCATTAGCATCAAGGGGATAACGCCTCTCATTAGGCTGCACCAGGGGTCTGAAAACTTGGGCTTGAGCCAACCCTTCTCGAGGATCCGGACCCTGCAAATCTTCAGCTGGCGGAAGTGGGTCAAAGTTCGGCTGGGGCCCCAAAGCTGGATGTGAGGCAGACGCCCCAGATGGACACTGCGTTTCAATACTGGTCTCAGCCTGCATGGCAGTTTCCTGATTCAACGCTGCTACCACGGCCACAAATTCTTCCGAACCCTGTGACATCACGGTCTGCTGAGTCCGAACAAAGGTGATGTGACTGGTGACTGACGGATCAGATGAACCGGTGAGCCCTGACTGGCCTTTCTTTGCCTTGCCTCAGTGAAAGAACACTGGTTGCCCTTGAATCGAATTTCTGACCTAACAAAGTCTATCAGCACTAGTCCAATGTACCCGGGGGATATCGGAGCCTTCTGAAGCTATGGTTCCAGGACTACCTTAGCAAAAGAGAAAACATGCAGCATCTCAGCCTGATTTCACCAAAACGGATATGAGCATAACAGGATAACTGTGCCCTCTACTGAATTCTGCCCCCAAAATTCTGCCTCAAATCTGATACCCTCGGGTAAACTGAATCCCGAAATACTGAACTGATGCCCGCAGGCCTGATGCCCAAACTCATAGACTGATACATGCATTCCTGTAGAGACGCACTCTAACAAGCACATAACAGATAAGTGAGAGCCAAAACACCCCTATGTTGGGGTAGGGTTTCCCTGTCCTATTTTTCAGGAGCTAGGGTTTTACTACGCACACAGCGGTTTCAAACAACCTATAAACGGGTAAGCAACCTGTCCTAGTTTGGAATGGTCACTATGGATTTCGATATGCACTAGGTCGAATGGTAAAAAGGGTGCCCCGGTAAAACGGGTTTGTGTTCCCATGCTGTCAGAGCCCAGAGCCGATCAGCCTTATGGACATGACTTGACAAGATAAGCCTCCGGCAAATCGTTCGGGAATGGCATATGGCAAACACGGTGTCCTAGGCGCACCAATGCAAATGCAATGCAAAGAAACACACAAGTGTAGTCAAAACTAGATATCATGAGTTCGAGTCAAGTTCTCTAACTCCCCAGCAGAGTCGCCAGAAACTGTAACAAGCCCGCGGGGACCTCGCTACAGCTCGGACTCGATTTGTGTCACGGTTCTTAATCTTGAACCAAAGAGTCCAAATCCGGCAAATCGTTTTGGAAAACAGATTTTTTTGAAAGAAGTGCCAAACATGGACTGCTTTGCCAGATACAGAGTCGCCACCTAAATATTTTTTAATGGGAAATTTAGGAAACCCTGACTCGGTGCCAAAGGCCACGTGTCCGTCATCACCAAAGTTGCCTCGGCTCGGGAACTTGGGTACGATTGGGGAAGGTCACTTCGTGAGCACCCCCGCTCGCCCGGTCAAAGACCGGCCTCTACTAACCATGATATCTGTTTTTGAAAACCTTGTATGCTCTTATTCCGGTTATTAGCCTAGGTTACTATGTGATGCTCACAGCAAACAAGTATAGACTGAGTCGCCTGAATTGGAACAAAACATTTCATGTTTGTTTGTTTGAAAATGGTTTGATGGTGCTACCCGCAGGTAGGCTAAGACGCGGATTTGCCACCCTCAGGTGGGCTTAGAAAACATGATTTTGCCACTATCTAGTGGGCTTAAAACAAACAGTCAATGATTTGTTCCACTCCAAGTAACTCAACCTCCACCCACAGGCATTCAAGATAGTTATATCACATAAGCACATAGCCTCATGGTAAGCATGCTATCATGGCAACACTCACACGTATGCAAGGATGCTAAAGCATAAAAACTCACCGAGTACTCCGAGCCAAAAGCAAAAATTGATTAGAAATCATGCATGATCCTAATTATACAGAAATGCCTAATGCAACAACTGCAAAGATGCAACTATAGCAGGCTCGGCTATTCTAAACATGGCATGTGAAATGCTACAGCTAACATGTACTCAATTTGGAATTGAAATACAAATGCAGTTTGTATGATGCGCCGAGCCCGGTGCATGCAAAACAGATGAATGATGCAAACATGCTATCATACTGTATGCTAATTGAAGTATGCCCTATATCTAACCATCATAAGCGGGTAAATAAAAGGGAAGAAAGACGTGGGGTTGGAAGACATACATCACACTCACGCACACTTATTACAACATTGCCCTCGCGCAAAGGGTCCGAATAAATAATACAGTCCGAAACGAAAGAATAATACAGTCCGAATAATACAGATTCCTAATTAATATACAAATTAAACTAAGAAAGCTATAAACTGGCATGCAAGCCAGGGGGTGCCTCGATTCTGATGAATGATGTATGCTGGGCTGCCTTGCGTGGAAATCCACTGGGATGTCCCAATTAGCCTCTGTTTGCAATGTTCCTCGAAATGCGCGCCCGACTCCAAAAAGTTGCTGATTCTTCATTTTGCTGCAACAGAGAGCAGGAAAGGGGCATAGCAATGTATTTCACAGATATATGCATGCCTCGATCCTCATGCCACCAATCACGCATAACGATCCTCGTGCCAGACGGGCACGCAAACCGAGGAAATGATCCTAAGGCATAAAATGGCATACGCAGTGCAATTGGACTTACACTAACATGAGGGGACCTCAGCCACACTCACATAAGAGGCCGTCGGATAAAAAGTGAAGTGCCTCGAAATGCGTGCACACGGGCGCGCAAATCGAGGCGATGGCATACACGATGCAATGAGATTAAAATGGCATACAGAATGCAAAATGGACTTACACTAACATGAGTGAGCCTCAGCCACACTCACATAAGAGGCCGATAGATGAAAATGAAGCGCCTCGAAATGCGTGCACACGGGCGTGCAAACCGAGGCGATGGCCGTAAGGCATGAAATGGCATGGAAATGATATGCAATGAGACTAAAATGGGATGTCTCGAAATGCGTGCCCACGGGCACGCAAACCGAGAAAATGGCATACGGAGTGCAATGATGCGAAAATGGCATACAGAATGCAGAATGGACTTATACCAACATGAGAGGACCTCAGCCACTCTCATACAGGAGGCCGTGAGATGAAAATGAGATGCCTCGAAATGCGTGCACACGGGCACGCAAACCGAGGCGATGGCCGTAAGGCATGAAATGACATGGAAATGATATGCAAGCATGCAAATGGAATTTCAGCACTTACAAATGTTGCAAAACAGTCCCGAAAGGTGGGGAAATGATACCAAATGCCCGGAATGGTCCCAAAATGCGATAATAAGCACCCGGAATGGCCTATAGCCATACTAAACATGCATAATTGGAAAATGACATGCAAAACAGCAGCAAGGCAGCCCCAAAATAGCATTATTTACAGTACAAAACATGGCGAAATAATGAGCATAGATAGGACAACAATAGCATGCAAAAATACGGGCCAAGAGAGGGGTATTGAAACAAGTGATGTATGCAATGCTCAAATGGAAAAGTACCCTTCTACAACACTGATGAGGGGCTAAAAATATGCACATTTACAGTAGATGACATCCCCCAACTCAAGTATAACATGGAGACCCCAAACAAAGTTGATCCCTTCTACAATGTTGTATAGGAACATAAAAAAAGCTCAGTCACAGTTCATGACATGTTCCAAAACAGACTGCATGTAGGTCAAACAAATCATGCAAATTTACGGTAAATTGGAGGAATTATGAAGTAAGTGCATGATAGAGAGGCCAAACAGGGATGAGCCCTTCTTCAATGTTGAAGAGGGGCTCAAAATAGGCCCACTCACAGTTTACCTTATGCTCGAAAACAGATCACTCATAAGCTAGATATTTCATGCAAAAACAAGGGCAAAACATGGATTCAAAGCAACTTGCATATGGAGCATGAAAACAAGGTTGAGCCCTTCTTCAATGTTGAAGAGGGCTTCAAAATAAGCACAATATCAGTTCATGAGATGCTCCAATTCAGATCACACATAGGCCAAATATTCAATGCAAAATAATGGCATATAAGAGGATATTGAAAGAAGTGCAAGATGGAGGGCTCAAAAAGAGTTGAGCCCTTGAGCAAACATGAAGAATAGCTCAAAACAAAGCCCCTTTCAGTTCTGGTCGGATCCCAAAACAATAAGCAAATAGGCTTAAGAAAAGAGGCAAGAAAGTGCTGCAAAAGAGAGAAATGGAGCCTTACCCTTGTAGACAAGTCTTGGTTCCCTTTTGCTTGAAGAATGGATGCCTCCTAGCTGCTGGAAAGCTCTCCTAGCTGCTGGAATGGAGTTGTGATGATAGGGCTTGGAGATGATGAAGAAATGGCCCCAAAACTTGAAGAAAATGAAGTTGTATGTATATGTATGCCCCAATCAAAGCTTGTAGCTTCTTCTCTTGAGTTGGGAGAACACTAATTTTGACAAGAGAGGGAGAGAGGACCCCTTGCAAAAGTGGAGGGAAATGAGCCTTTATTTCCCTCCAAGAGGGTCCCCCGGGTACAGATATTTTTGAGGAAAAGCAGATATACAGCTGGAAAGTACCAGGACCAAAGAACAAGGCCGGCCAGGTATTTTTGTTGCAGGTGGCCGGCCAGCCACCCCCTATGGCCGGCCGGCCAAGGGTAAAAATGGCCCAAAAAATTAGTGGCCGGCCATAGCACATTAGGGTCCTCCAAGGTCTCCTCAATACAACCCTATGGTTCAAAATTGGAAATTGTAAAACAGGAGAGAGAACAACCTACTTTTCAAAGGGGTTCAAAAGTGAGAGAAGGAGTTACTGGCCGGCCATAGCATATTAGGGTCCTCCCATGTGTGTACAACACAAATATGTGGTTTTGGCTCGAAGAAAATGGCCCTAGGGTGGTCAACATTGGCCCGGAAGTGAGAAAAACGGGCGCCGGGGGGCGCCGGAAGAGCATAACAGGTTGCTTGGACAATTACTAGCCTCCCACCCTCCAGTGACCTTCCTTATGATGAAACAGAGGTACCTGCCAAAAATGAACGAAAACCGATGCAAAACGAAAGCTTGGGGACCAAAACACGCAGTTCGAGGTCCCGAAAACCGGCCGTTAAGCACCGAAAGTGGTGTTTGGCCACGAAGTGGGTATCTAAGACCCCAGTGTCCCTCGAAAGGGATTAAATGAGATGGATGCCAAAAACCGGAGGAATCGGAGATGGTTGGGTGGTCCCGAACCGAGGCACACGGCCTGACGGCTCCGAAAACCGGGAACCGGGCTCCGAAATGGGCAAAATGGCCTACGGCCACAAAAAGTAGCCCACGGCCACTGAGAGATGATCTGCTAGACCTCTCCCTCCCCTCAGGAAGAAAAACGGAGAAAACCGAGTCTGGTTCGCAAACCGAGACAAGGTGCAGAAGAGGGTTCGGAAGTCCGAAGGCAGGGCTCGCAGCCACGACTCTGAGACTTCTGAACGAGCACAATATGCAACATCACCGAGTACTCAATCGGTGACGTCTGAGTCTTAAGGTCGGTCAAAAATGGGGTGTCTACAAGTTTGTTTTCAATGTCCTTTTCTATTCAACTTCCTTTTTTATTTAATTTCCAAATATATCGTTAAGGTATTGTGGTTTCTTGAATGAACTTCCATTTTCAATTTTGATGCAACTTCCATTTTTATTTTTATTTAACTTCCTGTTTTATTCAATTTTCTTTTCTATTCAACTTCTTTTTTTTATTTAATTTCTGAATAGATCGTTAAGGTATAGTGGTTTCTTGAATGAACTTCCATTTTTGTTCAATTTCTTTTTCTATTCAACTTCTTTTTTATTCAATTTCCAAATACATCGTTACGGTATAGTGGTTTCTTGAATGAGCTTTCATTTTTATATTCATGCAACTTCCATTTTTATTTTTATTCAACTTCCATTTTTATTCGATTTCCTTTTCCATTCAACTTCCTTTTTTATTTAATTTCCAAAGAGATCGTTAAGGTATAGTCGTTTCTTGAATAAGCTACCATTTTTATTTTTATTCAATTTTCGTTTGTATTCAATTTCCTTTTCTATTCCACTTCCTTGTTTTATTTAATTTCTAGATAGATCGTTAAGGTATAGTGGTTTCTTCAATGAACTTTTATTGTTAATTTTATGCAACTTCCATTTTTATTTTTATTGAACATCAAATTTTATTCAATGTCCTTTTCCATTCAACATCCATTTTTTATTTAATTTCGAAATGAATCGTTAAGGTATAGTGGTTTCTTGAATGAACTTACATTTTCAATTTTGATGTAACTTCCATTTGTATTAAATTTCCTTTTCTATTCAACTTCCCTTTTTATTTAATTTCCAGATAGATCGTTAAGGTATAGTGGTTTCCTGAATGAACTTCCATTTTTATTTTTATTCAACTTCCATTTGTATTCAATTTCCTTTTCTATTCAACTTCCAGATAGATCGTTAATTTTTATTCAATAACCTTTTCCATTCAACTTCCATTTTTTTTTTTAATTTGCAAATAGATCGTTACGGTATAGTCGTTTCTTTAATGAACTTCAATTTTAATTTTTTGCAACTTCCATTTTTATTTTTATTCGTTTACCATTTTTATTCAATTTCCTTTTCTATTCAACTTCCATTTTTATTTAATTTACAAATAGATCGTTAAGGTATAGTGTTTTCTTAAATGAACTTCCATTTTCAATTTTATGCAATTTTCATTTTTATTTTTATTCAACTTTCATTTTTATTCAATTTCCTTTTAAATTCAACTTCCTTTTTTATTTAATTTTCAAATAGATCGTTAAGTTATAGTGGTCTCTTGAAAGAACTTTCATTGTCACTTTTATGCAACTTCCATTTTTATTTTTATTTAACTTACATTTTTATTCAATTTCCTTTTCTATTCAACTTCCTTTTTTGGTTTAATTTACAAATAGATCGTTAAGGTATAGTGGTTTATTGAATGAACTTCCATTTGTAATCAATTTCTTTTTCTATTCAACTTCCTTTTTTATTTAATTTCTAGACAGATCGTTAAGGTATAGTGGTTTCTTTAATGAACTTTTTTTGTTAATTTTATGCAACTTCGATTTTTATTTTTGTTGGACATCAATTTTTATTCAACTTCAATTTTTATTTAATTTCCAAATAGATTGTTAAGGTATAGGCGTTTATTCAATGAACTTCCATTTTAATTTTATGCAACTTCAATTATTACTTTTATTCAACTTCCATTTTTATTCAATTTCCTTTTTTATTCAACTTCTTTTTTTTTATTTAATTTCCAAATAGATCGTTAAGGTATAGTGGTTTCTTGAATGAACTTCCATTGTTAAATTTATGCCACTTCCATTTTTATTATTACTCAACTTCCATTTTTATTCAATTTCCTTTTCTATTCTACTTCCTTTTCTATTTAATTTCCATATAGATCGTTAGGGTATAGCGGTTTCTTCAATGAACTTTTATTGCTAACTTTATGCAACTTCCATTTTTATTTTTATTGAACATCATTTTTTATTCAATTTCCTTTTCCATTCCATTTCCATTTTTATTTAATGTACAAATAGATCGTTAAGGTATAGTCGTTTTTTCAATGAACTTCCATTTTAATTTTATACAACTTCCATTTTTATTTTTATTCAACTTACATTTTTATTCAATTTCCTTTTCATTCAACTTCCTTTTTTATTTAATTTCCAAATTGATCGTTAAGGTATAGTGGTTTCTTCAATGAACTTCCATTTGTATTTTTATTCAACTTCCACTTGTATTCAATTTCCTTTTCTATTCAACTTCCATTTTTATTTTATTTCCCGATCGATCGTTAAGGTATAGTGGTTTCTTCAATGAACTTTTAATGCTAATTTTATGCAACTTCCATTTTTATTTTTATTGAACATCAATTTTTTTTCAATTTCCTTTTCCATTCAACTTCCATTTTTATTTAATTTCCAAATAGGTCGTTAAGGTATTGTCGTTTCTTCAATGAACTTCCATTTTAATTTTATGCAACTTCAATTTTTATTTTTATTCGACTTCCATTTTTATTCAATTTCCTTTTCTATTCAACTTCCTTTTTTTATTTAATTTCCAAATAGATCGTTAAGGTATAGTGGTTTCTTGAATGAACTTCCATTGTTAATTTTATGCAACTTCTATTTTTATTATTACTCAACTTCCATTTTTATTCAATTTCCTTTTCTATTCAACTTCCTTTTTATTTAATTTCCAAATAGATTGTTAAGGTATAGTGGTTTCTTGAATAAACTTTCATTTTCAATTTTGATGCAACTTCCATTTTTATTTTTATTCAACTTCCATCTTTATTCAATTTCGTTTTCTATTTAACTTCCTTTTTTATTTAATTTCCAAATAGATCGTTAAGGTATAGTGGTTTCTTGAATGAACTTCCATTGTTAATTTTATGCAACTTCCATTTCTATCTTTATTCAACTTACATTTTTACTCAATTTCCTTTTCTATTCAACTTCCTTTTTTTTATTAAATTTCCAAATAGATCGTTAAGGTGTAGTGGTTTCTTGAATTAACTTCCATCGTTAATTTTACGCAATTTCCATTTTTATTTTTATTCAATTTCCATTTTTCTTCAATTTCCTTTTCTATTCAACTCCCTTTTTTTATTTAATTTCGAAATAGATCGTTAAGGTATAGTGGTTTCTTCAATGAACTGTTATTGCCAATTTTATGCAACTTCTATTTTTATTTTTATTGAACGTTAATTTTTATTCAGTTTCCTTTTCCATTCCACTTCAATTTTTATTTAATTTCCAAATAGATTGTTAAGGTATAGTCATTTATTCAATGAACTTCCATTTTAATTTTATGCAACTTCAATTATTATTTTTATTCAACTTCCATTTTTATTCAATTTCCTTTTCTATTCAACTTCCTTTTTTATTTAATTTCCAAATTGATCGTTAAGGTATAGTGGTTTCTTCAATGAACTTCCATTTGTATTTTTATTCAACTTCCACTTGTATTCAATTTCCTTTTCTATTCAACTTCCTTTTTTATTTTATTTCCAGATCGATCGTTAAGGTATAGTGGTTTCTTCAATGATCTTTTATTGCTAATTTTATGCAACTTCCATTTTTATTTTTATTGAACATCAATTTTTTTTCAATTTCCTTTTCCATTCAACTTCCATTTTTATTTAATTTCCAAATAGATCATTAAGGTATTGTCATTTCTTCAATGAACTTCCATTTTAATTTTATGCAACTTCAATTTTTATTTTTATTCGACTTCCATTTTTATTCAATTTCCTTTTCTATTCAACTTCCTTTTTTTTTTAATTAATTTCCAAATAGATCGTTAAGGTATAGTGGTTTCTTGAATAAACTTCCATTGTTAATTTTATGCAACTTCCATTTTTATTATTACTCAACTTCCATTTTTATTCAATTTCCTTTTCTATTCAACTTCTTTTTCATTTAATTTCAAAATGGATCGATAAGGTATAGTGGTTTCTTGAATAAACTTTCATTTTCAATTTTTATGCAACTTCCATTTTTATATTTATTCAACTTCTATCTTTATTCAATTTTCTTTTCTATTCAACTTGCGTTTATATTCAATTTCTTTTTCTATTCAACTTCATTTTTTTTTAATTTCCAAACAGATCGTTGAGGTGTACTGGTTTCTTGAATGAACTTCCATTGTTAATTTTATGCAACTTCCATTTTTATTTTTATTCAACTTCGATTTGTATTCAATTTCCTTTTCTATTTTACTTCATTTTTTTATTTAATTTCCAAACAGATCGCTAAGGTATAGTGGTTTCTTAAATGAACTTCCATTGTTAATTTTATGCAACTTCGATTTTTATTTTTATTCAACTTCCGTTTTTATTCAATTTCATTTTCTATTCAACTTCTTTTTTTATTTAATTTGCAAATGGATCGTTAAGGGATAGTGGTTTCTTGAATGAACTGCCATTTTTAATTTTATGCAACTTTTATTTTTATTTTTATTCAACTTCCATTTTTGTTTAATTTCCTTTTATATTCAACTTTCTTTTTTATTTAATTTCCAAATAAATCGTTAAGGTATAGTGGTTTCTTGAATAAACTTCCATTTTTATTTAATTTCCAAATTGATCGTTAGGTATAGTGGTTTTTTTGAATGAACGTCCACTGTTTATTTTATACATTTTCCATTTTCATTTTTATTCAAGTTCCATTTTTATTCAATTTCCTTTTTTTATTTAATTTCCAAATAAATCGTTAAGGTATAGTGGTTTCTTGAATGAACTTGGATTTTTATTTTTATTGAGCTTCCATTTCTATTCAATTTCCTTTTCTATTCAACTTCATTTTTTATTTAATTTCTAGATAGATCGTTAAGGTATAGTGGTTTCTTCAATGAACTTTTATTGCTAATTTTATGCGATTTCTATTTTTATTTTTATTGAACATCAATTTGTATTCAATTTCCTTTTCTATTCAACTTCCTTTTTTTTATTTAATATCCAAACAGATCGTTAAGGTATAGTGGTTTCTTGAATAAACTTCCGTTTTTAATTTTATTCAACTTCCAGTTTTATTTTTATTCAACTTCCATTTTTAATCAATTTCCTTTTCTATTTAACTACCTTTTTTTGTTTAATTTCTAAATAGTCGTTAATTTATAGTGGTTTCTTCAATGAACTTCCGTTTTTATTTTTATTCAACTTCCATTTGTATTCAATTTCTTTTTCTATTCAACTTCCTTTCTTATTTAATTTCCAGACAGATCGTTAAGGATAGTGGTTTCTTCAATGAACTTCCATTTTCAATTTTGATGCAACTTAAATTTTTTTTTTATTCAACTTCTATTTTTATTCAATTTCCTTTTCTATTCAACTTCCTTTTTTATTTAATTTCCAAATAGATCGTTAAGGTATAGTGGTTTCTTGAATAAATGTCCATTTTCAATTTTGATTCAACTTCCATTTTTATTTTTATTCAACTTCCATTTTTATTTAAAATTCCATTTCTATTCAACTTCCTTTTTTATTTAATTTCCAAATAGATCGTTAAGGTATAGTGGTTTCTTGAATGAAGTTCCATTTTTATTTTTATTCAACTTCCATTTGTATTCAATTTCCTTTTCTGTTCAACTTCCTTTTTTATTTCATTTTCAGATAGATCGTTAAGGTGTAGTGGTTTCTTCAATGAACTTTTATTGCTAATTTGATGCAACTTCCATTTTTATTTTTATTCAACTTGCATTTGTATTCAATTTACTTTTCTATTCAACTTTCTTTTTTTATTTAGTTTCCAAACAGATCGTTAAGGTATAGTGGTTTCTTGAATGAACTTTCATTGTTAATTTTATGCAACTTCCATTTTTTTTTTTCAACTTCCATTTTTTTTAAATTTCCTTTTCTACTCAACACCCCCGTTTTATTTAATTTCTATATTGATCGTTATGGTATGGTGGATTCTTCAATGAACTTCCGTTTTTGTTTTTATTCAACTTCCGTTTGTATTCAACTTCCTTTTCTATTCAACTTCCTTTTTTATTTAATTTCCTGATAGATAGTTAAGGTATAGTGGTTTCTTGAATGAAATTCCATTTTCAATTTTGATGCAACTTCCATTTCTATTTTTATTCAACTTCCATTTTTATTCAATTTCTTTTTCCATTCAACTTCCTTTTTTACTTAATTTCCAATTAGATCGTTAAGGTATAGTGGTTTCTTGAATAAACTTCCATTGTTAATTTTATACAACTTCTATTTTTATTTTTATTCAACTTCCATTTTTATTCACTTTCCTTTTCTATTCAACTCCCTCTTTTTCTTTAATTTCTAAATAGATCGTTAAAGTATAGTGGATTCTTCAATGCACTTCTATTTTTATTTTTATTCAAGATCCATTTGTACATTTGTATTCAATTTCCTTTTCTATTCAACTTCCGGTTTTATTTAATTTCCAGATAGATAGTTAAGGTATAGTGGTTTGTTGAATAAACTTCCATTTTCAATTTTGATGCAACTTCCATTTCTATTTTTATTCAACTTCCATTTTTATTTAATTTCATTTTCTATTCAACTTACTTTTTTATTTAATTTCCAAATAGGCCGTTAAGGTATAGTGGTTTCTTGAATATACTTCCATTTTCAATTTTGATGCGACTTCCATTTTTATTTTTATTCAACTTCCATTTTTATTCAATTTCCTTTTCTATTCAACTTCTTTTTTTATTTAATTTCCAAATAGATCGTTAAGGTATAGTGGTTTCTTCATTGAACTTCCATTTTTATTTTTATTCAACTTCCATTTGTATTCAATTTGCTTTTCTATTCAACTTCCTTTTTTATTTAATTTCCAGATAGATCGTTAAGGTACAGTGGTTTCTTCAATGAACATGTATTGCTAATTTTATGCAACTTCCATTTTTATTTTTATTGAACATCAATTTTTATTCAATTTTCTTTTCCATTCGACTTTCATTTTTATTTAATTTTCAAATAGATCGTTAAGGAATAGTCATTTCTTGAATGCACTTCCATTTTAATTTTATGCACTTCCACATTTATTTTTCTTCGACTTATATTTTTTTTCAATTTTCTTTTCTATTCAACTTTCTTTTTTCTTTAATTTCTAAATAGATCGTTAAGGTATAGTGGTTTTATTTGAATAGACTTTCATTTCCAATTTTGATGCGACTTCCATTTTTATTTTTATTCAACTTCCATTTTTCTTCAATTTCCTTTTCTATTCAACTTCATGTTTTATTTAATTTCCAAATAGATCGTTAAGGTATAGTGGTTTCTTGAATGAACTTCGATTTTTATTTTTATTCAACTTCCATTTGTATTCAATTTCCTTTTCTATTCAACTTCTTTTTTTATTTAATTTCCAGATAGATCGTTAAGGTATAGTGGTTTCTTCAATGAACTTTTATTGCTAATTTTATGCAACATCCATTTTTTTTTATTGAAAATCAATTTTTATTTAATTTCCTTTTCTATTCAACTTCCTTTTGTTTATTTAATTTCCAAACAGATCGTTAAGTTATAGTGGTTTCTTGAATAAACTTCCATTGTTAATTTTATGCAACTTCTATTTTTATTTTTATTTAACTTCCATTTTTATTCAATTGCCTTTTCTATTCAACTTCCTCTTTTTATTTAATTTCTAAATAGATCGTTAAGGTATAGTGCTTTCTTCAATGAACTTCCGTTTTTATTTTTATTCAACTTCCACTTGTATTCAATTTCCTTTTATATTCAACTTGCTTTTTTATTTAATTTCCAGATAAATAGTTAAGGTATAGTAGTTTTTTGAATGAAATTCCATTTTCAATTTTGATGCAACTTCCATTTCTATTTTTATTCAACTTCCATTTTTATTAATTTTTTTTTTCTATTCAACTTCCTTTTTTATTTAATTTCCAATTAGGTCGTTAAGGTATAGTGGTTATTTGAATGAATTTCCATTGTTAATTTTATGCAACTTCCATTTTTCTTTTTATTCAACTTCCATTTTTATTGAATTTTATTTTCTATTCAACACCCTATTTTTCTTTAATTTCTAAATAGATTCATTAAGGTATAGTGGATTTTTCAATGAACTTCCGTTTTTATTTTTATTCAACTTCCATTTCTATTCAATTTATTTTTCTATTCAACTTCCTTTTTTGTTTAATTTCCAAATAGGTAGTTAAGGTATACTGGTTTCTTTAATGAACGTCCATTTTCAATTTTGAAGCAACTTCCATTTCTATTCTTATTCAACTTTTATTTTTATTCAATTTCCTTTTCTATTCAATTTCCTTTTTTATTTAATTTCCAAATAGATCGTTAAGGTATAGTGGTTTCTTGAATGAACTTCCATTTTTTTTTTTATTCAACTTCCATAGTATTCAATTTCCTTTTTTTATTTTATTTCTAGACAGATCGTTACGGTACAGTGTTTTCTTCAATGAACTTTTATTGCTAATTTTATGCAACTTCCATTTTTATTTTTATTGAACATTAATTTTTATTCAATTTTCGTTTCCATTCAACTTCCATTTTTATTTAATTTTCAAATAGATCGTTAAGGTATAGTCGTTTCCTGAATGAACTTCCATTTTAATTTTATGCACTTCTATTTTTATTTTTATTCAACTTACATTTTTTTACCATTTCCTTTTCTGTTCAACTTTCTTTTTATTTAATTTCCAAATATGATCGTTACGGTATAGTGGTTTTTTGAATAAACTTTCATTTCCAATTTTGATGCGACTTCCATTTTTATTTTTGTTCAACTTCCATTTTTATTCAATTTCCTTTTCTATTCAACTTCCTTTTTTATTTAATTTCCAAATAGATCGTTAAGGTATAGTGGTTTCTTGAATGAACTTCCACTTTTAATTTGATGCAACTTTCATTTTTATTTTTATTCAACTTCAATTTTCATTCAATTTCTTTTTCTATTCAACTTCCTTTTTTATTTAATTTCCAAATAAATCGTTAAGGTATAGTGATTTCTTGAATGAACTGTCATTTTTATTTTTATTCAACTTCCATTTGCATTCAATTTCCTTTTCTGTTTAACTTCCTTTTTTATTTAATTTCCAGATAGATCGTTAAGGTATAATGGTTTTTGTTAAATGAACTTTTATTGCTAATTTTATGGAACTTCCATTTTTATTTTTATTGAACATCAATTTTTATTCAATTTCCTTTTCCATTACACTTCCATTTTCATTTCATTTCCAAATAGATCGTTAAGGTATAGTCGTTTCTTGAATGAACTTCCATTTTAATTTCATGCAACTTCCATTTTTATTTTTATTGAACTTCCAATTTTATTCAATTTCCTTTTCTATTCAACTTCCTTTTTTATTTAATTTCCAAATAGATCATTAAGGTATAGTCGTTTCTTGAATGAACTTCCATTTTCAATTTTGATGCAACTTCCATTTTCACTCAATTTCCTTTTCTATTCAACTTCCTTTTTTATTTAATTTCCCAATAGATCGTTAAGGTATAGTGGTTTCTTGAATTAGCTTCCACTGTTAAATTTATGCAACTTCCATTTTTATTTTTATTCAACTTACATTTTTATTCAATTTCCTTTTCTATTCAACTTCCTTTTTTGTTTAATTTCCAAATAGATCGTTAAGGTATAGTGGTTTCTTGAATAAACTTCCATTTTCAATTTTGATGCAACTTCCATTTTTATTTTTATTCAACTTCCATTTTTATTCAATTTCGTTTTCTATTCATCTTCCTTTTTTTATTTAATTTCCAAATAGATCATTAAGGTATAGTGGTTTCTTGAATGAACTTCCATTTTTATTTTTATTCAACCTCTATTTGTATTCAATTTCTTTTTCTATCCAACTTCATTGTTTATTTAATTTACAGATAGATCGTTAAGGTATAGTGGTTTCTTCAATGAACTTTTAGTGTTAATTTTATGCTACTTCCATTTTTATTTTTATTGAACATCAATTTTTATTCAATTTTCTTTTCCATTCAACTTCCATTTTTATTTAATTTTCAAATAGATCATTAAGGTAAAGTCATTTCTTGAATGAACTTCCATTTTAATTTTATGCCCTTCCATTTTTATTTTTACTCAACTTTCATTTTTTTTTCAATTTCCTGTTCTATTCAACTTTCTTTTTTATTTGATTTTCAAATAGATCGTTAAGGTATAGTGGTTTTTTGAATAAACCTTCATTTCCAATTTTGATGCAACTTCTATTTTTATTTTTGTTCAACTTCCATTTTTATTCAATTTCCTTTTCTATTCAACATTCTTTTTTATTTAATTTCCAAATAGATCGGTATGGTATAGTGGTTTCTTGAAAGAACTTCCACTTTTAATTTGATGCAACTTTCATTTTTATATTTATTCACATCAATTTTCATTCCATTTCTTTTTCTATTCAACTTCTTTTTTTCTTTAATTTCCAAATAGATCGTTAAGGTATAGTGGTTTCTTGAATGAACTTTCATTTTTATTATTATATTACTTCCACTTGTATTTAATTTCCTTTTCTATTCAACTTCTTTTTTTATTTAATTTCCAGACAGATCGTTAAGGTATAGTGGTTTCTTAAATGAACTTTTATTGTTAATTTTATGCAACTTCCATTTTTATTTTTATTGAACATCAATTTTTTTTCAATTTCCTTTTCCATTCCACTTCCATTTTTATTTCATTTCCAAATAGATAGTTAAGGTATAGTCGTTTCTTGAATGAACTTCCATTTTAATTTCATGCAACTTCCATTTTAATTTCATGCAACTTCCATTTTTATTCAATTTCCTTTTCTATTCAATTTCCTTTTTTATTTAATTTCCAAATAGATCATTAAGGTATAGTGGTTTCTTGAATGAACTTCCATTTTCAATTTTGATGCAACTTCTATTTTTATTTGTATTCGACTTCCATTTCTATTCAATTTCCTTTTCTATTCAACTTCTTTTTTATTTAATTTCCCAATAGATCTTTAAGGTATAGTGGTTTCTTCAATGAACTTCCACTGTTAATTTTATGCAACTCCCATTTTTATTTTTATTCCACTTACATTTTTACTCAATTTCCATTTCTGTTCAACTTCTTTTTTATTTAATTTACAAATAGATCGTTTGGGTATAGTGGTTTCTTGAATAAACTTCCATTTTCGATTTTGATGCAACTTCCATTTTTATTTTTATTCAACTTCCATTTTTATTCAATTTCCTTTTCTATTCAACTTCCTTTTTTATTTAACTTCCAAATAGGTCATTAAGATATAGTGGTTTCTTGAATGAACTTCCATTTTTATTTTTATTCAACCTCCGTTTGTATTCTATTTATTTTTCTATTCAGCTTCCTTTTAATTTAATTTACAGATAGACCGTTAAGGTATAGTGCTTTCTTCAATGAACTTTTAGTGCGATTTTTATGCAATTTCCATTTTTATTTTTATTGAACATCAATTTTTATTCAATTTTCTTTTCCATTCAATTTCCATTTTTATTTAATTTTCAAATAGATCGTTAAGGTATAGTTGTTTCTTTTCCATTCAACTTCCATTTTAATTTTATGCCCTTCCATTTTTATTTTTATTTAACTTCCATTTTTTTTCAATTTCCTGTTCTATTCAACTTTATTTTTTATTTAATTTCCATATAGATCGTTAAGGTATAGTGGTTTTTTTTAATATACTTGCATTTCCAATTTTGATACAACTTCCATTTTTATTTTTATTCAACTTCCATTTTTATTCAATTTCCTTTTCTATTCAACTTCCTTTTTTATTTAGTTTCCAAATAGATCGTTAAGGTATAGTGGTTTCTTGAATGAACTTCCATTTTTATATTTATGCGACTTTCATTTTTATTTTTATTCGAATTTCAATTTTCATTCAATTTCCTTTTCTATTTAACTTCCTTTTTTCTTTAATTTCCAAATAGATCGTGAAGGTATAGTGGTTTCTTGAACGAACTTTCATTTTTATTTTTATTCAACTTCCATATGTATTCAATGCCCTTTTCAATTCAACTTCTTTTTTTATTTAATTTCCCAATAGATCGTTAAGGTATAGTGGTTTCTTCAATGAACTGTTATTTCTAATTTTATTCAACTTCCATTTTTATTTTTATTGAACATCAATTTTTATTCACTTTCCTTTTCCATTCCACTTCCATTTTTATTTCATTTCCAAATATATCGTTAAGGTATAGTCATTTCTTCAATGAACTTCCATTTTAATTTTATGCAACTTCCATTTTTATTTTTATTCAACTTCCTTTTTTATTTAATTTCCAAATAGATCGCTAAGGCATAGTGGTTTTCTTGAATGAACTTCCATTTTTATATTTATGTGACTTTCATTCTTATTTTTATTCAACTTCAATTTTTATTCAATTTCCTTTTCTATTCAACTTCCTTTTTTATTTAATTTCCAAACAGATCGTTAAGGTATACTGGTTTCTTGAATAAATTTCCATTTTTGTTTTTATTCAACTTCTATTTGTATTCAATCTCCTTTTCTATTCAACTTCCTTTTTTATTTAATTTCCAAATAGATTGTTAAGGTATAGTGGTTTCTTGAATAAACTTCCATTTTTAATTTTGATGCAACTTCCATTTTTATTTTTATTCAACTTCCATTTTTTTTCAATTTCTTTTTCTATTTAACTTCATTTTTTATTTAATTTCCAAATATATCGTTAAGGTACAGTGGTTTGTTGACTGAACTTCCATTTTCAATTTTGATGCAACTTCCATTCTTATTTTTATTCAAATTCTATTTTTATTCAATTTCCTTTTCTATTCAACTTCCTTTTTTATTTAACTTCCCAATAGATCGTTAAGGTATAGTGATTTCTTGAATGAACTTCCATTTTTTTATTTATGCAACTTTCATTTTTATTTTTATCCAACTTCAATTTTTCTTCAATTTCCTTTTCTATTCAACTTCATTTTTTATTTAATTTCAAAATAGGTTGTTAAGGTATAGCGGTTTCTTGAATGAAAATTTTCAAGTTTGGTGCAACTTCGATTTTTATTTTTATTCAACTGGCATTTGTATTCATTTTCCTTTTCTATTCAACTTCTTTTTTTTATTTAATTTCCAAACAGATCGTTAAGGTATAGTGGTTTCTTGAATGAACTTCCATTGTTAATTTTATGCAACTTCCATTTTTATTTTTATTCAACTTACGTTTTTATTCAATTTCCTTTTCTATTGAACTTCCTTTTTTTTTATTTAATTTCTAAATAGATCGTTAAGGTATAGTGGTTTCTTTAATTATAGCGATCCCGGTTGTCCTTTTACTATTCAGTTGTATTCTGAACTCGGTTCCGTGAAGTTGATATTTGTAATTGTCTTGTTGTCGTCCTTTAAATCGATTCGTTTGAGTTTTAGGATGTGTTGGGCTTGGTTGATTCAGGTTGGTAGAGTTTTGGCTCCCATTGTTGTTGCCCAGTTTTTGGATGGTCCGCTCGAGCAGGTCTTCCTGCGCTTGAGCGGGGTTTACACCCTTCCAGTATTTCGTGTCCCTGCAAAACTTCTGCAGGTGTGTTTTATACACTCGAGCGGATTTCTTGCGCTCGAGTGGGTCGCGCTCGAGCGGTCTTGTTGGAGCTCGAGCGGGTGGTACATTTTTGGTGTAAGTTCTAGGAGGGCGAAATCTACGCTCGAGCGGATGTACATTATTCTTGTGTCTTGGCGCTCGAGCGGGCCTTATTGCGCTCGAGCGGACCTAGTTTTTTTGTTCTTGACGCTCGAGCGTTGTGTTCTCCGCTCGAGCGGGAATGTCATATAACAGAGGGCAGTTGGGCATTTTTGAATCATTTTCTACACTTCCTCTCTCTTTCTTACTTTCCCAAAAACATTTTTGAGAGCCTCTCTCTCTAGAAACTCCCTTCTCTCTAGGGTTTGATCTAGTTAGAGTGCTTTCCTTTCCTTCGGTCTTTGTAAAAGTTGGGTTGATCGTCGAGGGCTATCTTTTGATCCGAGTAATTTGGAATTTGGAGCACTTTCGTTTTCTTCATCTTCTTCGTTGGATTTCATCTTTTGAGGTAGGGATTCCTACTCACTCTTATGGGTTTGACCTAGATGTTTGGACATTTTGTTAAATGGTTGATTTTGGAAAGTTAGGGTTTGGAAATGTTAAAAGAGGGTTTTGTCACTTTGATTCTAAAATGTGTATATTAGGTTTCAAAATGATGATTTTGTTGTTGGTTGTTGATATTTGAACCATTGGGTTAATATTGAGAAATAGGGAAGAAAGCCCTAATTTGTATATTAATAAAATTGTGGTTATATGGAATTGAGTTGGAAATAATGAAATTGGCTCATTATATGGTAGAATGGTGGAGTTGGATTTATTAATTGCTCATTTTTGAAAACATTGATATTCTATCTGTTGGAGCTTTTATTATCTGTTTAGAAATAATTGCTTGGGCTACCGGTGGAGGGTAGTTTTGATTGTTGTAGACAATGCATGATGATTAGGCAAACTAAAACTAATCAATTGGATGTGTCATAGAGTATGACGGTTGACAGAATACATTAACGTTATGTATTGATTGATTGTGTATATGACCTATGTATATATGCCTTGTGTGTGCGGGAGGAGATAGGGGATGTACTCCACGTTTAGGGGAAGATAGGGGATGGACCTTTAAACCGGATGTTGTTTGGGAGGAGATAAGGGATGGACTCCGCTGATACAGCTCATATGCTTGTCAGTTAATGTGTTGATACAGCTCTTATGCTTATCTATGGAAGTGTTGATATAGCTCATATGCTTATCTGTTGAAGTGTGGATACAGCTTGTACGCTTATCTGTTGAAATGTTGATATAGCTTATATGCTCATCTATCGAAATACTGATATAGCTAATATGCTTATCTAATGTAAAAAGAGGAAACGTTTAATATGAGTTACTGTCTCATATAAGTTGTTGGCCAGGTTCTGAGTCGTTGTTGTGAATTGTGAATTTGGTAAGAAATGGAAAATGAAATGAAACATGGATATAGTGGTCATGTAATGCAACTGGGTTATGAATTGATTATGTGATTTGAACATTTATCAATTGCTAATGTCTTAGTTATTGCTCATACTGTGTTTAGCATATCTCTACTGGGCGTTGGCTCACCCTATATGGGACATTATTTTCAAGTAAAGCTAGCATGCCACCTCCAAGGACTTAGCTTGGATGGATATGGGAGTTGAAGACTCTTTTTGATTATTTTGTTTGTATTGCATGTATATCAAGCCAAGGGATTATTTTGTATAGAGTTAGTACTCTTCTTTTGTGTAACCAAGTGTTAACTTGGAAAGCTGTAAGCCTGTAGGGCATTTGCTTTTGTTGTTAACATGTAATACTAATGTAAGGACTACTCTGATGAATGGAAAGGTGTTGATTTCTCTATACCATTGCATGTCTAAAATGATGGGATTTATGTATTATTTTGGAGGCGTTACAACTTGGTATAGAGCGTACCGGGTTCGAATACTTTGGGTACGTGGGAAGTGATTAGTATCACAATGGGTTTGTCTCGCTTGTTAGAGACTTAGATGTAATGTTATATGCTTATGTGACTACTTGGGTATGGTATTTGATTTCTAGGATATTGATTGGATCCTTGGGTTTCTGTGAGTCTTGTTGGAAAAGCACTTGATCAATGCTGTTTCTAACTGGAACTCTAGTAATGCCTCGGGACTATCATTATCCGGGAATGAAATTCGTAAGTGCTTATGTGTTTATGTGCTTATGTGGAGTGAATTACAGTTGTCCATGCATTAGGACGCGAGTGTTTAGTTTCGGCACATTTATGAATGTGCTAACATCTTCGTTACCTTTAATAGGATGTCAGGACGAGGACGAGGTGGTAGGCGTGGTAGGCCTGGGAGGCAGGAAGTACCTTTACTGGATGACGTTCCGGCAGTACAGGAGGGAGTTGGTCAGGCCAATGTGGCCGAGCCAGTGGGTCAGCAGGCTATGAGTGCCTTGGCCCGAGAGATAGCAGGAGCTTTGGGTATTCTCAAAGCTGAGAATCAGGTTGCTGAGGCAGGGCCTTCTTTCTTGAAGAGGGAATTCTTCCGGTCTAACCCGGACGAGTTTGTTGGGGATCCGAAGGAGCCACTTAAGACCGATGAGTGGTTGGAACAGATGAGTAAGATGTTCGAGATGCTTGGCATCGAGGACGGAGCATTGAAGGTGACCTTGGCATCCTTCCAGCTGAAGGGAGATGCGGGTCAATGGTGGAAGTACGAGAAGGGCAGTGTTGGTGGTGCGTGGGAGGCTTTTGTGAGTGCTTTCCAGGAGAAGTTCTTATCTTCAGCTGCTAGAGAGAAGCTGAGGGAACAGTTTTACCAGCTTAAACAGCAGGGTTTGTCAGTAGCCGAGTTTGAGGCTACATTTACCAGTTTGTCCAAGTTTGCACCTGAACTTGTGGCGTCCGAGGAACGCCGTTACTTTGAGTTTGACCGGAAGTTGAGGCGTGGGCTCAAGTTGAGGGTTGGAGGGTCTTTTATTCGAGAGTATAGACATTTGGTGGAGGCTGCAACTCATATGGAGATTATGATGCAGGAGGAGGAGGAGGGGCAGAGAGGTTCCAAGAGGAGCCAAGATGGCCAGGGTGATGGCAGGAGGCAGAGGGGTTCTAACCCTCAGCAGTATCAGGGTGGTTTGGCTCGATCGACCTTCCAGTGCCGAGTGCAGGCTCCGGGAGAGGTAATCAGAGAGGTTTGACTTGTTTCACATGTGGCCAGCTGGGTCACAAGTCTTCAGTTTGCCCGCAGAAGGGAGGGGGTTAGCGAGCTGCTTCTTCTTCAGCTAGACCTCAGGGCCAGAGTCAGGGTAGGGGCCAGCCTTTGTCTTGTTATCAGTGTGGTCAGCCTGGGCACCTGAAGAGGTTTCGCCCACAGTTGAGTGCCACTTCGGGGGCGTCTGGTTCTAGGCAGACGCAGAGTTATCAGCCATCTCAGTCTATGCAGGCCTCGAGGGCCAATCCGGGAGCTTCGTCATCCCAATCTGTGCAGCAGTCTTTTGCTCCTAGAGGCGAGCAGGTGGATCAGGGGCCTACAGGGCGCGTGTATCCTGTTACCACGCAGGACCTGGTACCGGTTCCGTCATTTGTGAGAGGTACCTTTCTGTTTTGCAACTCGGTTGCTAGTGTATTGATTGATACGGGTGCATTTCATTCTTTTGTGTCTGCTGCATTTGTATCTGTGTTAGAGTTAGAGTTGGCACTATTAGCATCTCCTATATGTGTTGTATCGCCTATTGGAGGTGAATTGATTTTGAAACATGGATGTAGAGGTTGTGATATAGAGGTCGCCGACCATAGGCTTCCTTTTCCCTTTGTTGTTATGCCCATGAGGGGTTTTGATGTTATTTTGGGTATGGACTGGCTATCGTCATACCGGGCAGTTGTTGATTGCTACCGCCAGAGGGTCACTGTATGTACCTTGAGCGGGGAGTGTTTCCATTTCTTGGGGGATCGGGTTGGTAGTGTGTTGCCACCGGTGTATGATCCGCGAGGGCGGAGTGAACTTAGTGGTCTACTTGCTAGCTTTATGAGTGGTGAGTGTGATGAGACCCAGATTGTATTACCGAGGGTGGTTTGTGAGTATTCGGATGTTTTTCCCGAAGATCTCGTTAGTTTGCCACCTCACCGAGAGATAGAGTTCTCTATTGATTTAGTGCCCGGCACGGCACCAATTTCTATGGCATCTTATCGTTTTGCCCCAGCCGAGCTGAGTGAGTTGAAGATTCAGCTCCAGGAATTGCTAGATAAGATATTTGTTCGCCCTAGTGTTTCACCGTGGGGAGCACCGGCCCTCTTTGCTAAAAACAAAGATGGTGCCTTGAGACTTTGTATCGACTACAGGAAGTTGAATCGGGCTACGGTTAAGAATAAATACCCTATGCTCCGTATAGATGATCTATTTGACCAGTTGAAGGGTTCCCGTTGTTTCTCTAAGATAGACTTGAGATCGGGTTACCACCAGTTGAGGGTCAGGGAGGAGGATATTCCGAAGATGGCATTCCGTACGCGGTATGGCCATTATGAGTTTCTGGTGATGCCGTTTGGGCTCACCAATGCACCGGCAGTCTTTATGGACTTGATGAACCGGATCTTCCGGGAATTCTTAGATCGTTTTGTAGTCATTTTCGTGGATGACATTCTTATCTGTTCGCCTTTAGAGGAGGAGCACAAGGAACACTTGAGAGTGGTGCTTGAGTTGCTTAGAGCCCATAAACTGTATGCCAAGTTTGGGAAGTGTGAGTTCTGGCTAGGGGAAGTCAAATTCTTAGGCCATGTGGTATCCGGGGAAGGGGTGTCTGTTGATACATCCAAGGTGGAGGCAGTGCAAGACTGGGCACAGCCTAAGAGCGTTTTTGAGATCTGCAGTTTTCTGGGATTAGCTGGGTATTACCGCCGGTTTGTGAAGGATTTCTCCAGGCTAGCTTCGCTATTGACTAGGTTGACTCGGAAGGGAGTCAAATTTGTGTGGAGTGAGACTTGCAAAAAGTCGTTCCAAGAGCTGAAAGTTAGATTGACCACCGCTCCGGTTTTGATTATCCCGGAGAGAGGGTTGGGTTATGCAGTTTATTGTGATGTCTCACGAGAGGGTTTGGGTTGTGTGTTGATGCAAGAGGGGAAAGTGGTAGCTTATGGCTCACGTCAGTTGAAAATACATGAGAAAAATTATCCAACCCATGATCTTGAGTTAGCAGCAGTGATCTTTGCCTTGAAAATTTGGAGGCACTACCTTTATGGTGAGAGGTTCGAGGTGTTCTCGGACCATAAGAGTTTGAAGTATCTGTTTACATAGAGAGACTTGAATTTGAGGTAGAGAAGGTGGATGTAGTTCATTAAGGATTATGATTTTGAGTTGCACTATCACCCGGGAAAGGCCAATGTTGTGGCCGATGCCCTTAGCAGAAAATCCATAGGTGATGTAGCTTGTATAGCCATCCGGGAGTGGGAGATGTTGGGGGCACTTGGCGAGTTTGATTTGCTCCTGGGCGAATCTGTTGAGGCTGCGGCCTTGTTTTCTGTTGTTGCACAGCCTACCCTTGTGACTCGAGTGTTAGAGGCACAGAGAGGTGACCTTGAGGTAGAATCCCTCTGAGAGAAGATCTCCAGTGGGAAGGTTGAGAAGGGTTTGACGGTGTATGCCGACCTGAGTGTGAGATACCGAGACCGTTTGTTTGTGCCGGAGTCTTGCCGAGAGGAAGTACTCCGAGAGTTTCATCATTCACGCCTTGCGGTGCATCCGGGAGGCACTAAGATATATCGGGATTTGGGTTGCCAGTTCTGGTGGCGAGGAATGAAGAGAGATGTGGCAGTCTTCGTGTCTAAGTGCCTTACCTGTCAGCAAGTGAAGGCCGAGCATCAGAGGCCAGTGGGTTTGTTGCAACCCTTGCCTATTTCCGAGTGGAAGTGGGAGCATGTCACTATGGACTTCGTTGTAGGTCTTCCGAGGACTCAGCGGGGTAGTGATGCTATTTGGGTGGTTGTAGACCGATTGACTAAGTCGGCGCACCTTATCCCTATGCGTGTGAGAGATTTGGTAGATCATCTTGCCGACTTGTATATTCGGGACATAGTGAGATTGCACGGGGTCCCAGTGACGATCGTCTCAGATAGAGATCCTCGTTTTACTGCTAGGTTGTGGCAGAGTTTGCAGAGTGCCTTGGGCACGAAGTTGACCTTTAGTACGGCTTACCATCCTCAGACTGATGGGCAATCCGAGCGTACTATTCAGATCCTTGAGGATATGCTTCGAGGTTGTGTCCTTGACTTTAGTGGGACGTGGGAGAGGCACTTGCCATTGGTGGAGTTTGCCTACAACAACAGCTTTCAGTCTAGTATCGGTATGGCACCGTTTGAGGCCTTGTATGGCCGACCGTGTAGGTCTCCAGTTTGTTGGGCTGAGGTGGGTGATGCACCTTTGTTGGGCCCAGAGTTGGTTAGAGAGACGGCGTAGAAAGTTGAGCTTATCCGTAGGAGGCTTGTTACAGCCCAGAGTCGTCAAAAGAGTTATGCCGACCGTAGGAGGAGGCCTTTGGCGTTTGAGGTAGGTGATTATGTTTTCTTGAAAATATCACCTAGGCGAGGTTTGATGAGGTTCAGAAAGAGTGGGAAGTTATCCCCTCGGTTCATTGGTCCCTTTGAGATCCTTGAGAGGATTGGGGAAGTTGTTTATCGTTTGGCTTTGCCACCGCAGTTGTCCGAGGTGCATGACGTGTTTCATGTTAGTATGCTTCGGAAGTACGAGCCCGATCCGTCCCATGTGTTGGATTGGACCGATTTGGAGGTAGATGAGGATGCCTCGTATGAGGAGAGACCGATTCGGGTCTTGGATAGGCGGGATCAAGTCTTGCGAGGCAAGACCATTCCCTTGGTAAAGGTTTTGTGGAAACATCACGGAGTGGAGGAAGCCACTTGGGAACGTGAGTTGGAAGTCCGAGAAAAGTATCCGGACATGTTTGTTGATGTGTAATCATGTAACGAAATATTATAATAATATTGAACTTTAAGAACATTATATATGTCTTAAGTTGTAAAACATTGTGAATGTTTTGGTTTATGGAAGTTATGTTAACATTGTGTATGTTAAGTATGTTGTGGGAATGCAAGCATGATATTAATGTTGCATGTGCTGTGGAATGGTGGAAAATGAGTTGAAATTGGCAAATTTCAAAGGAATGCATGTTGATAATGCAAGTTGTTATATGATGTGAATTGCCTCTTGAAAAGAGATGAGGTTGACCGGTAATTGGTCGGAATGTTTAATATTATGTTGTAATATTATTGAGAATGGAGAAAACCTGTTTTTGAAAAACTTGTATTTAATTTCGGGGACAAAATTCTTTAAGGGGGGGAGGTTATAGCGATCCCGGTTGTCCCTTTACTGTTCAGTTGTATTCCGGACTCGGTTCTGTGAAGTTGATAGTTGTAATTGTCTTGTTGTCGTCCTTTAAATCGATTCGTTTGAGTTTTAGGATGTGTTAGGCTTGGTTGATTCAGGTTGGTAGAGTTTTGGCTCCCATTGTTGTTGCCCAGTTTTTGGATGGTCCGCTCGAGTGGGTCTTCCTGCGCTCGAGCGGGGTTTACACCCTTCCAGTATTTTGTGTCCCTGCAAAACTTCTGCAGGTGTGTTTTCTACGCTCGAGCGGGTTTCCTGCGCTCGAGCAGGTCGCACTCGAGCGGTCTTGTTGGAGCTCGAGCGGGTGGTACATTTTTGGTGTAAGTTCTGGAAGGGGGAAATCTACGCTCGAGCGGACTGGTTTTCGCACTCGAGCGGATGTACTTTATTCCTGTGTCTTGGCCCTCGAACGGGCCTTATTGCGCTCGAGCGGACCTAGTTTTTTTGTTCTTGACGCTTGAGCGTTGTGTTCTCCGCTCGAGCGGAAATGTCGTATAACAGAGGGCAGTTGGGCATTTTTGAATCATTTTCTACACTTCCTCTCTCTCTCTTACTTTCCCAAAAACGTTTTTGAGAGCCTCTCTCTCTAGAAACTCCCTTCTCTCTAGGGTTTGATCTAGTTAGAGTGCTTTCCTTTCCTTCGGTCTTTGTAAAAGTTGGGTTGATCGTCGAGGGCTATCTTTTGATCCGAGAAATTTGGAATTTGCAGCACTTTCGTTTTCTTCATCTTCTTCGTTGGGTTTCATCTTTTGAGGTAGGGATTCCTACTCACTCTTATGGGTTTGACCTAGATTTTTGGGCATTTTGTTAAATGGTTGATTTTGGGAAGTTAGGGTTTGGAAATGTTAAAAGAGGGTTTTGTCACTTTGATTCTAAAATGTGTATATTGGGTTTCAAAATGATGATTTTGGTATTGGTTGTTGATATTTGAACCATTGGGTTAATATTGAGAAATTGGGAAGAAAGCCCTAATTGTATATAAATTAATTGGTATAATTAATTTGGGAAAATTGTGGTTATATGGAATTGAGTTGTGTAACAACGCCCGCGGGGGACCTCGCTACAGCTCGGACTCTCCTTTTTGTGTGTTGCGGTTCTAAATCTGAACCAAAGAGTCCAACTCTGGCAAATCGTTTTGAAGAAAAACAGATTTTTGAAAAGTAGTGCCAAACATGGACTGCTTTGCCAGATTACAGAGTCGCCACCTAAATATTTTTAAAATGGGAAATTTAGGAAACCCTGACTCGGTGCCGAAGGCCACGTGTCCGTCATCACTAAAGTGGTCTTGGCTCGGGAGCTTGGGTACGATCGGGGAAGGTCAGCTATGAGCACCCCCTTTCGCCCGGTCCGAAGACCGGCCTCTACTAACCATGATATCCAATTTTGAAAACTTTATGCGTTCTTATTCCGGTTATTAGCCTAGAATTACTATGTTGTGCGCACAGCAAACAAGTATAGACTAGATCGCCTAATTTGGAAATAAGCATTGCATATCCGTCTTGTTTGGAAAACAGTTTGAAATTGCTACTCGCGAGTAGGCTAAGACACGGATTTCAATGAGTATTCCCAACTCAAGTAATCCAACCTCCACCCACAGGCATTCAAGCAGTTTATCACATAAGCACTTAGCCGCATGGCAGGCATACTGTCATGTTAACATTCACACGCATGCGACATGCTAAAGCATAAAACTTACATCGTACTCCGTGCCAAAACAAGAAACCAGTTAGCAAAACATGTATGACCTAGTTTATGTTAAGTGACTAATGCATCGCATACGGAATGTAATCTAGACAGGCTCGGCTATCCTAAGCATGGCACATGAAATGCAACAACTATCACGTATTCAATTTGGAATTGAAAGTACGATGTAGTTTGTATGATGTACCGAGCCCGATGTATGTAAACAAATACATGAATGCATGCATGCATTGCATAAGGTATGCTAAAATAGACGTGCCCTAGTCTACCATTGAAAGCGGGTAAATAAAAGGGAAGAAAGAAATGGGGGTTGGAAGACATGCACCCACTCACACACACTTATTACAAATTTACCCTCGCTCGGAGGGACCAAAAGAATAATACAGTCCAAAAATAAATGAATAAATATTAAAAATTCTAATTACTGAATAAATAAATGTGAAATAAAAAGGGGGCCACAGCCCCTCGCCTCGGGATGCGCGAATGATGCATGCTCGATGTCCGCCTTGCCCGGGAATCCCGCACCATGCCACTGTTGCCTCTGTTTTGCACTGCCCTGTCTCCAAAAATTGCCAAAGTCCTGGGAAGCCTTCCACATATTCTGAAGATCACCACCGGCTGGAGGGTTTTGCCACCGGCTGCGGGGTTTGACCACCGGCTGCAATTGATAGTTATCGGCACAAAAAGATTGCCGGTCGGCACTAAAGAGTGCCGGTCGGCACTAAATTCCTGCAGGAGACAGTTTTGACAGCAGCAGACAGCAACAGAGCATGGTATGGAATTTTGGGACAAATGTATGCACGGACACACTCCCTATCATGCAATAGACTCAAGGGAGCATGGCCCTCGACCCCCGGGCCATCAATCCCGCATTTCAATGCATGATGGCCCGAAAGCCAAGTTAGCAACTTTCAATGGAATGGAATGCAAGCACAAACAAACAAGAGGCCCAACCTCTATCATGGTGATTCAAGAGGCAAGGTATGCATGCCAAATGCAACCTAAACATGTGAGCTAAGTATGCAATATGAGCATAAAGGCAAGTATGCAAACATGCAACATGTATTAGGCACACAACCTAAACCAACAAGCATGGCATGCAACAAACATGCAACAATGGACTTAAACTAACATGGATAGCTCACAAGCATGCCAAAATCAGCAGCCATAAGATGAAAAAGAGATGCCTCGAAATGCGTGCATACGGGCACGCAAATCGAGGCGATGGCATACAAGCATGAAATAGCATACAAGATACAAAATGGACTTATACTTAACATGAGAGCCTCAGCCACACTCACATAAGAGGCCGATGGGTGAAAATGGGATGCCTCGAAATGCGTGCACACGGGCACGCAAACCGGGCGATGGCATACAAGCATGAAATGGCACTCTAATGAAACATGAAGCATGGCATACTACACGTACAAATTTCAGTAGCTAAATGAGGGGCAAAACAGCCCCGAAACAAGGCGAAATGACACCCGATGCATGGAACCACTCCCGAAATGCAAAACTAGGCCTCCGAAATGGCCTATAGCTATGCTAAACATGCATTATATGAACATGGTATGAATAGACAGCAGCTAGACAGCCCAAATATAAGCACATTTTCAGTATAAGACAGCCCCAAAATCAGTAAGCATACAAGGCTAACAAACCATGCAAAAATGAGGCTAAAACAAGGATTTCAAAGCAAGTAGCATACGGATCATCCAAACAATGTTGAGCCCTTCAACAATGTTGAAGAAGGGCTCAAAATAAGCCTACTTACAGCTTACATCAAGCCCCAAAACAGATCATACATCAGCCAAATATTCTATGCAAGAAACATGGCATACAAGGGGGTAAAGAGATAGGTGCTAGATGCTATCATCAAACAGCCAAATACCCTTCATGAGACATGTAAAGGGGGGAAAAATAAGCCACTTTTCAGGCCTGTCGAAGGCCCAAAAATGGAAGCATGGTAGGCTAAAGAAACATGCAACAAAATAAGGACCCAAGAGGGTATTGAAGAAAGTCATACATGGGGGTCCCAAACAAGGTTGAGCCCTTCTTCAATGTTGAATAAGGGCTCAAAACAAGCCTCTTTGTAGTTTACATCGAAGCTCAAAAATACATGAAACTATGGCTTAGATATGAACCAAGAAAATGCTAGTTTTGGGGAAAAGTGTGCTTACCCTTGTAGACCAACAAACCAGCACTCTTGGACCAAGTTTAGGTGCTCCTAAGCTCTGAAGAACAGCCCCAAGTCGCTGGAATGGAGCAAGGGTGCCTTGTGCTATGAGTTGTAGGGGAAATGGCCCAAGAACAAGGTTGTTTGGAGGTGAAATGAGATAGATATAGAGAGGGAGGTGAGATATATATCTATATATCAGATATGCATATATAAATCTCTGGTTTTTGTTCAAACCATCCAACCTTAGCAATGGAGAGGAAGGCCTCTCTTAAATAGACAAAGCTTAGCTTCCAAAACAAGCTTCAAAGGGTCAAAAGAGTTCAAGGGGGGTGCAAGGCTTATTCAACAAGCTTGGACAGCTGGTAGGCTTCTTGAGGAAGCCAAGACAAGGGGTCAAGGCTTCCTCAAGAAGCCTTGAGCAAAGGGTGCAAAATAAGGGCCAAAAGGGTGCAAAATAGGCACATGGATGCACGTGGATCTGATTCTGTGCATCCCAGCTGGCACAGCTGGTATGCACCAGGCTTGGGGGGTGCAAAGGGTTCAGGTCGGCCAGAAGGTTCGATCATCGGCCAAAATAAAGTGCCGGTCGGCACTATATAGTGCCGGTCGGCTAAATAGAGTGCCGATGGATGATTCCTTGGTCAAAAAAGGGCCGGTGGCTATGCAAATCGAAGCCCCGGAAGTTAGCTTTCCAATGGCGCAAACCTTGCATCAAAATTCCTCCTATGAAAAAAGTTATGCCCTTTTCCGTGAAGCCGCGCAGACTCGATCCAACAGGGATGATGCCCAGCTTCAACCCATCATATCTCCTCCACCCGGACTTGGCTCTAGGAGATTCTTGAACCAAAAATGAAGCCCCAGAAGTCTTCTTCCCAATGGTAGTGGCCTCATAGCTAAATTCCAAGTATGCAATTGAATAAGCCTGATTCAGCGAGAGCCGCCCGACTTTCTTCTACCCGGATTCATGGCAAACTTCTTCTCCAACCTATTTTCTCCCCTCCTCTCCTCTTTTCTTCAACTCCAAACCCCTAAACAAAGTGTTTTGAAGGGTTTGCCTCTCTCTTTGTCGAAGAAACTGAACCTGTGCCCTGCACATCTCTCAACACCGAGCAAACCATCAGTAATGCCCAAGTCTTGAGGGTGGTCAAAAATGGGGTGTCTACAAGTTGGAAATAATGAAATTGGCTCATTATATGGTAGAATGGTGGAGTTGGATTTATTAATTGCTTATTTTTGAAAACATTGATATTCTATTTGTTGGAGCTTTTATTATCTGTTTAGAAATAATTGCTTGAGCTACCGGTGGAGGGTAGTTTTGATAGTTGTAGACAATGCATGATGATTAGGAAAACTAAAACTAATCAATTGGATGTGTCATAGAGTATGACGGTTGACAGAATACATTAACGTTATGTATTGACTGATTGTGTATATGACCTATGTGTATATACCTTGTGTGTGCGGGAGGAGATAGGGGATGTACTCCACGGTTTAGGGGAAGATAGGGGATGGACCTTTAAACCGGATGTTGTTTGGGAGGAGATAGGGGATGGACTCCGCTGATACAGCTCATATGCTTGTCAGTTAATGTGTTGATACAGCTCTTATGCTTATCTATGGAAGTGTTGATATAGCTCATATGCTTATCTGTTGAAGTGTGGATACAGCTTGTACGCTTATCTGTTGAAATGTTGATATAGCTTATATGCTCATCTATCGAAATACTGATATAGCTAATATGCTTATCTAATGTAAAAAGAGGAAACGTTTAATATGAGTTACTGTCTCATATAAGTTGTTGGCCAGGTTCTGAGCCGTTGTTGTGAATTGTGAATTTGGTAAGAAATGGAAAATGAAATGAAACATGAATATAGTGGTCATGTAATGGAACTAGGTTATGAATTGATTTATGTGATTTAAACATTTATCAATTGCTAATGTCTTAGTTACTGCTCATACTGTGTTTAGCATATCTCTACTAGGCGTTGGCTCACCCTATATGGGACATTATTTTCAGGTACAGGTAGCATGCCACCTCCAAGGACTTAGCTTTGATGGATATGGGAGTTGAAGACTCTTTTTGATTATTTTGTTTGTATTACATGTATATCAAGCCAAGGGCTTATTTTGTATAGAGTTAGTACTCTTCTTTTGTGTAACCAAGTGTTAACTTGGAAAGCTGTAAGCCTGTAGGGTATTTGCTTTTGTTGTTAACATGTAATACTGATGTAAGGACTACTCTGATGAATGGAAAGGTGTTGATTTCTCTATACCATTGCATGTCTAAAATGATGGGATTTATGTATTATTTTGGGGGCGTTACATAAATGAACTTCCGTTTTTATTTTTATTCAACTTCCATTTGTATTCAATTTCCTTTTCTATTCAACTTCTATTTTTTATTTAATTTCCAAATAGATCGTTAAGGTATTGTGGTTTCTTGAATAAACTTCCATTTTCAATTTTGATGCTATTTCCATTTTTATTTTTATTCAACTTCCATTTTTATTTAATTTCCTTTTCTATTCAACTTCCTTTTTTATTTAATTTCCAAATAGATCGTTAAGGTATAGTGGTTTCCTGAATAAACTTCCATTTTCAATTTTCATGCAACTTCCATTTTTATTTTTATTCAACTTCCATTTTTATTCAATTTCCTATTCTATTCAATTTCCATTTTTATTTAATTTCCAAATAGATCGTTAAGGTATAGTGGTTTTTTGAATGAACTTCCATTGTTAATTTTATGCAACTTCCATCTTTATTTTTATTCAACTTCCATTTTTATTCAATTTTCTTTTTTTATTTAATTTCCAAATAGATCGTTAAGGTATAGTGGTTTTTGAATGAACTTCGATTTTTATTTTTATTCAACTTCGTTTTTTATTTAATTTCCAGATAGATCGTTAAGGTGTAATGGTTTCTTCAATAAACTTTTATTGCTAATTTTATGCAACTTCCATTTTTATTTGTATTGAACATCAATTTTTCTTCAATTTCCTTTTCTATTCAACTTCCTTTTTTTTATTTAATTTCCAAACAGATCGTTAAGCTATAGTGGTTTCCTGAATAAACTTCCACTGTTAATTTTATGCAACTTCCATTTTTATTTTTATTCAACTTCCATTTTTATTCAATTTCCTTTGCCATTCAACTTCCTTTTTTTATTTAATTTCTAAATAGATCGTTAAGGTATAGTGGTTTTTACAATGAACTTCTGTTTTTATTTTTATTCAACTTCCATTTGTATTCAATTTCCTTTTCTATTCAACTTCCTGTTTTATTTAATTTCGAGATAGATTGTTAAGGTATATTGGTTTCTTGAATAAACTTTCATTTTCAATTTTTATGCAACTTAAATTTTTTTTTTATTCAACTTCCGTTTTTATTCAATTTCCTTTTCAATTCAACTTACTTTTTTATTTAATTTCCAAATAGATCGTTAAGATATAGTCGTTTCTTGAATGAACTTCCATTTTTATTTTTATTCAACTTCCACTTGTATTCAATTTCCTTTTCTATTCAACTTCCTTTTTTATTTAATTTCCAAATAGATCGTTAAGGTATATTGGTTTCTTGAATAAACTTCCATTTTCAATTTTCATGCAACTTCCATTTTTATTTTTATTCAACTTCTAATTTTATTCAATTTCATGTTCTATTCAATTTCCATTTTTATTTAATTTCCAAATAGATCATTAAGGTATAGTGGTTTCTTGAATGAACTTCCATTGTTAATGTTATGGAACATCCATTTTTATTTCTATTCAACTTCCATTTTTATTGAATTTCCTTTTTTTTATTGAATTTCCAAATAGATCGTTAAGGTATAGCGGTTTCTTGAATGAACTTCGATTTTTATTTTTATTCAACTTTCATTTGTATTAATTTTCCTTTTCTATTCAATTTCATTTTTATTTAATTTCCAGATAGACCGTTAAGGTATAGTGGTTTCTTCAATGAACTTTTATTGCTAATTTTATGCAACTTCCATTTTTATTTTTATTTTTATTGAACATCAATTTTTATTCGATTACTTTTCTATTCAACTTCCTTTTTTTTTATTTAATTTCCAAACAGATCGTTAAGCTATAGTGGTTTATTGAATGAACTTCCATTGTTAATTTTATGCAACTTCCATTTTTATTTTTATTCAACTTCCATTTTAATTCAATTTCCTTTTCTATTCAACTTCCTCTTTTTATTTAATTTCTAAATAGATCGTTAAGGTATAGTGGATTCTTCAATGAACTTCCGTTTTTATTTTTATTCAACTTCCATTTGTATTCAATTTTTTTTCTATTCAATTTCCTTTTTTATTTAATTTCCAAATAGATCATTAAGGTATTGTGGTTTCTTGAATGAATTTCCATTTTCAATTTTGCTGCAACTTCCATTTCTATTTTTATTCATCTTCCATTTTTATTCAATTTCCTTTTCTATTCAACTTCCTTTTTAACTTAATTTCCAAATAGATCGTTAAGGTATAGTGGTTTCTTGAATAAACTTCCATTTTCAATTTTTTTGCAACTTCTATTTCTATTTTTATTCAACTTTCATTTTTATTTAATTTCCATTTCTATTCAACTTCCTTTTTTATTTAATTTCCAAATAGATCGTTAAGATATACTGGTTTCTTGAGTGAACTTTCATTTTTATTTTTATTCAATTTCCATTTGTATTGAATTTCCTTTTCTATTCAACTTCCTTTTTTATTTAATTTCCAGATAGATCGTTAAAGTATAGTGGTTTCTTCAATGAAATTTATTACTAATTTTATGCAACTTCCATTTTTATTTTTATTGAACGTCAATTTTTATTCAATTTCCTTTTCCATTCAACTTTCATTTTTATTTAATTTTCAAATAGATCGTGAAGGCGTTGTCGTTTCTTGAATGAGCTTCCATTTTAATTTTATGTACTTCCATTTTTATTTTTATTAAACTTCCATTTTTATTCAATTTCCTTTGCCATTCAACTTCCTTTTTTTTTATTTAATTTCTAAATAGATCGTTAAGGTATAGTGGTTTTTACAATGAACTTCTGTTTTTATAGCGACCCTGGTCTTTTCCCATTTGATTATTGTATCCGGACTTACGTTCCGTGGATTCCGCTGTTATATTTGTGGTTATTGTCCTTTAATTCCTTATGCTTGGGTTATAGGATGTGTTTAGCAGGTTGGTTGCAGTTTGGTTGGGTTTAGAAACCAAGTCTGCATGTTCAGTTTTTGGCTTGGTCGCTCGAGCGAGCTTCTCTTCGCTCGAGCGAGGTCTTTTTTTGGTTCTTCGCTCGAGCGAGCTTTCCTTGGCTCGAGCGAGCGATTGCGTCTAGTACTTAGACCTGAGAGATGTGTTTCTTGGCTCGAGCGAGTATTTCTTCGCTCAAGCGAGCGAGGTATATGTTTTCGAGTTCTTCGCTCGAGCGAGCTTTTCGTCGCTCGAGCGAGCTTCTGGATTGCAGACCTGAAGCATCGAGTTTTTGGCTCGAGCGAGCTTTCTTCGCTCGAGCGTGGTTTTTTTGTGTCTGGTCGCTCGAGCGACCATGTCTTCGCTCGAGCGAGCCTGTCCAGTTTAAATACGCAGAAACAGTTTTAAATCACTTTTTTTACAACCTTTTGATCCAGAAACCCTAATTACGAGTTTTCTCTCTCTCTACTCACCTTCTCCCCTAGGTTTGATCTAGTTTGGGTGTGTTTTTACCCTAGTTGCTTTACAAATAAGATAGAGGAGAGTGAGGGCTTTCATTTAATCTGAACGGTTATTGATTTGGAGCACTTTGGAGTTTGGGCTATCATCTCCGACTTCTTCTTTTTGGGTTCTTGCTTCGAGGTAGGGATTTCCTACTCCTTTTATACGTTTTAATCCGAGGTGTTGGTATTTTGGTATGTGGGGGTAGTTTGGTAATTTTGGGAGAAACCTTAGGGTTTTGTCATAGATCAATTTATGTAATTAATTTAAAGGAAGATTGTGGAATTTAGTTTAATTCATGGAATTGGGGAAATTTAGTGAATTGATGATATAGTTGGGTAGTTTAAATACTTACCTATGAGAATGTTGAATTTACATTCATTGTTGTATTTATTTCTTGCTTAGAAATAACTGTTTTGGGCTATCGGTGGAGGATAGCCATTGATTGTTGTAGACCTTGCATGCGGCTTAGGTATAACTGAAATTGAGTCAATTGGTTGACTGTTGATTTAATACAGAACATTACTTGTATTGATTATGTGTTGTATATGGCAATTATGTGTTTCATTGCATATGCATTTTGTTTTGGAGGAGATAGGGGATGAACTCCACGGTTTAGGGGAAGATAGGGGATGGACCTCTAAACCGGATTTGTTGGGAGGAGATAGGGGATGGACTCCAGTAGCATCATTTACATGTGTGCTTATTGATTATAGCAATATTGCTATTTGTTGTTGATATGATACATCATTATAAAGTGTATCAGTTGGAAGTATGGAAGTGTTGTGGTTTGAGCTTTAGTCTCATTTACTTTGTGACATTTGGATCACTGTTACAGTTGGCCAGGTTCTGAGCCATAATGATATAATTGGAAAGTTGAATAGATATTGGAAAGTGAAAAGTGTCATAGACAATATGTCATAGACAATGTAGACATTCGTGTCATGAAATTGAAAATTGATTATCTTGTGTTAACCATGTATCGAATGCTAATGCTTTAGTTAATTCTTATGCTTGGTTTAGTATTTTTCTACTGGGCTGTGGCTCACCCTATATGGGAACTTCATTTTCAGGTTCAGGTGGTTCACTACCTCCAAGGACTTAGCTTGTGAGGATTTGGACTCGAAGATTTGCTTTATTTGTTTTAGTTGTTTTATTTGAATAACTTGTAAACTTTCAAGCCTTGGGCTTCATTTGTTTTTGAGTTAGAACTCATGGATTTGTGTCCAAGTATTGGCTTGGCAAGATGTAAGCCCATAGGGCATTTATTTTGATATTTTTATTTCACGGTACTCTGATGAATGGAATAAGATACTTTATTTCCTTATAATTCCGCATGTTAATATTATGTATTATGGGTTTATTTTGAGGGCGTTACAGTTTTTATTTTTATTCAACTTCCATTTGTATTCAATTTCCTTTCTATTCAACTTCCTGTTTTATTTAATTTCGAGATAGATTGTTAAGGTATAGTGGTTTTTTGAATGAACTTTCATTTTCAATTTTTATGCAACTTAAATTTTTTTTTATTCAACATCCGTTTTTATTCAATTTTCTTTTTCTATTCAATTTCCTTTTTTTTTAATTTCCAAATATATCATTAAGGTATAGTAGTTTCTTGAATAAACATTCATTTTCAATTTTGATGCAACTTCCATTTTTATTTTTATTCAATTTCCTTTTCTATTCAACTTACTTTTTTGTTTAATTTCCAAATAAATCGTTAAGGTACAGTCGTTTCTTGAATGAATTTCCATTTTTAATTTTATTCAACTTCCATTTGTATTCAATTTCCTTTTCTATTCATCTTCCTTTTTTATTTAATTTCCAAATAGATCGTTAAGTTATAGTGGTTTTTGAATAAACTTCCATTTTCAATTTTCGTGCAACTTCCATTTTTATTTTTATTCAACTTCCATTTTTATTCAATTTCTTGTTCTATTCAATTTCCATTTTTATTTAATTTCCAAATAGATCGTTAAGATATAGTGGTTTCTTGAATGAACTTCCATGATTAATTTTATGGAACATCCATTTTTATTTTTATTCAACTTTCATTTTTAGTCAATTTCCTTTTTTTTCTATTGAATTTCCAAATAGATCGTTAAGGTATAGCGGTTTCTTGAATGAACTTCGATTTTTATTTTTATTCAACTTTCATTTGTATTAATTTTCCTTTTCTATTCAATTTCATTTTTTATTTAATTTCCAGATAGACCGTTAAGGTATAATGGTTTCTTCAATGAACTTTTATTGCTAATTTTATGCAACTTCCATTTTTATTTTTATTTTTATTGAACATCAATTTTTATTCAATTACTTTTCTATTCAACTTCCTTTTTTTTATTTAATTTCCAAACAGATCGTTAAACTATAGTGGTTTCTTGATGAAACTTCCATTGTTAATTTTATGCAACTTCCATTTTTATTTTTATTCAACTTCCATTTTTATTCAATTTCCATTGCTATTCAACTTCCTTTTTTTTCATTTAATTTCTAAATAGATTGTTAAGGTATAGTGGTTTCTTCAATGAACTTTCGTTTTTATTTTTATTCAACTTCCATTTGTATTCAATTTCCTTTTCTATTCAACTTCTTTTTTATTTAATTTCCAGATAGATCGTTAAGGTATAGTGGTTTCTTGAATGAACTTTCATTTTCAATTTTTATGCAACTGATTTTTTTTTTTATTCAACTTCCATTTTTATTCAATTTCCTCTTCTATTCAACTTCGTTTTTTATTTAATTTCCAAATAGATCGTTAAGGTATAGTGGTTTCTTGAATAAACGTTCGTTTTCAATTTTGATGCAACTTCCATTTTTATTTTTATTCAACTTCTATTTTTATTCAATTTCCTTTTCTATTCAGCTTCCTTTTTTATTTAATTTCCAAATAGATCGTTAAGGTATAGTTGTTTCTTGAATGAACTTCCATTTTTATTTTTATTGAACTTCCATTTGTTTTCAATTTCCTTTTCTATTCAACTTCCATTTTTATTTAATTTTCAGACAGATCGTTAAGGTGTAGTGGTTTCTTCATTGAACTTTTATTGCAAATTTGATGCAACTTCCATTTTTATTTTTATTCAACTTGCATATGTATTCAATTTTCTTTTCTATTCAATTTTTTTATTTAATTTCCAAACAGATCGTTAAGGTATAGTGGTTTCTTGAATGAACTTCCATTGTTAATTTTATGCAACTTCTATTTTTATTTTTATTCAACTTCCATTTTAATTCAATTTCCTTTTCTATTCAACTTCCTCTTTTTATTTAATTTCTAAATAGATCGTTAAGGTATAGTGGATTCTTCAATGAACTTCCGTTTTTATTTTATTCAACTTCCATTTGTATTCAAATTTTTTCTATTCAATTTCCTTTTTTATTTAATTTCCAAATAGATCGTTAAGGTATTGTGGTTTCTTGAATGAATTTCCATTTTCAATTTCGCTGCAACTTCTATTTCTATTTTTATTCAGCTTCCATTTTTATTCAATTTCTATTTCTATTCAACTTCTTTTTTCACTTAATTTCCAAATAGATCGTTAAGGTATGGTGGTTTCTTGAATAAACTTTCATTTTCAATTTTTATGCAACTTCTATTTCTATTTTTATTCAACTTTCATTTTTATTTAATTTCCATTTCTATTCAACTTCCTTTTTTATTTAATTTCCAAATAGATCGTTAAGGTATAGTGGTTTCTTGAGTGAACTTTCATTTTTATTTTTATTCAACTTCCATTTGTATTGAATTTCCTTTTCTATTTAACTTCCTTTTTTATTTAATTTCCAGATATATCGTTAAGGTATAGTGGTTTCTTCAATGAAATTTTATTGCTAATTTTATGCAACTTCCATTTTTATTTTTATTGAACATCAATTTTTATTCAATTTCCTTTTCCATTCAACTTCCATTTTTATTTAATTTTCGAATAGATCGTTAAGGTGTAGTCGTTTCTTGAATGAACTTCCATTTTAATTTTATGTACTTCCATTTTTATTTTTATTCAACTTCTATTTTTTTCAATTTCCTTTTCTATTCAACTTTCTTTTTTATTTAATTTCCAAATAGATCGTTAAGGTATAGTGGTTTTTTGAATAAACTTTCATTTCCAATTTGGATGCAACTTCCATTTTTATTCAATTTCCTTTTCTATTCAACTTGCTTTTTTATTTAATTTCCAAATAAATCGTTAAGGTATAGTGGTTTCTTGAATGAACTTCCATTTTTATATTTATGCGACGTTCAGTTTTATTTTTATTCAACTTCAATTTTCATTCAATTTCCTTTTCTATTCAACTTCCTTTTTTATTTAATTTCCAAATTGATCGTTAAGGTATAGTGGTTTCTTAAATGAACTTTCATTTTAATTTTTATTCAACTTCCATTTGTATTCAATTTTTTTTCAATTCAACTTCCTTTTTTATTTAATTTCCAGTTAAATCGTGAAGGTATAGTGGTTTCTTCAATGACCATTTATTGCTAATTTTATGCAACTCCCATTTTTATTTTTATTGAGCATCAATTTTTATTCAATTTCCTTTTCCATTCCACTTCCATTTTTATTTCATTTCCAAATACATCGTTAAGGTATAGTCGTTTCTTGAATGAACTTCCATTTTAATTTTATAAAACTTCCATTTTTATTTTTATTCAACTTCCATTTTTATGCAATTTCCTTTTCAATTCAACTTCCTTTTTTATTTAATTTCCAAATAGATCATTAAGGTATAGTGGTTTCTTGAATGAACTTTCATTTTCAATTTTGATGCAATTTTCATTTTTATTTTTATTCAACTTTCATTTTTATTTAATGTCTTTTTCTATTCAACTTCCTTTTCTATTTAATTTCCAAATAGATCGTTAAGGTATAGTCGTTTCGTGAATGAACATCCATTTTCAATTTTGATGCAACTTCCATTTTTATTTTTATTCAACTTCCATTTTTATTCAACTTCCTTTTCTAATCAACTTCCATTTTTATTCAATTTCCTTTTCTAATCAAACCTAGACAAACTAGTAAATGCGGCCTCAAACTCGGCCACTGTTAAACTCAGCTGCTTGAGCTGACAAAACTGGTCTATCAGCTTCTCCCTGGCAGCTGGAGATAGAAACTTCTACTGGAAAGCATCTACAAAAGCCTCCCACGTGCCACCAATATTGCCCCTCATGTACTTCCACCACTGACCTGCATCCCCCTTAAGCTGGAAAGATGCCAAGGTCACCTTCAGGGCCCCGTCTTCGATGCCAAGCATCTCAAACGTCTTCGTCATCTGTTCGAGCCATTCATCAACTTTCAGTGGCTCTTTCGGATTCCCCACAAACTCGTCCGGGTTAGACCGAAAAAACTCCCTCTTCAAAAAGGAAGGCCTGCATCATTAACCTGGGCCTGAACTGGATTCTCGGCTCTGAGAATGCCCATGGATTCCCTCAAGGCTCCTGCTATCTCGCGGGCTAAGGCACCCATGGCCTGCTGACCCGCTGGCTCGGCCACATTGGCCTGACCAACACCCTCCTACTGCGTCGGAATATCATCCGGTAAAGGCATCTTCTGCCTACCACGCCTACCTCCGCGTCCTCGTACTCGTCCTGACATCCTAATAAAGGTAACGAAGAACATTAGCACATTCATAAATGTGCCGAAGTTAAAACACTCGCGTCCTAATGCATGGACAACTGTAATTCACTCCACGTAAGCACATAATCACATAAGTACTTACGAATTTCATTTCCAGATAATGATAGTCCCGAGGCATTACTAGAGTTCCGGTTAGAAAAACATTGATCAAGTGCTTTTCCAACAAGACTCACAGGAAACCAAGAATCCAATCAACATCCTAGAAATTAAATTTCATACCCAAATAGTCACATACACATGTCATCACATAAGCACATAACATTACACATAAATCTCTAACAAGCGAGACAAACCCATTGTGATACTAATCACTTCCCACGTACCCAAAGTATTCAAACCCGGTACGCTCTGATACCAAGTTGTAACGCCCTCAAAATAAACTCATAAACCATGCAATCTTAACATGCTTAGACATAAGAGAATAAAGCATAATTTCATTTCATCAGAGTATTCATTACAAAATGTGTTATATGTTGTCAACAAAAGTAAATGCCCACGGGCTTACAACTTTCCAAGCCAACACTTGGTTACAAAAAGGAGAGTACTAACTCTACACAAAATAAGCCCTTGGCTTGATATACATGTAATACACAAAAATAAACAAAAGAGTCTTCAACTCCCCCAACCATCCAAGCTATGACCTCGGAGACGGCATACTACCTGAACTTGAAAATGATGTCCCATATAGGGTGAGCCAACGCCCAGTGGAGATATGCTAAACATATGAGCAATAGCAAAACTAAAACATTAGCATTTGATAAATGTTTAACTCACATAAATCAATTTATAACCCATTTTCAATTACATGACAAATGTGTCCATATTTCATTCCATTTTCCATTTCTTATCCAATTTCTCAATTCATAACCTTGGCTCAGAACCTGGCCATATACTTTAAATGAGATTACACCTCATATCAATAATTCTTCCTTTTCAACAATTCAAATGAGATAACAACTCATATTAAACATTTCACACTTCATAATAGATACACATTTTGGTGCTGTATCAATAACACGTAACAACACTTCCATACTTCACAAATGATACACATTTTAGTGTTGTATCAATGTCAAACAAAAACACTTCCATACTTCACAAATGATACACATTTTAGTACTGTATCAATGGAGTCCATCCCCTATGTCCTCCCAAACAATATCCGGTTTAGAGGTCCATCCCCTATCTTTCCGTAAATCGTGGAGTACATCCTCTATCTCCTCCCACACAACACAATGTATATAAACGCATATCATATACATAATCAAATCAATACATAAAATTCATGTATTATATCAACCGCCATATTCGATGGCATACTCAATTGATCAGTTTTAGTTTGCCTAATCATCATGCATTGTCTACAACAATCAAGACTACCCTCCACCGGTAGCCCAAAGCACTTATTTATAAACAGATAATAATTTCATCCAACAGATAAATTATCAACAATTTCCAAGGTGAGTGATTAATAATTCCAACTTCACCATTCTATCTCATAATGAGTCAATTTCATATTCTTCAACTCAATTTCATATTTCCATAACATTCCCAAATTAGTTGTATAAATTAATTTATAACAAAATTTAGGGTTTTCTTCCCTCTTTCTCAACTTGGCCCAAAGACACAAATATCAACAACCAACAACAATACCATCATTTTAAGACCCAAATTACATATTTATGAGTCAAAATAATAAAACCCCTTTTTCATACCTTTGAAACCCTAACACCCAAAATTACCCAAATCAAACCATTTATACAAAAAGCTCAACATCTATGTTAAAGCACATAAGAATGAATAGGAATCCCTACCTCAAGAGATGAAACTCAATGGAGATGATGGAGAAATCTCAAAGTGCTCCAAACCAAGAAAATTTTCGGATCAAAAGGAAGCCCAAACCAAGCTCTACACTTTTTGTAAAGACACTAAGGGAGTAGATCACTCAAGATAGATCAATCCCTAGAGAAAAGGTATTTTCTAGAGAGAGGAGCTCTCAAAAGATGGTTTAGAAAAGTAAGAGAGAGAAAGGAAATGAGAAAAGTGATTCAAAATCACCCAGCTGATATCTAATATACGTATGACCCGCTCGAGCGGCGAATAGGACGCTTGAGCGTCAAGCACAAAAATTGGACCCGCTCGAGCGCAAGGGTACCGGCTCGAGCGCCAAGACACAACTGCAAAACACACCCGCTCGAGCGTAAAGGGAAAGCCGCTCGAGCGTAGATTTCCCTCTTCCAGTACTTTTATAGACAATGAACTACCCGCTCGAGCGCCAAGATACCTGCTCGAGCGTAATAAAATCCGCTCGAGCGTGAAAAACACACCTGCAGAAGTTTTGCAGAGGCACGAAATGTTGAGAGTGTGTAAACCCCGCTCGAGCGCAAGAAGACCCGCTCGAGCGGACCACTTGAAATATAGCGACCCCGGTCTTTTCCCATTTGGCTATTTTATCCGGACTTATGTTCCGTAGATTCCATTATCATATTGTTGTTGTTGTTGTCCTTTAATTCTTCAGTTGTGAGTTATGGAATATGTTGGACAGGTTAATGGCAGGTTGGTTGGGTTTAGAAACCAATAGTTGATGTCCAGTTTTTGGGTTGGTCGCTCGAGCGAGCTCTTCTTCGCTCGAGCGAGGTCTTTGATTTTGGTCCTTCGCTCGAGCCAGGGTCCCTTCGCTCGAGCGAGCTTTGCGTCCAGTGCATAGACCTGAGAGCAGTGTTTGTTGGCTCGAGCGAGCTTTCTTCGCTCGAGCGAGCTGTTTTGCTTTTGGCTCGAGCGAGCTTCTCTTCGCTCGAGCGAGGATTTCTTGTGTCTGGTCGCTCGAGCGACCAGGTCTTCGCTCGAGCGAGCCTGTCCAGTATTTAAGTGTAGCAGCGGGATTTTTAGGGCAGTTTTTCATTCTTTTGATCTCAAACCCTAAAGTCCGACCTTTCTTCTTCTCTAAACACCTTTTCTCCTAGGTTTGATCTAGTTAGGGTGTGTTTCTACCCTAGTTCTTTTACAAATAAGATAGAGGAGAGTGAGGGCTTCCATTTAATCTGAGCAGTTGTCAGTTTGGAGCACTTTGGAGTTTCGAGCATCTTCTTCATCATCATCTTTTTAGGTTATTTCTTCGAGGTAGGGATTTCCTACTCCATTTATATGTTTTAATCCTAAGTGTTGGTATTCTGGTATGTGGGGGTAGTTTGGTAATTTTGGAAGAAACCTTAGGGTTTTGGTTTAGATTAATTTGTATAATTAATTTAAAGGAATAATGTGGAATTTGGTTTAATTCATGGAATTGGGAAATTTAATGAATTGATGATATATATTTGGGGTAGTTTAATTATTTACCTTTGGGAATGTTAAATTTACATTCATTGATGTATTTATTTCTTGTTTAGAAATAACTGTTTTGGGCTATCGGTGGAGGATAGCCATTGATTGTTGTAGACCTTGCATGCGGCTTAGGTATAACTGGAATTGAGTCAATTGTTTGACTGTTGAGTTAATACAGAACATTTGTGTATTAATTATGTGTTGTATATGGCAATTGTGTGTTTTATTGCATATGCATTAGTTTTGGAGAAGATAGGGGATGAACTCCACGGTTTAGGGGAAGATAGGGGATGGACCTCTAAACCGGATTTATTGGGAGGAGATAGGGGATGGACTCCAGTAGCATCACTCTTATGTGTGCTTATTGATTAATAGATATATTTCTATTTATTGTGGATATGATACATCACTAAAATGTGTATCAGTTGGGAAGTATGGAAGTGAATTGGTTATGATTGATACAATACCAACTTGTGTATTTGTTATGGTTAGGTCTAACTTAAATTGTTATTCCTGTTGAATTGGAAGTATTGTTAATAAAAGATGAAACCCCGTTGAGTTATTTGGCCAGGTTCTGAGCCATAAGTGGGAAGTAAAATGTGCCATAGACAGTGTGTCATAGGCAATGTAGACATTTGTGTCATGAAAATTATAACTTGATTGTAGAGTGTTAACCATGTATCAGATGCTAATGCTTTAGTTAATTCTTATGCTTGGTTTAGTATTTCTCTACTGGGCTGTGGCTCACCCTATATGGGAACTTTATTTTTCAGGTTCAGGTGGTTCACTCCCTCCAAGGACTTAGCTTGTGAGGATTGGACTTGAAGATTTGTTTATTTATTTTTATTTGAACAATGTAATCTTTCAAGCCTAGGGCTTTATCTGTTTTTGAGTTAGAACTCAGTGAATTGTGTCCAAGTGTTGGCTTGGCAAGATGTAAGCCCGTAGGGCATTTATTCTGATGTTTTATTTCATAATACTCTGATGAATGGATTTATATGATTGTTTTAATATAATAATGCATGTTTATATTATTTATTATGGGTTTATTTTGAGGGCGTTACAACTTGGTATCAGAGCGTACCGGGTTTGAATACTTTGGGTACGTGGGAAGTGATTAGTATCACAATGGGTTCGTCTCGTTTGATAGAGACTTAGTGTAATGATTGCATGCTTATATGATAACATGTTTATGTGATTATGTGGTATGGGTATGGAATGTAGTTTCTAGATATTGATTGGATCCTTGAGTTTCTGGTAGTCTTGTTGGAAAGGCACTTGATCAATGCTGCTTCCAACCGGAACTATAGTAACCCTTTGGGACTATCATTATCCAGGAATGAAATTCGTAGGTGCTTATGTGATTAGTGCTTACGTGGTGTGATTTATTGTCCAATGCATTAGGACGTGAGTGTTTAGCTTTGGTACATTTATTAATGTGCTAACGTTTTGTTTCCTTAATAGGATGTCAGGACGAGGACGAGGTCGCGGTAGGCGCGGTAGACAGGCTAGGCAGGAAGTGCCTATACCGGAGGAGATTCCGGCAGTTCAGGAGGGTGTTGGCCAGGCCAATGTGGCCGAGCCAGTAGGACAGCCGTTTATGGGCGCTTTGGCCCAAGAGATAGCAGGGGCATTTCAGGCGTCAGTTGACATTCTGAGGGCTGCGAATCCAGCCAGGTAGTTCCAGCCCCGGTAGTTACTGCAGATGCAGGGCCTTCTTTTCTGAAGAGGGAGTTCTTCCGGTCTCAACCGGACGTGTTTGTAGGTGATCCTAGCGAGCCGCTTAAGGCAGACGAATGGCTCGAACAGACAACGAAAACGTTTGAGATGCTTGGCATCGAAGACGAGGGGTTGAAGGTGACCTTGGCATCTTTCCAGCTGAAAGGGGATGCGGGTCAGTGGTGGAAATTCATTAAGGCTCGTGTTGGAGGTACATGGGAGGCGTTTGTGAATGCTTTTCAGGAGAAGTACCTGTCTCCAGCTGTTCAGGAGACGTTGAGAGATCAGTTCTGCCAGCTGAAGCAGAATAGTTCATCAGTGGCTGAGTTTGAGGCCTTATTTACTAGTTTGTCCAGGTTCGCACCTGAGTTAGTGGCGTCCGAGGAACGTCGGTGTATAGAGTTCGAGAAGAAGTTGAGGCGCGGCCTCAAATTGAGAGTTATGCCGACTATGATTAGGGATTTTGGGCGTTTGGTTGATGCAGCAGCCCATACTGAGATCGCGATGCGGGAGGAGGAAGAAGGGCAGAAAGGCTCCAAGAGGAGTCAGGATGGTCAGGGCGATGGCAGGAGGCAGAGAGGTTTCACTCCTCAGCAGCCTCAGAGTAGTTTTTCTAGATCCACTTTTCCAGTGCCGAGTACTAGTTCTGGGAAAGGCAGTCAGGGAGATATCACCTGTTTCAAGTGTGGCCAGCTGGGCCACAAGTCTCCAGTTTGTCCTCAGAGGGGAGGGGTACAGAGAGCAGCATCTTCTTCGGCTCGATCTCAGAGCCAGAGTCAGGGTAGAGGCCAGCCACTCTCGTGCTATAAGTGTGGTCAGCCAGGGCACATGAAGAGGTATTGCCCGCAGTTGAGTGGCACACCTGGTGCATCTGGTTTGAGGCAGACTCAGGGTCAGCAGCCAGCTCAGTCGGGTCAGGCCTCGAGGGCCAATCAGGGGGCTTCTTCGTCCCAGTCTGTGCAGCAGTCTACTGCTCCGAGGGGTGAGCAGGTTGATCAGAGGTGTCTGGGCGCGTGTATGCTGTTACCGCGCAGGATCTAGTACCGGCTCCGTCTGTTGTGAGAGGTACCTTCTTGTTTTGCAATTCAGTTGCTAGTGTTCTGATTGATACGGGTGCATCTCATTCCTTTGTGTCTCTGCTCATTTGCATCTATTTTGGAGTTGGAGTTAGCTCAGTTAGCATCTCCTATTTGTGTAGTGTCGCCTCTTGGGGGTGAGTTGATTTTGAAACAAGGTGTTAGGGGTTGTGATATAGAGGTCGATGATCATAGAATCCCTTTCTCTTTTGTAGTTATGCCCATTAAGGGCTTTGATGTTATTTTGGGTATGGACTGGTTGTCGTCATACCGGGCAGTATTGATTGCTACCGTCAGAGGGTCACTTGTTGTACCGTGAACGGAGAATGTTTTCGTTTTCTGGGGGACCGGGTTGGTAGTGTTTTTCCATCGGGTTATGATCCGCGAGGGCGGAGTGAGCTTAGTGGTCTACTTGCCAGTCTTTCGATTAGTGAGGGTGATGAGACCCGGATTGTGTTGCCGAGGGTGGTCTGTGAGTATTCGGACGTTTTTCCCGAGGATCTTGTTAGTTTGCCACCTCAGCGAGAGATTGAGTTCTCTATTGATTTAGTGCCCGGCACGGCGCCGATTTCTATGGAATACTGAAATTCAGAGCACAAGCGAAGATTCAAGAAGCCAGAAATAACTCATAAGACGAAAAATAGAAAATAGATTCAATGGCAACATGTGAGGCAGTTGACCAGAATAATTAAAACCAATATGGCTAAGAACAATACAAATTATTCGAAAGAATGAACAGAGGTACGAAAAGAAATCGGGGACTTACCGATTAGAGCCAAAGAAAATGACGCCAGAATGAAGATCCTTGAAGTCAGACGACGTGAATAATCAGAACCAGATGACGAAATGCTTGGCGGAGGAGATAACTGAAGCAGTTGTAGGAGCTTCGAAGCACGAAAATAGAGGATTTGGGAGAAGAGTGTTAGAGAGAGAAAATCGGTTGCAAATTGAATACACAAAAGTGAAGAGATGGAGAGAGAGGGAGAAGTTTTGTTAAAATTGTGAAAAGGCGGCAAACCATAATAATCTACCTTGGACGACGTGTCTGTCAGGTGGCGTGTGCAGAAGCAACGCGACGTGATAGCGCGTGTCAGGTACGAAACAATGAGGGAGCGACGTGTGGAGAAAACGATTAAGTAAACCGTGCGTGACAGCTCATGCGCAGATAAAACTCTTGGAGTTCTTGATTTAATGAAACAAAAACCTCGACTAGGGGAGCGGTCTCGATTAAGGAACTTAAAGAACTTGGTTCTTGGTTCTTGGTTCTTGGTCATTGATAAAGTAGACTGCATAGTCTTGGTCATGTGAACCCGATAAGTGATGATCTCGGTCATGAAGGATAGAGTAAGTCTTAGCCGACGTGCTATGTGGGCAAACGATGTAGGTTTCATCACCTCAGGATGCCGAGGTAATAGAACCTAGGGGGCAGTTGTGGGGCCATATTTTGTAAATGAGAACACGTGACCAAGGTGAGGCCGAAATGTCAGCCGAGATGCCACGTGGCGTGGTCATGACGCTGAGGTGCTCCCGGCTAGGCCGAGGTTATCTGCAAAGATATCAGAATTCGGGGTATTCAAATAGATGACAAAAGTTCTAGAATAGGCAAAGACCTCATTCTGGATAAAGATAGAGCTCTTAGGAAGTTTATCTCTATCTAGCTGGGAGTCCAAAATGAGCATTAAGCCAAAGTCCATTAAAGCTAGGCTTCTACAGGGATCAGGTTAGTGCTGGTTATAAAAGTAAGGCACCCTCGTCGGTCTAAGGTATGTTTTTTAGGCTCTGTCTAGTGAGTTAAGCACTATTGGCTATCTTTGAGAGATAATTATTGACTTGATCGTCGAAGTGCCCCCGGGTGGACGAACCACCACTAGATTCTTATCTTTCTATGTCAAGTTGTTCGGGCTTAATCTATTCTGCCGGTGCTCTCCTACTGAGTTTCCCTATTTGGTTGTGGTTAAAAATCAATACTCACACCACCAATTACCAACAAACACCATCACTATTTGCATTTGTTTTGTGATTCAAATTAGTAACAAACCAAACCCATGGAGTCAAACAATTAACAGGTGTAAGCCTTTAGATTTTTGAAATAGCATTGATGAGATTCATACCAATAAAACCCACTTTATCTTCTCCAAACCGCATGAATGAATAGACCTGAAAATATCAGATTTTCAGATTCAAACGCACCACTTCAAACCCTTATATCTCCTTTGTCGTAGTTTCATTTTGCCTTATTTTTGCGTTGTTGGATTCACCTCACTGCCTAATTTTCGTATCACTTCTCACAAGCCTCGTTCCACTTATTTCGCATACTGTTGGAGCTCTAAAAACTTATCAAAAATAAGATTTTTCTTTCCGTTTCCAACATTTCTTGGGCCCATTTTTAGGACTCCATAATTTTCTCTATTCTTAACGATTTTACCCTGTTCTTTCACCAATCTCTTCACCTTGCTTTTTGTACTTCATCCTACGCCACTTCGTTTTCTCACTTCTTCCTGAAATTGGTGGTTTCAACATGCCGCAAGTTTTTCAAAACCAACTTCATACATTCCAAATAAACATCTCCAAATCTATTTTTCTTTTTCAACATCCCCCCTCTTCTGTTGCTTCATCTATAGAACTTTATGAAGGGTGGTTCTTGGTTTTGATGGAGCTGGGCGATGGTGGTCGTGATGGTCCAGCGGTGGTGACGGAGCTTGTGGTAATTGTAGTCGTGGAGCTAATGGTAGTCGTGGAGCTTGAGGTAGTGGTGATGGAACTTGGTTGTAAAAAGGGGTGCAAAAGGTGGGTTTGATGTTGAAATGTGGTGGGTGGGGATATGGTGCCCACGGTGAGAGAAGATAGAAAGAGATACAAGGATTATATTACTCAAATGAAATCGTTGAGTGTAAGATATTTAAGGGTATTTATGATTTTTTTTATTACTTCTGTTACGTCCGTTCGAAATTATAGTTTGGTATTAAGTATAAAAGGAATTCGTATTTTTTGGACAAACCACAAGAGTTAAAGTATAATTTACCAAAATAATAAATCAAAACTCATCTGGTCAATTACAAAAGTTTACAATTGAAATAAATATTGAAATTTTTGCATTAGAATTCTCTGATCTCAACATGATAGAACTTAAGGGGCTCTTAGGCCTCAACATAGGTCTCGGTTCGATAATCTAAACCGTTTATTTTGTAGAGCTCATAATATACAATATCCATGAAAGGTTTTAGGGCAATCCAATAATCATAATATTTTTATTTTATCACATTTGTCTCTAAAAAAATGAATGATCTATTTCAAAAGTATTGAGCAATATATTTTTTATTTTGCGAGTTTTACAAAATAAACAGTTTAGATTATTAAAACGGGATTCGTATAAACCCTATAAATCCCGCAAATTGTCTCATGTTAAGACCTCAAACAAGAATCTTAACTCTAAATTTTTATACTTAATATTAGTTGAACAAATTATTATTGCTATATATCTTTTTATTGTTGACCAGAGGAAGAAAAAAATTGAGCTTCTAATTAATAAGCCCAAATGTTAATTGTTCTACAGTTACAAAGCCGGCCTGTGATGTCACTACCAATCACTTCCTTTCCAATGTACCTAAAAATAAAAATAAAAATTGTCACTACCAATCAGAGTTGCACAGCCGTAGTTAAATTAGTAATTTGGGTAGGCTCAATTTGAACAATTGAGTCTAAGTAAAAAAAATTATGATTTGAACAATATATTTTTAATTTGGTAAGAGTAGAATTTAAAAATTCGAATTAAATCAAAATAGAATTGGGAGAAGATACCAAAAAAGCAAAGCAATATAAAATTCAAATTATATATATAAATGGAAAATTCTATGTTTTGGGTTGTCTACCATATGCCTCAGTTTCAACCTTTATGATATTTGGTTATGACCTGTTGTAATAATTTGGTTATGACTTGATTATATACATATTGTGGTGTTAATTATAATTCATTGTGATATTAGTTATAATATTAATTTAATTATGATTCAAAATGTCTTTGGTTATATCTCATATATTGTTTGATTATGAATATTTTTAAAGATTTAATTATGATATTTGTGAAATTT